>CM073768.1:100104274-100519274 GCA_037158775.1 Hetaerina titia
ATTACGCGTAAAAGCATTAAAATATTTGGCTAATATAATGTACATTTTAATTAGTTTCAACGAGCAGATGAATATTTTCTATTGCGATTTATGGTCAACCTCGTAATTTCATTTAGGGTAGCATCTGAGGAAAAAAATGACTCCATATAAAATAATAAACCCTTTTGGTACTTTAATTAATCATTATTAGTCATTGCGCCACTTCTTTAAGATAAAGCGTAGTAATGCTACAGCCAAAGATAAAGAAATACATTGAAAATAAGGAGCATTGACAGAGGTTTCATTTTAAAAATACGAGTATGTATCTGGAACTTGAACTTTCCAAGCACTATTTCGGCTGCGTAAAATTAAAATTTTCTGCTCTACCGTAGGCCAACAGTGAAGTTTTGTACTCAAATCAAAAAATAACTACGAGTGCTTGTTTTGTACAAGACAAATTCTTCGTCAATCGAGAATCAGAGTGGCATGGAATTCTCCCCTCTACTAACGTAGTATACAATCTATTACAATAGATTTAAGGCAAGGAAACGTCATATTCGTAATTTGAATACGAAGAATCCGTTTGTACTATATGCGCAATTGAAATTTGGAGTCTCATCCGGGTGGTCACTACAAAATTCCGTGTGAAGATGAAGAGAAATTGGAAGAGAACTATCCCTGTATAGAGCCTACTATTCGGTTTGCACGCAAACATAAAGCTGACCATTCACCTTGACGTTATCTGCACATTGAAATCCCACGAGGTTAAGTTTCCAGGAAAGGTGTATTACCGCCACATGTGGTTTACCAGCCCAGTTTATACCTTGAAAGGAGGAGGTCCTAGCTTATCCCATTTCAGAGAGCAAAACCAGAGAATTTGGGAGAACAAGGTGCGTGGGGAACGAGAGATAGAGAAAGGTGAAACGCTTTCCGGAGTGACGAGGAACTCTTTGGTGAAAGTAAAAGACATCTTGAGTTTCCAGGGAGGAGAGTTTCCAAAGTGAATCAGGGGAATGGAAATTGGTTGCATTAAAATGGGAGAGAGGGATATATTTTGCTGTGAATTGAGTTAAATCGTACAGGGGGTGAAATGATATCCCCTAATTTAGCTGTCAGAAGAGCATTAATACATTATCGGAGTATAA
The DNA here is from genome assembly GCA_037158775.1 of Hetaerina titia. Classification (NCBI taxonomy): domain Eukaryota; kingdom Metazoa; phylum Arthropoda; class Insecta; order Odonata; family Calopterygidae; genus Hetaerina; species Hetaerina titia. The sequence goes on from CM073768.1 coordinate 100,105,399, forward strand.
CTTTTGAAAATCAAGCTTCATGATTACTTCTAGCTCCTTAAAAATAAGCATTTGCGTTAAATTAAATTCACTGTGAACACTGTAGTTGTTACTATATTGTGACACTAAATACGGATCATATATTTTATACCAACATCTTGAATACCGAGCTTTCAATATAATCATTGCCCAACGCATTCAATATAGACCATCGGGTAATGGTTTTGTTGATTTAATTTAATCCAATGGTAGATGAATATTAATCAATGAAACAAAGTTTACGGTAAATCTTAATGCGCAATTAACTACAATGCACTACTCTTCATACAGGTATATTAAGTAAACAGTTATGCAATTTTTCAGTTGTCCCAAATTTTGCTAAAATCGACGCTTTTCCCATTCATCCATTGTTCGCGTATTTCATCTTTGACCCTCTATGTTTAACTACACACATGTATCGATTCGAACAGTAGGTCACGGACCCAATTGCGCTTCAGACATGGGTGTATAAATTCGAGAATCTTAATGGTGAGGAAATTTTAAATCTGCACCCCTTGGGCACACGGGACAGCAACGGCGACTACTGGACAAAATGATTTTACGTTGCGTACAAAATCCACTTTATACTAGCATTGCAAAAATCGTGCTAAAATGTATGCCGCCATTATATATTATTTAATTGTCCTGCTGCATTCCAGCTATTCGAAATAATGATTTTAAAAAAACGGACGACGAAGGAAAATAATGTCGAGGTTTGGATCTATCCGAACTGGATACGAGCAGTATAGATAATACGAGAAATATTTAAGACTAGGTAATATTTATCTTTTTTAAGCTTACGATTGGCAGAGTCAGCAGTCATTTCGTGCCAAAGTACCCATTCAAACTCGTCTACAAATTCTTTTGGGTTAAATATTAATTGGGGAGGGAAAACACTTAGTAGTTTTGGCAATTTATTCGTTCGTATTTTGGATGGAGATAGGCAAGTTTATGGGAAAATTAGGAGAAGAGTTGTGGCGGCGAAAGAAGTATTGGTAAAGAGGAGTGAACCGATAGGAGGCCCACAAAACATGTAAGAATAAGATTGGTAAAGACTAAACTTTGGAGAATTGCACTGTACGGATCAAAATGAAGCATAGAATAGTGGCTTGTAAATTGTTGAAATGGAGAAAATAAATTTTGATAGATTAAGGACGAAGTTTTAAATTAGTGCACGAATAGAGAAACACGTAACTGAGGGAGGATAGAATGAAGGTCATTTTACATACGAGTTTAGGTTAGAGGATGCCACAAGATAATTGTAATTTAAAATTTGACTGTGGACCGTCCAAAATGTACACTTGATAGAATTACCATCTCTCTACCATTTCTCTGCTATTGCCTTTTACGTTTATGCATCCTAAATAGTGGGAAGCTTCCTTTTTTTCTTTCACAAGTGTGGTTATCGCTGAATAACATACGTAATGTTAGATGTGTTCGATTAAAGTCTGAAAATATCCAGTTAACATGGAATAGGGGAAACGACTCATAAGTCTTCGCATCGGATGTGGTCCTAGGTACGTTGTTCAGAAAATAACCTGAATTCGCATCGAGATGAGTGCGAGTGCATCGCACTGCGTGGTGCCGATTTAATTCCTCTCCACTTATTTCCCCCAAGGATTGAAAATTTTTTGTTGCGCCAATGCTCTCGGCGCAATGGAACAAGGAAAACAAACCATCGGAAAGCGAGGGTGGTTTGACGGGCGGAAGGAGGAATCATCCTCCACGCAGCGTGTACTTAACATTCAGACCTCCATTCCTACGAATCCGTCTGCAACGATCGCGTTTGCAAACGCAAACACGGGCATTGGGCACTCGTCCGCGTGGAACTCCGACCCCTCCCCACACCCCACGCAACACTTCCCTTCCCTACTCCCCATACCACTCCCCTCGGGAGTCATCCCATGTTGTTACTACGGGTGGAGGAGTTGTGGAAATGAAAACCGCTCCCGCCTCCTCTAGAGCAACCCGAAATTTAACTCTCCAAGATCTCTCGGCTCTCAGCAGACCTCGGGGGCTCCCCCCCCGCTCCTCCCACCCGACCATGGGGGCTTTCTCACTCGCCAGTCGACGGTTGCTCGGTGTGCGGACGATGGAGTGGGTGGCGGTGAATATGATGCAGGCTGGGGATAAACCATTAATTCGATTCTTGCTTGCATGCAGAAGTGACCATTAAGACTGGGTGCTGGCTCGCTCTAGCTCCCAACAACGCGAGGGGGTGGGGGAGGAGGCGTTTTATTGCCGTCTGCGCTTCCTCTCGTCTTATCCATCTCCGATCTTTCCCTCTTTCTCTCTCTCTTCCAAACACGGCACCTACACCCAAACGCCCACAACTACGATGAAGAGGCAGATGGCAAATTAGCCCTCCTGACCTTCTGCCTCGATGCATTGAGCGGAGTGGTCCGGCGTAGGTTCGTGGGAGGGAAAGAAAGATCTCTACTCCTCTTCACTTTGTGATTTGATGGCGCGGAGCGATTTTCTCTCTCTCTCTCTCTCTCTCTCTCCCCGCCGAGGAGGAAAGTGGCAGTCAGTCGGTCAGGGAAGATGGCGGGGGATGAAAGGAAAATCTTTTGATGGTGGATCACAAAAGTCATTTAATTGACGTGATCCTCATCACGCCGGCTTTATCCTGAAAGTAACTCGCTTGCCTGAATCATTTTAATGAATCTTTCCCGCCGCTCTGCCACAATGTCGGAAGGAAGAAAATAATTTCATGGAATAATTCAAAACAGTTATAAACATATGTCTTGGCTAGAAACACGGGGTATTTTTTGAGTCCTAGAACGAACAGAGTATATGTGGTGTTGCTAGGAATTTATCGCTTTGGTACTACATCTACATCTACATAAATACCCTGCGAGCCACCAAAATGGTGTGTGGCAGGGGCTGTAGCACCATGAGGGAAGGGTAAGGGTTGAGGGGGTTGGGGGTTAGGTGAGGAAAGGTGGGGGGAACCTGTAAGAAAAAAAATACATATATACATGCATATATATATTTCCATACATATATGCATATATATACATTCTATATATATATATATATATACATGCACATACATACACACACATACACATATGTATACATATCCTCGCGCAGTCCCTAACCTGTACGTTAATACTTATTGTAATGAACTAAGTCCTGGGGAATTTCGGCTACAAGCATTCTGGTCCCTTATCGTTCTTGGAAAAAATGACATTTTAAACCTGTCAGTCTTGCAGTCTATCTCTCTAGTCTTATATTCGTGATCCCTTCGACCGTAATACGTTGGGGTTCGTATTTAATTTATTTACTAGATTGATTGAGGTAGCTGTTTTTGGATTTTCGTCTTAACTCACTGCTCTTAGTTCACACTTATAACGAAAAAAAATGAATTGGAGAGGAAGCAAATGACCATAGTTGTATTGCTATAAAAGCTGTTGAAAAATTGATGGTATAATAAACTCCAGCATAATATTAAGAGAAAATAAGGCTATAGTTAGTACCAGATTTTCATGGTGATCGATAGTTATTGAATAACATATATTGTTGGAAAGGTTAGCCTTAGAACCTTGACGTGTCCCTCTAATTTTTGCTGCCACTGCCTTGCTACGTTATCTCGGTGGTAGAATACGAACTATGGAGGCATCTCTGTCTTCATATCTGCTCGCATCTGATGTTAGTTAAAACTAAGTCATTATTCATCGTTTTATTTGTCAGTCCAAGGGTCCAACCAAGATGACCAATTGATTAATGTATCTGTGATTGAGTTTAGTTGCACTGCATGGTGTTGAATAGTGGAGAAGGCAGGCTTTCCGATGTGAGGGGAGGTCATCCAGCCCTAGCTATTCCGCGGTGGACTTGCTCAATGCATACCTACTTAATGATTTGCATATTCATTCCTTCGTCTTGTAGTCACACATAATTTGCCATGAATAATGATGGGATTTATACAGCTGCCACAGAAATACCTTTTCACGAAATTAGCATCGGCCTTTACGCTGATAGAAAAGGTCTTTCGGTGAAAGAAAGGGAAATCCTATTGAATAGAAATATGGATTCATCTCAAATGCTTCCTACATTTAAAATGCGATTTTTTGAACTATTTCATCAAAACAATTTGCTAAAATAAGGATTTCATCAATAAACACGTTTGTGTTATCACTGACTACTGCTGCGAGCTTCCGGAAACCTGCTCCCCGGTGGCAGTAGCATAGGATAACTGTAGAGAGAAGAGTGATGGGTCGAGGCAGAATTTAATCAACCTCTTTCCTTCATAATCCTTTTAAGCAGCAAGGAATTGCATACACACGTATATAATATGTCATGTAAATGGTATTAGCACTAGTAGACAAAGACAAAAACATAGAAACGCATAAAAAAGAGAAACTCACTAGGTATCGAATTGTCGGTGGTCTACACCACCTTTCTCAAGAAAAGAAATGACAGAACTCTAAAATTCTGTCCTCTTCCTTTCGTACATCTATAGTATTATGCCTATTAATTCAACGGCAGCTTTTCATTGTTTTCTTTGTTTAGATGAAAATGTCATGAGATCCATTATTATGTTAATAAACCTGCGGCTTCCTGTCTTTTCCCAGCTGTTTTTTTTTATCTCGTAGATTCAATTTGGAATTTACTCTTTCTAGTGTCTAAATCAGAAAAACTTCTACTCTAAAAGGAAAGAAATAGCAAATTCAATCGCAGCTATTCTTTGACTAAAATAAGGAATGAGGAAAATAACAGCTTTAAGAGGCTCGTATACAGCTTTAAGGAAAACTTTTCGGAGGGCAATTCTATAAAATAGAATTTATTGAAATATACTTTTCAGCTTTTCCTTCGGCTGATATAATGGAGTCGCTAACCGAAAATAAGCCTCTATACACGTAAATGTTAGAATGCATGACTAAGTAAATATATCCTTTCCTTCCCTGCAAGCTTGTGGAACATGGTTGAGTTGAGATCCACTAAATGTATGTAGGTCGGTGGGGAAGTGAACGAATGGATGTATTTTGTCGAGAAGATATTTTCCTGCGAATAATTCGAGTTTTAGTCCGGGTCACTTGTGTTTTCAGTTACTAGAAACCTATAAAATTAGCGAATCGACGGCGGCTCGGGGATTTGAGATGTGGACGAAACTGCGTCATTCCTTATGGAATGGCCAATCAATTTCAGGCTAGCTCCGCTTCTCTCAACCTCACTCGAGCGGACCTGTTCCGTCCCATTGTTTCAAGGGTGTACGTCTTTGAAGGGCGGTTTTAGGGCGCAGATGAGAGGAAGGACAAGCTTCTCGTGATAGAAGCTCCCACCGCTACCCTGGATGATGGACCATAATAGGAGAAGAACTCGAATCTGAAGAACGGAAAAGTAAGATTCCGAGGAAAGACAAGAGATGGAAGTGGCATCCAAAGTGGCCTTCTGTCGTCAGCGTGTAGGTGTGTAAATAAAATATAAATAGTATGTATATATATATACATACATACATACATATACATATACACATTCAAACACGAAATCCCGCCATACGGTGAACAAATATTCTTTCACATGAAAATAGGTATAAGGAAATGGGATAGGAAAACACATAAGAGACGAACACAGGAGAGGTGAGGATGGCGGATTTGAGCAGATCACAAGCGTAAAAATATTTCCTTAACCGGGACTTGAACACCGGACCTTTCTCATGCCGGGCGGCTGCTCTACCAATTGAGCTATTAAAGAAACCTAATTTACACAGAGATCTGCGATGTTTCCCTAATGGCTCAATTCTACAGCCCTCCCGGCAAGAGGAAGGTCCGGTGTTCAAGTCCCGGTTAAGGAAATATTTTTACGCTTGTGATCTGCTCAAATCTGTCTTCCCCACCTCTCCTGTGTTCGTCTATTATGTGTTTTCCTATCCCCTTTACTTATATTATTATATGGTAACCTGCCGGTAAAGGTTAGTTTTGGATGGGTACAACTATTAAATAAATATTTTGTGACTCCTAACCAACACAATCCAAAAACCTATTCGACATCAGGCCCCTCTTCATCTCCGTGTACTTCCTTCCTCCCTTCTTCCCGTCCGACATCCCTATCCTGTTCTTGCCCTTTCCTCGTTTGGCTAACATTTTCCCCTCTATTACCTTCTTCAACATCCCACTGCCACTCAATACGCCTTTCATCCATTTTTCCTGCCTCCATTAGATCTCTCCCAACCAACCCCTCTCGTCGTCCACCATACTTAGTAATTCCTCGTTTGTTTTCCTTTCGGTCCATTTAACTTTCTCCATTCTTCTCCATAAACACATTTCAAAAGCCTCCGATTTACATCTATCCTCCTGCTTCAGCGATCACGTTTCCGCGCCGTACGTAGCTACGCTCCATATCAGAGTTTTTACGAATCTTGTCTTAACGTCCCCGTCATCAACTCCCTCCCCCTTGAGAAAGCCTCCTTGCCTAGCGCAATTCTTCTCCTTACGTCCTTACCACTTTGACCGTATTGGTCCAAAACACTTTCGAGATATGTAAACTGCTCTACCTGCTCTATTTTTTCCCCGCCTATTTTAATATTTATCTTAGCCTTTTTCTTTCTGGAAAATCGCATAACCTTTGTTTTATTAATATTGATTCTCATCCCATATTTATCGCACTGAACCTCCAATTCACGCAGCAATGCTTGCAACCCCTTGGCTGACTGAGCAACTAAAGCTTGGTCATCAGCAAACCTAACCGATTTTGCGAATTCCCCTCCGACTTTCATTCCTATCTCCAGTTCTCCCCATACCTCTTTATTCATTTCCTCCACATATGCGTTGAACAGCACCGGTGATAATGGACAACCCTGCCTTGCCTTACACCTCTTCCTAACTTGAGATATATACATCCGCCATCCCCACCTCTCTTGTGTTCGTCCTTTATATGTGTTCCTTTACCATTTTCCTTATCCCTATTTCAATGTGAATGAATATTTATTCGCCATATTGCGGTGTTTCTTGTTTGTGTGTGTGTGATATATATATATATATATATATATATATATATATATATATATATATATATATATATATCGATGATGTAGAAGCACTCAAAATACCAATATAACAAAGGACGGCACAATAGAACCCAAAAATGAGACAGATAACACTTAAAAGGACACGCTTATTTCAGAAAGTTTGAGCTTACGGCCTTCTTCAGGTCAGACTCACTGACGTCAAACGGTGTGGAAAAAACTCTCGCGAAATAATAACCGTCGCAACACAGCTTCCTGGAGCCATAAGCAAAGGAAAAAGGAAAAAAGATGAAACCATATAGAGGCAGATGAAGTATGAATGAAAGATACGGGTGCTGAAAGCATACCATGAAGAGATGGACAAATGAATGGTTTTTTTATGCGGCGAGCGAAAGGGAATTTTAAGTCTGTAAAAAAATGATTGCAAATTGCCGGTAAATGGAAAATTAATGAACAAAAATGGAAAACATAAATGAATTTACGAAGCATAAGAGGATTTGTTTTTGAAAAATTAATAATTTTTGTAGACGAAAGTAAAAGATAATACTTGATTCGTAACGGTTGTAGCTGATGATTGTCCGTTATGTTTCCGAAGGTGTCGGAGTGTTCATAATTAGTTATAGTAGCCTAAAACACCGCTTGAATCCTAAACAGAGACTTGCTGATTCGATATCGCATAGTTGGAGAAGTTATTTTTGACGGAAGTTTACTTAATTAGGACAGTTTGACAAAATTAGTATGAAATATTCTGTGAAATATTTTTATGAAATGTTTTCGTCCTTTATATGTGTTCCTATCCCTTTTTCTTGTATCTATTTCCATGTATGAAAATTTGTTCACCATATGAGGGGTTTCGTGTTTGAATGTGTGTGTTTGTGTGTGTATATATATATATATATATATATATATATATATATATATATATATATATATATATATATATATAGGGCGCCAAATACTGTGGAACGGATTAAGGCAGTGTCCCCATAAGCCTGCTTGATCATATCGAGGGTCTCAGTTACCGTCTTCCCGAGTTTCGCACAAAACTTCACGGAATAACGTTGCTCCAAAATCAGATTCATTTTTTTTTTCGACGCGGACAAAAAACTTGCTTCACTAAAAACGGTGTCCTCACTCAACGACAGCCCGCAGGCGACTGACGTTGGTGTCTGTCTGTTACTAAGAGCCCCCTCCACCTTACCCTGCAAGGCAGACCCCCCTCCACCGCTCCGTTCGCGCCAGAGAAAATCAGTCCTACCACTTTTGGGGGCGTCCCTGTACATATGTATGTGTACATGCATATACATATGTGTATAATTGTAAAAGTATGTGTTTACATTCCGTCCTACGACTCAGGAAGGTGGTCGCACCACCTTGTACGTTCTGTTTTACGCCTATGCCTCTCAATTTTTTTTGTGAATGTTTGCGTGAGAAATGCATGCATGTATACAAGTTTATAGATGAATGTATGTTTTTACATACACACACATATATATGCTTTATTCTATGGTCCATAAGCGTAGACGCTTCACCACTGTAACAGGAGTGGGTGGGGAGCCAAGAACACGAAATACGGATATAAAAGCTGAAAGAATAAAAGAGAGAGGATGATTGGGTTCATCCACATCTCCAGAAGCGAGGTACTTTGTGCCCCTACTGCCCTGTTCAGCCTTCTCTTCTTCTAGGAGTGTGGGCCGGGGGATGGGGGGAAGTGGAGATGGAATCATCATGAAGAAGTTACTCGCGTCCTCCTAAACTCGGTCCTTTCTTCTTCTGGTCGGAACGATACGAAAGAGTTGGCGGCAGCGAGGAGGTTAGTACGGCTCTTAGAGGGAGAACCTGGGATAGGATTACGAAATTGGTGTCTCCTTATACGTCCCCTAGGTCAAGCGCCTTCGTCAGCTGGTTATTTCGCTTTGTTTTTCTTCTTACCACACCTCCAACGATTGGCGGGTTTGGTGAGAGGGTAGGGATAAAGAACCAGGAGGAACCGTATGAAGGGTGAGAGAGTAAACGGGAGGCTATCTGCAAGGTGGTGGGGGAACATTTGCAGAAGTGGAATCCTTGGCAGCGTGGAAAAAATTAGGAGAGAAGGGAATTGAATACGGAGGGGATGGATGAATGGATGATAAAGGGGTCATCCTGAGAGAAAATTGCACGCTGGCAATATTTTCTTGCTCTGGAACCGATTATGAAATTTAGATTATCAGATGAATCATATCCTTAGATTTTGTTTCAGAAAGAAAAGGACACCGCAGAATATTAGATGCGAAGTAAATAAAGATAGCCAAGTTACTGTATTTTATTAAGGCTATGGCTGACTAGCTCTTTTCTATTACCTTTTGGTTTTAAAAATTTATATTTTAATGCTCCCACAATGAAGCTCTTTTATTTCTCATGAAAAATAAATACACCACTTGTACATTTGAACTTACATCAACAGTAAGCACATGAAAATGTGTGGAAAATGCATAGTTAATATATTTTTCTGAATATAAATTCGAAGAAAAAATGTAAGTGGTAATAGTGTGTATGAATAATGACCACCAGCAGATGTATTTGAGTGTAAATAATCGTTCCTACGTAGGTTGTTGTAATTGATTTTAGTTTATTAGTTTATGGGAAACTTTTGCAAACCATAGTTACAAGGCCACGCAGCCTGGGTTTCAATGCAATAGTACTGAAACTTATTGAAAATGCCATTGCATTGCGCTGAAACCTGGTGATGAAACTGGTGTATTTAAACCCGATTCGTGCGACTGTGTAACTGTGCCTTTTGTCAAATTTTTTTCCAAGTCAACTAATTATTATTGGGTTTACGATAAAGAATTTAGTTAGGATTGCCCTCAAAATTCTTTGTGTCATTTCAAAAATATGCCCAAAAAAAACAAATTTTGGTAGGTAGTCAGAGGAAAGTGAATTTTTTAAGCAATAAACTACACACATTGCATTAATTAATACTCATTGTTTTTTAATTCATTCACGTACGATAATCAGTTTTTACGATAATCAAGTAAATCACACATCAGAATAAAATTTCAGCTCTATTTACACCTTTATTTCACTCTATGTTTCCACCTTGCCTTACTACAATCATGACCGAAGATTAACCCATTTCCATTAACCCTGTTTAACCCATTTTCATGTAAAAATATTTGATTGGTAGTTTTATGAACGTCCTATAAACATTTTTGATAACTCGTGAAGACGCGGAAAAATGTCAACTGCTAAACTATGATCATCTGCTTAATAATATTTGTTTAATCGCATTTGGTCGAAAAGTTGGCGATCCTTTATGAGAAAGTTACCGTTGAAGACAGTGCCATTTTTGGATGTTTTAATTTAAGTTGTGGCATATCTCTTTTTCACTTCAAACATAACGATTTCCTCTGGATCATGATTTTTCACGGGTTTTTCCCTTCGGTTAATATTTCATCTTTATTCTTTTCGTCATTGGTAATTTCCATTCGAAGTATTCATTATTGAATCCAACGTCCCCCGTCGCAGTAATATCCCGTTACAAATTGCGTTCAATCTTCGTAATGAGAAGTCTAATCGTATCTTCAAACGAATCATTGGTGCAGCTATACGTCGGCGCGCTGCACCGAGAGGGAATATTCCCAATTATCATCCACCATTGACTCAAACCCGCTCCAACCACGCGACCGAGCCGACCCCGATCCCCTATGACCCTTTGTGGGTCTCCTGGCGGAAACGTATGGCGCGTGGATCTCCGGACCGAAGCTCTAAGAGTGGCAGCGAGAGCCCTCGCTCCCCACCCCCCGCCCCTCTCCCTTCCGCTCTCACCCCGCCGACCCGGGCCAACCGGATGAGCGCGAATCCAATATCGGCGTGTACCTCTCTGATGAAATTAAATTGATAGGCACGAGGCGGGGACTCCGTAGGTGGCTGAAATGTTTGCCCAGCGCGCCGGGGTTCGCTCCAGTGGAGACACTCCGCTCTAAATCTCTCCTCATCTCCATGGGAATCGGGCCTGACGAAGGGCGGCCGATAGGCGGCTTTGCTCCGCGGGCGAAGGTACCAACACCGACCGATCCGGCTCGACCGCGTGTAAGGCCAATGGGCCGGTCGGCCACTCATCGCAGTTCTCTTCCCTCCCCATCACCTCCAAGCGGTCTCTCTGCTCCTCGGTCGCATGCTCTGGTGTCTGCCCAAACGTACGCCGCCTGCGTTCGTCGTCATACTTCCTTCGCCCAGATCAGTGATGGGCCATAAGGTTCTTTTCTATCATCGTATGGGATGTACGCGCATTTACGAAGTGAATTTTAGTATTGACGACAAAATTAACGAGTTCACTCCGTCGTAATCAAGTAGGCACTCCTGTTTACCTACCCTATCAACCGCTTAATTACCCGCTATCTTTGCCTGTCGGCTAAATCGTAGCGACTCTTTATACTATGATTAGTTCCGGCTGCCTGAATTATGAGCCAGGCGTAAAATTGATTTTAGGAGCAGATGGTGTACGCGAAATATTTTGTTATACGATATATCTTCTAACTGAAAACCCTTTTGGTTGAATTTTTTTTCTCTTACCAATTGGATGCTGTTTTTGGAAACTAATTACTTTCAATCGATGAGGAGAAGGAAGGTGATATCAGAGGGCTTCAACGTAAAGCAAACTAGGTCATCGGTGCTTCGAATGTACAGGGCAAGAGAATTTGTGCGGAAGAAACTTTTTCCACGAAGAAGTTCTCATTCGTTTACATTTGCAGCCCGTATAGCCTTTTATAAAATGACAGAAAAATGAATTACAGCACTGCTACGAAGAATATCAAATAGAATATGGAAATAGTATGGGCGACTCATATTTTTGTGTTTTTGTCTCAAGAAGGCCTTTAATAAGTTACATAAAAAGCAGCCCGTCAACTTCATCAGTTCTCATCAATTAAGTAATGATTTCACATCAGGAAGGTATATACGTGTTCTATTCGCCATGTAGCAAGTCAAGATTATGTCATAATACTTTGAAAGGTGAGCCCCATGCTATGTAATGCATTAAGACACTATAAAATGATTTTATAAGACAGGAAAGGATACATTTCGATGCTCTTTCCATTGCGCGAACTTTGTTTAATTTGTGACTACATGAACCATCCTGTGTAAAACGTTTGGTCCACGTTAGTGACGAGCCAATGCAAATGCGAAAATTTCAGAATAAATTAACGCTTATGGTTATGAAATGATTGGATAGATATAATGAATGGCTTTCGGGCGTGTATCATATATCATATCTGGTACCAGTAGAATTTTTCAGTGGCAGACAGGAAAGGGCAACCGCGGCGACTGCTTTCCAGTGCACTCGTCCTTTGATTGGAATGTTGACTTGCATCCTCGGTACCGGTGGAATAATACGAACCCCGAGTTTTTTTACTCCTCCCTTAATCTCACTAATTAGACGTAAGCCTTAATCACCAACCCATCCTTAATGGTGCATATGGCCTAAGGTTTCGAGAGCGTCGCATAATATCCACTGCCGCTGCTTGCCCATTCCTGCCGTCGAATTCCGAAGCTCTCTCACTCGGCCACTGGTCAATGAATGGCCTTCTCCTCCCTAACGGACTCGCACTCAGCTCCCGTTCGCCTAATATTCACTCCTCCGACGCAAGACTTCGTCCAGTAAATTAGTGGTGCACCGTCTTCGTCATTCAATGTGGCAGATAACTTTGGGGTAGCCAGACTGCGCGGAAAAAAATGCCCGATGATCCCCGCGCGTAAGTTGCAGGGCTGGTCAGAGGAAGTGGAAAGGAGAGTTAATTGCACTACAACAGAGGAAGTGGAAGTCTGCTGATGGCAGCAGGTATTACATTTTCAAACGGAATAACAACTTATAGAAGACGTGTTTGAACATATGATAGGCTAAATGTGTCATGTAGAATATTATACAGATTCATACTAATACGAATGCTTCTAGAAATACGAGTATGTACTAAATACCTACAACCTGTGAAATAGATGTTACTTAAGAAAATACAACTGTAGAACTCCAAAAATATTTTATACATCAATATAATTATTATGTAGACAACTTAAAATGTGAATCGCTGACACAATTCTTTTCCATTTAGTAATTTTCATCCGTAAATAAATAATTCCGAAGACTATCGGTTTGTGATGATTAAAATTTATATTTTAAATTATTATATTGAAGTAATCTAAGTACATGACAAAATGTTCGTCTTTCGTATATCAGATTTCGTGTTAAATACTGCTTGAACACGGTTTTAAATGAATTTTTAAAATGCCTTTGGACTTGAGAATAAATCAGTGCTTCGATTCCAGCGAAGCAAAGTTTATGCAGAAATCACCACTTTAAATCATAAAAATGGTAGAAATTGGGCGCTATCTTTTTATTTTTACCACTAAAAACGTTAGTATTATTACTTTGGAAAACATTATTGGAGCAGCTAATAAATAAAGTTAGTTTTATTTATTAAAAAAAATTAATCCAAACGTAATCACGCAAATCAATTCCTTGGGAAAAGGATGAATACTATGACCATGCTTTGATTTTCGTAGTTTTAGTAAGTAGTTTTTAACAGAATGTACAGAGAAATAAATGCATTAGGAGAAGAGTCGAAAGAGGTTTGTGGGATATACGTATCTAATGAAGCCAGAGCTATTGGGAGGTTGAGATAGAAATTGAGCGGTAGTAGACTTTGAAGAATTTGATTGAAGTGAGAGCTTTGTTTGAAATGTGTCAAGAGGGAAAAAAATAGCAATTGTGTTCCGCTAGAAAGGGCAAAATGTACGAAGAGCTGAGCAGGATATATTTTACTGCGTAACGAGTTTGCGTTTCACGAAGCTGCTTTTTGAACGAGATTCTGCAGTAAACCTTGATAAACCTGTTTAGAGATTAAATCTAATGGTCGTCATCAAAAAATTACCGTGCTTTTACCTCTAAACGTTAATATTTCATTATTTTTTCAAGCCAGTGTAACCTTCGCGGGCGACATGAAACGATATGATTTATGCGTATCGCAGGTTGTGAACCAATGCCCGACGCACCACTCCGTGCCCCCAAGTAGGCAGCTGCCACGATCATTCTCTCTTCCCCCCGTATCCCCTGGCACGGTCCTCTCCTCCCTCCCGTGGCCATTAAACGTCGCACCCTCTCTTTCTTCCATTTCTCCCTCCGTTCCTCCCTCTCGCCTCCTTAAACCGTTCCTCGTCACTTTCTTTCGCGATCGCGGCGTGTGAACGTGTTGTTATGGCGCTGCGGAGAGCTCCTCCTGACCGTCCCCCCCCCCACTCAATTCTCCAACCCCTCCCCCGTAGTGTATCTCTTCCAAATGATTTATGATCGTAGGGTGCATTGCAGATATTTAGTGTTCGGTTCTCCGGCGCTTGCGCAGAGTCCCCCCCCCTCTCACCTCCCCCATTCCCTCGCCCGCTCCACCCTCTCTCACCACTTACTTATCTATACCCGGACATCTATTCTCGTGGGACCCTGGTCGAATTTCTTTTTTCCCTCTCCATCGGCCCTTTTTTTCGCGCGTGGACTCGGACCAACTCAGAGCGATTGGGTTTCGTAGTGTTTTGCTCATTTTTTCGAAGACGAAGAAGAAACCGGAGGAACCCGTCTACATTTTTTTCGTTCTACCTCCCACCCAGAAACGTCTCTTTCCGTCCGATATTCCCAAATCACTCCGATCCGTTTATTGCACTTTCGGACGAAGAGAAGCAGGCAGGATTAAGACTTTTAGAATAAGACTTTTAGACGTTGCAGAATACCCCAGTGCGTTTGTGAGTTACGGTCCCAGGTTTTATTAATACCATTTTGACCATGGGGTTGAATGAAAGGGATGGACTCCGTCTCTGACGGATTCTTCCCTCGGGCGATGAACAATCATCACAAAATCGAACCCAGGCATCCGATTATTTAGATTGAATAACAAAATTTAATGATGTGGTCTAACGCTTTCGTTATTACGTGATGCATATGTGAATCTTTGCGTGCATGCGAACGTGAGTCAAATGTCCATCGGCGAATGTATTTCGCGTGCCACGTATTTGTGAATGAATATCTGATGCCCTAGCACATCCCGCCCCAAGCCCTCGCGCAGGCTTGAGGAGTGTTTTGTAGATGCAGATGATCCCCCCGCCATCCGATGCACTTGCCCACGCGTTTGTGGGATGGCATCGCGAGCGTGGTGAGTCAGTCACCGCGGGGCACCATTCGAAAGAGCTTCGTTTTAATTCATCGAGGCTGTGGACGTGAGTGAACATTCGTCCTATGCCTTCCCTTATCACAAATTCGCATTGCGGGGAGAGCGAGTGATGTAGGTGTGAGGGGTGGGAGAGGGTATAGATGTGGTTATCGTGGTTAGCGTTGAGTATCTGGATTCCCCCTACGTGGGAATTCCGTTTATTTACTTATATTTTCCGGACCATAAATCACCCGGCTCGACGGGATATTTTTTCCCATCCCTGGCTTATGGCCGTTTTGGTGAGGGATGAAGAATCACCGACTGTTCTCCCCCTCCTAACTTCTCGCACACACGAACAACTCTCTCTCTCTCTCTCTCTAGTCTTACGAGTATGACTTCAAACTGTCGCTTCCGTTCCTCCCTTCTCGTCAGGTCGAATGAAGGGTGAATCACGGACAAGGTAGGGTGAAGGACAAGGGTCACGCGATATGCGTGTCGACTCTGGACTCCTGTTGACTACAGTTTTCTCCGTGAATCTGCGGCGCGATTAAAAAGGTGTAAATTTACGCGTGAGGCGAAAGAATAAAAACATCACTCGCCGTTGCCGGATGGAGAAGTGAAGAGGATTACGGTGAAAATACTCGTTTTCCTTCTTTCTCTTCATATGATCCGTGCCGCCGCCTCATAGTTTCCAAATCGTCACTAATTTTCGGTATTAGTCCTCAGACTGTACATCTGGGGGATCTCTCCAAAGCTTGGGATGGGGGATGGGGAGGATTTAGGCGCAGAATTAAGCAGTTGGCCATTCGACTTGTCGGCTGCACAAATAAAAACCCGTGCGCCAGCCCAGAAGTAAGGGATGGGAGACAATAAAGGGGGGTTGGATGTTTGTCTTTTGAGTTTAGTTTCGTGGTGGGGAAATATGTTTCCGACAATCGGTCCAGGCGTGGTGAATCCTGGGTAAAGTGAGAGAGTAAGAGAGAGGGGAAGAGTTGAAAGTTGAAACATTGAGGGAACGGAAGAGAATTAACCATTTTTTGTAAATTCCGCGTGACAAACGGTGACGTGGGATAATGGTCAGGCTTCTCTGGTAGTTGATGTAGGTCGGGTGAAAATACAATCGGGTTAAACGCCAGGCTGTCGTGTTGTCGGCGAGCTCCCACTAATGCCTCCACCGCCTCTTGAATTCTTTCCCGATGAAACGAATCCACACTCTCCCTCGTTCTCTCGAACGAAGGGGGAATCGGCGTATTCCTACCCTCTCTCTCACTCCTCGTTGAAGCGGAGCCGTGACCCGGTGACCGCCTCCGGGTGAAGGTTTTTATATCGCCGCCTCATGACGGTCGAAGAGATAGGTGTCCGCGAAGGTACGCGGGGGAAATGATTGGCTGAACCGAAGGAATCGACAATGATGCTTTTAAAAAAATTATATTTACTCCAGAGGGAAACCATTAAAAACATGCAGTGCTAGCTTTTAATGGTCTCTGTCTTGTGTTCACTTCGGGAGTGCGATCATGCGATATATTCGGACGGCCAAATGCGTTGTATTTTTATTGTTTCAATACGGAATAGTTTAAAGGTAGAGGTACGGCAGAGGTTTAGAAAGGCGCGATAAAAGTCGCGTTCCTTTTCGATGGAAATTTGCTTGCATATCGACCTGAAGTTGACTTGCATCCAGAAAACCCAGTCGCTTAGCGGGGATTCCGCACTTTATCGGAGCATGTGGTCCAAAATGATTGACCAGAGGTTAACCTGTTTTGGATATA
This sequence comes from Hetaerina titia, assembly GCA_037158775.1. NCBI lineage: Eukaryota > Metazoa > Arthropoda > Insecta > Odonata > Calopterygidae > Hetaerina > Hetaerina titia. Next base: position 100,122,318 of record CM073768.1, read on the forward strand.
ATAAAAAAATATCCTTTAAATTTTTTGGAGATAAAATATGCATCTCGGTTCTCTGCACAAAGTGAATAATTATTGAAACTTTTCTTTAGTGAGAGTAGGGTGATCAGACTCACCCAATACATTAATAATGGCAATGCTATAAGCTGAAGTCGTTAGTTTCATTTGCATTGGAACAATTTGGTCTAATCTGGTTAAGACTCCCAAGTAAACATTTATATTTTTTGAGTCATCGTTTGAATCAATATGATGTTATGAGTTTCGTTTGTAGTTATCCTACGGCAATGACATATGCAAATAAATTTGACGGCATACGAATTTACACGAGGGCGTGTTTTGAATTGAATTTTTCCCAACCTCTCTTCCACTACCATGCCTGAATTTCATCGTTTGTCCTCTTTTCTGTCCATTTTATTTTTTCCATTATTCTCCGCATCCGCGTCTGAAAAGCCTCCAATCAACGCTTATCCTCTTCCTCAAAGATCAAGTTTCGGGCCATAAACAACTACGGAATTAAACTTTAATCCTCAAAAAACTAAAGCTTCAATCTGGTCGCTCTAGCTTCAAATCTCCTTGGTAGTATTTGATTTGATTTGATTAGCAGCATTTGATCATCACCCTTTGAATACGTATTGAAAAAAAATTCAATTATGTTTCACGAATGAACTTTCAGACTATGGAAACTATGCTTATTTAAAGAACTCATCTGCATCTCTTCTCCTGATAAATACTGATACTTAATTTATTCGTTTCTTCTGGTACGTTTTATTTTCCATATATTTGTTAATCAAGTGGTTTATCCAGTTAATTGAATGATAAACATTTTTAATTCATTTGTAACTTTTGGCCGGTGTTTCACGCCACTAATTTTGCTTGATTGGAATGGAAAATCTGCTATTCTCATGCATTGGGCTAATGAGGTTTTCTGGCCATTAAGGACTGAATTTCGTGGAGGAAAATGGTGTGAGCACTACAGTCCAATCCCAGTCTTTCCTAATGGCAGCTTGTGTCGCTAATGCAGCGAGGTTCTTTTTGTCATAACAGTCATTACGAAGCATTTAAGGGGGAACCTAGAATGACTCCTCGGGCAGAAGGTAATTGTACTACGTAATTTCTTTTGCTATAACATTTCCCTCACAAACATTCGGTGAATTCCATTACTTGGACCCAAATGGAATACCTTAATGAACTCTTTCAAAGCTGAAATGTTTCAATATCACTAATGTATTCGATTAGTACTTAGGAGTGAGTCTAATTGTTACTTTATATGCGTCTTTAAATTAATCTATTGTTATCATTTTTCAGTAAATGTGAAGAGAGAGCGAGGGTATATGAAAATAGTTGCTGTGAAATTTGAATTAGAAATTCATTTTTACCCGTTGGTATAAGCTGTATAGTTTTGAGATATCTCACTCCATTTTTCCGTTTAATTTACCTTCGAGTATCGAAAACGTACAAGAAACAGAGCGAGTATTCGTTTGTCATGGAGTTCCATCCAGTTTTGGGAGATTGTTTGGAATGCTAACATTCAAATGAATGTTTACATTCTATAGAATCACTTAATTAATTTATATGCAATTAAAATAAAATGGGTGCACATGACATTAAGTAGGAATATAGGATTTGTGAGCATTTCAGCTCCGTGGATTTATTAGTCATAATCATCGTTAGTGTTTCAATCCGAAGTGTCTTGAATCTCTCCACCTTTTGTATTCTAATGCTCCCTTATGGCTATGATGCGTATTTCGCCTAATATCTTGGCTTTGTCTTTCCTTGGACTACGCATTTGCCTTCGAGTCTCTTGATATCTTCCATTAAGTTACATTTCTACCAAACTCAATGTCAAACAGTTGCGGCCAATGCTCTGTCCTTCCATCTATTCTTCTCTAAACCCGCTCTTTTTCCACTTTATCTACCCTTTTTTTCTTCAGCATATTCCTCCAATTATTGTTTTAAAGGCTTCTTTCGATACTTCTTAGTCAGTCCTAATGATTATTATTTGTATGTCCCTAACCCATTGTGATCCCGTTATTTACCTTTAATTGACTACGTATTCAATTATGACTGATGTGCCCATTCGAATAGTCTCAAACCTGAGGGTTTTTGCCGGAAAGAAAGCCAATTTTGTCACATTGCATATACCATACGTTGGACCAATCTTCTTGGTCTGGGCGATTATTGCGTATTTTATGGTGAAAGTCCTGCCTCTCATTAGGCTGCGAAGGAGTTTATAGGAGGCAATACGTTGTTCACGTTGCGAATAAATCACAAAATGACTTTTTTAGAAGCTGGAAAACTTTCTACTTCACTTATATATAAATTTAGATTCAGTTTCGTTGTCGGACTCGCTGCACCAGCTGATGACAGACTGCTTATTTTTACAGTTATTATTTTAATAATGAAAAATAAATGACGAAATGGAATGGTAAAACTACCCTGGTCCGTCTTTTTGATGTTGTTAACTTTTTATTTATACATTAATATTTGTTTTTTATCTCGCAGTTACATCTTTTCCTCTTTACCTTTTCCTTTTGGGCTGTAATTCTTGTTCGTTCAGTCGTTCTCATTTTGTGTGTCATTCATCTTCCTCAAATAATATAATTAAATTTTAATTACCGTTGTATAAAATATAACCCCTTCATCCAATGGGTATTTAGGATAGACTTATGAATGATAATGGTTTCCCTGAAGTCTCACCCGTCTAATACTTTCATACAAACTTTATTCGAATATTAACATTCTCAATTCTTTCGCCGAGTTCTCGATTTCCTAACTCTAGGCGATTTTGTGGATTGTAAATCTGAACTCGTACGAACTGACCCGTACGCACTGCAAAGGAATGCGCGCACCTTTCCTTGCCCAGCCTTGCGACTGCATTTGCAAGGCGGTCGGAATAAGACCTGTGCTTCCACACACCCCCCCCCCCTTTGGCCTCCAACCCATTTCTTTCCTTCGGTGTGGAGTCAACATTTTCCTTCATTCTCTCGCCCTCTCCGCACCTCTCTCCCCTCCCTACCTCAGTTGATTGCGCACTCACCGTTCGATCACCTCCCCGCAAATCCTCAACTCCTCCCTCGTGTGCGCGCCTCCCATCCTTCGCTGCTTCGGCAAACACCCTCCAATCATCCCGCAGCGCCCCGTTATCGCCGATTGCCACCTCCGGGCGCCGCGATAAACGTTCCATAATTTCACGGCCTCATGAATGCCTCGAGGAGCAGAGGGTAAGTATTCTTTCTCCGGGGTGTTGGTCTCGAAGCGAGGGATGCAAAAAGGCGACCCTTTAAAGCGGTCCGACTTTGCTCTAAACAGGGGGGAGGGAGGGAGGGAGGTAGGGGGAGAGATAGAGAGAGACACGTAGAGTGGGATAAAGGGATGGAGGGAGAGGGAAAGAGAGAGAGGGATGGAGTGAAGTTGAAGGAGAGAGGCAGACGGCCATAAAAGTTTGTATCCACCTCTTGACTACGACGTATTCCCGTCGTATATTTCTCCTTGTCCGGATGAGGTTCGTTAAGAACGTCACAAGCTGCCTTAAAATTGTCGACTCGTTTTGGTCGATGTGGGTCCGTAGTCTCCTAATCTTGAGAGTAACTTTTGTCTTAACTTCATTGTGATATTTTCAACCACACGCATCCATGAATGGTTTTCCAAAGTGCCAATGTAATTACAATATTTGGGAAATTAGAATTTCTCCTTAACTCTGTCAGACGTATCATTTTTCGCCTATAGCACATCTATAAGATGCTCTTATAACACCTCTTCAATCAAGTTTATTAGAATACTTTCAGTCTTATTTCTACGACAAATCAAAACTTTTACGGACTGTCTGGCAATAATAATATAGAGGTTGTATATAGGTAATAGTATAGAGGTTGCTTTGAGAACAATCTCTCACATGCACCGATTTTAAATATAGGAGCTAACAAAGAGAAAAGAAATCCGAAGTAAATAAATAGTTCCGTTTTCGAGACTCTTCAGGTTATAAATGATTTAAGCAAATACGAATGAGAAATAGATGTGTTTTAATGAGAAAACCAAGGACATTTTGTTTTCATTTGTTAATTATGAAGTGTCTTTTAACCTAATGCTTGCAGATTCATGAATGTATGCCCTAAATTTGCAGTGCATGTGTTCTCAATAATAACAATTTGAAAAATATGTTAGCATATCAAAATTAATAGCACTGGAGGAAAATATCAATAAAAAATATGCATTGAAATCAGCATGCAAATACAATTAAATCAATTAAGTTGCAACGTTTACATTCATCGCTAAGTTTTCACGGGGCATTGAGGAAAGCGCTCCTCGTGCTAAGTGTCAAGGGAAAATTTTATAATTAAACATTTGATAAACTAATTTCAAACCATTTCATTATATTTCATAATGTTAAGGTACATTTTAACCTTTTATGCCCCCATTAATGTGATTCTCAACATTTGTAATAAACCTATTTTTAAATATTCACCAATTATAAATTATAGTCCAGTGTACGAGTATATCAGTGTGATTATAGTATAGTGTATAGCAGTTATTTAACTTTAATAAGGCTCGATTGGCATTCAATGACTGGAATATATGGTTCATTTTTAGCGCTATATTCTTTTTGTTGTTATGTATGTACACTCTCTCATCTCTCACCTCCTGTCCCTCATGACTATTGCGTTCTTATATACTGTCTTAATTTGCTTTAATTATACTTGACAAATTTAATTTGTTTTAGAACAGTATATTTTTTAGTATACTATTTAAGTAAGTTATATATATTATTTCAGTAAGTTAACAGTATATTCATAGGATACTATCCCAGATGCACATTGAGCCACAAATTAACCATTAAAATTCTACAAAACTATATTCTTTCCATGATGTACTACATTGCATCAAAGATACAATATTCTTATATCTTACGAATATTATTATCTACATTAAACTGTCTATCTATACTGCCTCCAATTATGAGTCTTTCATACTTCCCTTAGAGGTTTTCCAACTACATCTGCTATCAATTACTGGCATTTACGTTAGCAATAATATCATTCTAAAATTAAATTTAAGAATATCTATTTTTAAATCTTGGAACACTTTAGGGGCACAAAAAGCATCTTCATTTGAGTGTATCCCTCGTGAACGGTACTTACGAACGGAGTGGCACGATAGATTAAATATTTAACTTTCTTCTCATTATGTACATTCTTATTTTGCCTGTCACCCACACAAACATTACACCCCTGTAGCTCATGTTTCCTCTTTCTCCCATCCCTCTTATCATTTCTCTCCTGCATTTCATTCCAACCGATAGCCGCCGTACGGACACCAATCTACACCACCGTACCATCCGCCTCCCGTCTCGTGGAGCAGTCGCATTGACGCTGTACACGGCAATTTTACTACAACCTTCGAGTCCCAAAAACTCGATACGTTTTATTTTTTCTCCGACCAGAGAGAGAAAGAGAGAGATAGAGTTTATCTCTCTCGCATCATCGACTCTCATCCCCCTTCATCTCTCCGCAACTCTCAATCTGCCACATTTGCATGCTCAAAGGGAGAACTTTTATTAAAGTGGCGCTATTATTTGGCGTTTTCAAGACCGGTCCTGTGCCGACGTCCGCACTCCACCTTCTCCGCCCCACCACCACTTCCACTCCGCCCCACGCCTCGTACATGGCGTTCATCTCAGGCGAATACATATCGCATACACATGCACTTCATGCGTTTACTTCTCCGGTTGCCTCCGTCTGCCGCGGTGAGGAGGAGGAGGAGGCGAGTCGGCCCGATCCACCTTCTCTCCACGCCTGCCCACCCTCCTCCCTCGTTCTCATTCCTCTGCATTATATGGGCATATGATGTTTCATTTGTTTCGCTCCGGGACCAGAAAGTGCCCCGTTAATCAACCGCGTAGATTTTTTCGTTCTAAGGGGCTGCTGGAGTTATAAGGGTGGGAGAGAGTTTTACGGATATTAAGTGCGGGCTCATTCTATGTCTCGAACTGTGGTGGTGGTGGTGGATGTTTTTGATTTTTTCCTTCTTTCTTGCGCGCCCCGTCTCGCTAAGAGGTTTACAATGCGGGTCCCGCGGGTGAAACTTGAGAAAGTTTTGAGTGGTGTTTCGAAGTTAACCTTGCAGGAGATTTTTCACCAGCTTTTCGCGGTGCCTTTGTGGAAAAGGATGGCTTTTGGAATTTTCATTACTTTTTACATTGGCTTATGACCGTTACACCAGCCATCCTACGCCATGAGGTGAAAACTCAACCTATATATTATTTTTATTAGGTAATCTACCGGTTAGGGTAGGTTTTTGGATGGACACAACTATCAAATAAACATTTTGTAACTCCAAACAAAACCCAATCCAGCAACCTAAACTACATCAGGTCCCTCTTCATCTCTGTGTACTTCTTTCCACCCTTCATCCCATCCAGCATCCCTATCCTGTTCCTACCCTTTCCTCGCTTGCCCAATATTCTCCCCTCTATTACCTTCTTCAACATTCCACTACCGCTCAATACGCCTTTCATCCATGTTTCCTGCCTCCATAGGATTTCTCTCAACAAACCCCTCTCCTCACCCACCATCTCCAATATTTCCTCATTTGTTTTCCTTTCGGTCCATTTCACCTTTTCCATTCTTCTCCACACCCACATTTCAAAAGCCTCCAATCTACGACTATCCTCCTGCTTCAGTGACCACGTTTCCGCACCATACATAGCTACGCTCCATATCAGAGTTTTAACGAGTCTTGTCTTAACATCTCTTCTCAACGTCCCCGTCATCAACTCTCTCCTCTTTGAGAAAGCCTCCTTGCCTAGCGCAATTCTTCTCCTTACGTCCCTACCACTTTGACCGTATTGGTCCAAAACACGTCCGAGATATGTAAACTGTTCTACCTGCTCTATTTTTTCCTTGCCTATTTTAATATTTAGCTTAGCCTTTTTCTTTCTGGAAAATCGCAAAACTTTTGTTTTATTAATATTGATTCTCATCCCATATCTATCGCACTGAACCTCCAATTCACTCAGCAATGCTTGCTACCCCTTGGCTGACTGAGCAACTAATGCTTGGTCATCAGCAAACCTAACCGATTTTACAAATTCCCCTCCGACTTTCATTCCTACTTCCAGTTCTTCCCATGCCTCTTTAATCATTTCCTCTAGATATACGTTGAACAGTACCGGTGACAATGGGCAACCCTGCTTTACACTTCTTCCTAACACTGCCCATCCGGACTCTCCGTTCCCCACTCGCACCTGAGCAGTCTGAGACATGTACGGGTTGAGGATCAGTCTCCTGTCCCTCCAATCCATTCCTATGTTCTGCAATACACGCATTAATTTTTCCCAATTCACTCTATCAAACGCTTTTTCGAAATCTACAAAACAGGCGAAAACGTCCTGATTTTATTCTCTATTCCTCTCGATTAGTGATCTCATTACTGCAATGGCATCACGCGTACCTCTTCTTTCCTAAACCCAAACTGTTCATCCCCTAAGTAATCATTTGCCTTACCCTCTATCCTTTTGTTTATGATCCTATGAATAACTTTAGCTGCGTGGGATATGAAAATTATTGTTCTGTAATCCTCAAATGACGTAGACTATGCCTTTTCAACCTATATATATATAACCATAAACACAGTAATCAACCCGAAGGTCGGTTTAGTAGGTGATGGTAGAGCTCACCCATGTACCAAGCCCGACGGCGTGTGAATATTCACACATCAGGGTAGGGGGGCCAGTTCCTTTCCCTGTGCCGGTTATGGTTTCCCAGGAAGATCTGGTACCCGAAAAATCAACAAGCTTGGGTGGAGCTGCAGGTGCCCAAAGTGCCTTGCCCGGGAATCGAACCCGGGACCCTCCGGTCAGCAGTCCAACGCTCTACCCGCTAGACCACCGCGACCCGCCTATATATATATATATATATATATATATATATATATATATATATATACTCAGTCTGACCTGAAGAAGGCCTCGGAGTAGGCCGAAAGCTTAAATCATCTACAGTGTGAGTGTCCTTTTACGTGTTATCTGTTTTATTCTGTGTTCTATTGTGCCGTCCAAAAGTTATATTGCTCTCGTGAGTACTTCGGCATCATCGATATATACATATATATATATATATATATATATATATATATATATATATATATATATATATATATATATATATATATATATATATATATATAAAACCATAAACACAGTTATCAACCCGAAGGTCGGTTTAGTAGGTGATGGTAGAGCTCACCCATGCACCAAGCCCGACGGCGTGTGAATATTCACACATCAGAGTAGGGGGGCCAGTTCCTTTCCCTGTGCCGGTTATGGTTTCCCAGGAAGATCTGGTACCCGAAAAATGAACTAGCTTGGGTAGAGCTGCAGGTGCCCAAAGTGCCTTGCCCGGGAAACGAACCCGGTACCCTCTGGTCAGCAGTCCAACGCTCTACCCGCTAGACCACCGCGACCTGCATATATATATTATTATTAGGTAATCTACCGGTTAAGGTAGGTTTTTGGATGGACACAACTATCAAATAAACATTTTGTAACTCCAAACAAAACCCAATCCAGCAACCTAAACTACATCAGGTCCCTCTTCATCTCTGTGTACTTCTTTCCTCCCTTCATCCCATCCAACATCCCTATCCTGTTCCTACCCTTTCCTCGCTTGCCCAATATTCTCCCCTCTATTACCTTCTTCAACATTCCACTACCGCTCAATAATCCTTTCATCCATTTTTCCTGCCTCCATAGGATTTTTCTCAACAAACCCCTCTCCTGGCCCAACATCTCCAGTACTTCTTCATTTGTTTTCCTTTCGGTCCATTTCACCTTTTCCATTCTTCTCCACACCCACATTTCAAAAGCCTCCAATCTACGTCTATCCTCCTGCTTCAGCGATCACGTTTCCGCGCCGTACGTAGCTACGCTCCATATCAGAGTTTTTACGAATCTTGTCTTAACATCCCTACTCAACGTCCCCGTCATCAACTCCCTCCTCCTTGAGAAAGCCTCCTTGCCTAGCGCAATTCTTCTCCTTACGTCCCTACCACTTTGACCGTGTTGGTCCAAAACATTTCCGAGATATGTAAACTGTTCTACCTGCTCTACTTTTTCCCCGCCTATTTTAATATTTAGCTTAGCCTTTTTCTTTCTGGAAAATCGCATAACCTTTGTTTTATTAATATTGATTCTCATCCCATATTTATCGCACTGAATCTCCAATTCACTCAGCAATGCTTGCAACCCCTTGGCTGACAGAGCAACTAATGCTTGGTCATCAGCAAACCTAACCGATTTTACGAATTCTCCTCCGACTTTCATTCCTACCTCCAGTTCTTCCCATGCTGGAGGTAGGAATGAAAGTCGGAGGGGAATTCGTAAAATCGGTTAGGTTTGCTGATGACCAAGCATTAGTTGCTCAGTCAGCCAAGGGGTTGCAAGCATTGCTGAGTATATATATATATATATATCGTGATCTGCTCAAAAAACCCCCTTCCCCACATGTCCTGTCTTCGCCTATTATGTGTTTTCCTATCCCCTTTCCTTATACCTATTTCTGTTTGAATGAATATTTGTGCGCCGTATGGCGGGATTTTCAAGTTTGAATATGTATATATATATATATATATATATATATATATATATATATATATATATATATATATATGTATACACTTTTTTGGAAAACCCACAAACGTGTAATGTAAATTCACTGATAGTCATAACAAACACAGAAACCAAAACACACAACAGAGGGACTCACTGGTTCTCGAATTTTCGGTGGTCCAACCACCTTTCTCAAGAGGAATTAGGAACAGAACTTAGGCAGAGGAGGGCCCGAAAGCAGTGGTAGGAAGGAGAAGGGGAAATGGGGGAAAAGAGGGGAAAAGAAAGGAAAAGGGGGAAAAAGGGGGGGGGGAAGGCATTCGAGGTGAGGAGTTTGGAGGGGTAGTGTATGGCGCGGGAATTTTAAAAAAGGTGGGGATGATATGGAAGTTGTTGGGGGCAGAGGGGGATGAAATTATATGCATAAAGGGGGCAATTAATGTCTAATATTAATACCTGGGCGATTCCAGGAATTCAAGAGCCAGATGAAAGCCCGCTCTAATGTTTTGAGTTTCAGTGGAGGGTCTGAGTGTTGGGGTAACCTTGTTGAGAGGACCTAAAGTCGAACGTCCTTCCCCTCAATATTTGATGATAATTTAGTGTAATGCCCAATTAATTTTAACGAAAATGCTATATTTTTTATGAGAGTTGGCCGAAAGAGTAATTTCCATCATTAGGAATGGGAGGTTTTTCAAGAAAGTGGGGGATTGTGGATAGAAATCTGGCGTCCGCATTTGCTAACTCTTAACAAAATGTGCCAGGGGTTCCTCAAGTCCCATCAACTCGGAGTAACATATGTGGAGATAATTTGCTGTCCAACCCAGCCCAGATTTTTTGTAGACACTGACTACGGAAAATTAGAAATAAAATATCTCACCAGCAATAAATTAAGCACATGTGCACGTTTTGTCTTTGTCCTTATGACGTGTGTGTGTGCCGTTTTGAAATAGGTAACATAAACAAACATTTTGGAGCCCGAAGCCCCAGCAATTAACGTGCTTCAACGTGTGGTACTCAACATAATTGAGACTGTTTTCACTCTTCTGTTCGATACTTAATGTTCGTTATATAAATTCCTCCTCAACTCCAAGCCTAAGCATTAAATTTTCAAAACGATTTTAATTTGTGCTCGAATAACGTTTCGGGGTTGTTCAATATGACCAATAGTATTTGCGCCATATTTTAATGTGCTAAGTTGATACCCATTTAGTTCGTATTTACAAAGCCCAGAAGGTTTATTGCAGCACGTAGTATTTTTTACTAGTACTACCTAGTATTTTTTATTTACTCTATGAATTTGCATATTCATTTGATCACAGTTGTGATAAAGCTCGAATTACATACAGGTATAATGTGATAAAGCATCTATTTGTCATTGTCGCTGTTTGTATATATATATATATATTTTTTTTAGGTAATCTACCGTTTAAGGTAGGTTTTTTTTGGATGGACACAACTACCAAATAAATATTTTGTGACTTCCCACCTAGCAAACTAATCTATATCAGGTCCCTCTTCATCTCGATGTACTTCTTTCCTCCCTTCATCCCGACCAACATCCCTATCCTGTTCCTACCCTTACCTTGCTTGCCCAACATTCTCCCCTCTATTACCTTCTTCAACATTCCACTACCGCTCAATACGCCTTTCATCCATTTTTCCTGCCTCCATAGGATTTCTCTCAACAAACCCCTCTCCTCCCCCACCATTTCTAGTACTTCCTCATTTGTTTTCCTTTCGGTCCATTTCACCTTCTCCATTCTTCTCCACACCCATATTTCAAAAGCCTCCAATCTACGTTTATCCTCCTGCTTCAGCGACCACGTTTCCGCGCCGTACATAGCTACGCTCCATATCAGAGTTTTTACGAGTCTTGTCTTAACATCCCTAGTCAACGTCCCCGTCATCAACTCCCTCCTCCTTGAGAAAGCCTCCTTGCCTAGCGCAATTCTTCTCCTTACGTCCCTACCACTTTGACCGTGTTGGTCCAAAACACTTCCGAGATATGTAAACTGTTCTACCTGCTCTATTTTTTCCTTGCCTATTTTAATATTTAGCTTAGCCTTTTTCTTTCTGGAAAATCGCATAACCTTTGTTTTATTAATATTGATTCTCATCCCATATTTATCGCACTGAACCTCCAATTCACTCAACAATGCTTGCAACCCCTTGGCTGACTGAGCAACTAATGCTTGGTCATCAGCAAATCTAACCGATTTTACGAATTCCCCTCCGACTTTTATTCCTACCTCCAGTTCTTCCCATGCCTCTTTAATAATTTATATATATATATATATATATATATATATATATACACACACATATATATACATATATACATATATATACATATATATACACGCTTTTGCGTATTTGTCAAATTACATCAAAATAATGTTCAAGTTTTATATTTTTCTTGGGAAAATATGAAGAGCAGTCTACCGAAAACGGTTGATATGGTCCTCGGTGAGTTCACCGTTAAACGTCGCGTGCAAAAGGTATAAAGGGAGACAGGACTTAAACATCTACACCACTTTTGTTTTCGCTGCTGGTGGGTTTTAGTGAAAGAATATATATATATACATGTATGTATGTATATATATATATATATATATATATATATATATATATATATATATATATATATATATATATATATATATATATATATATATATATACGAGGCATATCTTATCTTCCGAAGAAGACGGAGCTCGATTCCGTCGAAATTATCAAGATATTATTGTGAGTGTTCTTTTTATGTGTTCTCGTGCTGTGTGTTACTGTCTAAGTTTGATATATATATATATATATATATATATATATATATATATATATATATATATATATATATATGGACATAAGGAAGGTGACACGTGTGTAGGTAGATTTTTATGAGTTACTTGAAGTTGTCAAAAGAAAATAGGATTTCCTATAGAAGATTAATACTTCAGAAGAGAAATCTATGGGTTTTTTGGCCAACATCATAGGTGAGTTCAGCATTTCTTCCGCGTGAAAGCAATATATTTCGTTATTTATTTTTCTTTATGACACCTTTATTTCATTTAATTGAACACAAACAAACGTGTTCTCAAGAATGTGCCGACTTATCATTCCACGTCAATGAACAAAAGGGTTTTTGTTGCGCATTTCCTCTGAATGATTTTCCGAAGTAATTAACTTGACTTGAAGGGAGGATTGGCGCTATAATATATTCGTAAGAGGGAATAGATGTTAATTTCCATTTCCATTTTACTCATATTATAGGATTTCGATGGTTTTCTGGTTGGGTAAACCAAATTACTAATCTACGTAAACCCAGTTAAACTACCGTACTTTAGTAGCTTTTTGTTGGATATATTTTCTACTTCGGAAATTCAATAAATTCTCCTGGAAAAACTCAGAAAACATTAATTCAATATCCTTACTGGTTAACCAGATCAATCATTAATATTATGACAGTTAAATAGCATTACAATCTATTTCAAATAAAAAAATACAAGTGTTAACATTCAGGATAGCACTTCTTTGATGACCCTGCGAGGGTTTAGATTTGGAATGCTTTTTTTAAGTAGTGTTTAGAAATTATCATATTTGAATAACCCATATTTATTTCAGTTCATAAATGACGTAAAAACACATGTTGGATGATCAACAATAATTAAAAATTTGATTCACATTTAGTCACAGCTAATTTCTCTTGCTTATTCCTTGGAATATTATTTGTTAGTAATTTTAGTTTATATCGTTTTACTGTGTTCTAAAGGATTGGAATCCAAATACGAAACCACGGGTAATTTATTAGCCATAAATTTAATGATTTTCCAATGTCCAAATATATGCTTGGTGATAGTAAATTTTGTGAGCATTTTCGTACATAATTCAAACAAAAACGGTGACGGCTCTATCGTTCCATCCTAAATATCGAAATTCATCGATCACAATACGATGCGTCGTAACTTAAAGGATTTTGAAACCACCCATTAGCGAAGCACGATTTTTGATGGTCAAATCACGCATCGCGGTAACCCATGTTCCCTAAATTTGCGAATTCTTTTCTTCGGGTAAGTTAAACAGATAGACATGATCTTCCATGTCCACCGATTAATGCGCACATGTGATTTACGGAAACCTTGCATCCTGCTCCGCACGAAATCTCGAATCTTAATCTTCAGTCTAATTCCTGTTTAGTCAACCATCAATCTCCAAACCTTCCTCTTCGTGTTCACCTCTTGCTTACCTTTCCCTCTCTCCTCCCTTCTAACTTTCCCTTGTCTTTCCTGCCCATTTCTCTTGCAATTCGCTCAACGGCCCAGAAATCCCCTTCCCCCGATTCCTCCTTGAGGGGCCGACGGGTTCCTCCTCCGCCGACGGGATCGCCTGTAATTTCCATACCTGCGGATCCAGGGAGGTGGGCGGGCTAAATGCGTGTGCTTTGGCGGAATAATCCTTTCCCCCTCCCTCGCCGTCTGTCTTTCTCTTTGGGCCACCCAACCGGCTAACCTCCTGAATAGGGACCGCTACCTCACTTCTCTTTTCGGTATCATTGCTTTTTCAACTCTCCTCATCTAATAGCCCTTGTTCAAGCTCCTCTTGACCTTCGATTCTCCTATATACATGGTATCTGTATCTATAGTTTCTCGAACTATAGACTTAGCTGGTTTTTCGTTCACCCCTTGTTGTGCGAGTGATTGCCAACCTGTTTTCAGGATAGTTTCCGAGATTCATAAATGGCCCCAGAATTGTATGCTCATTGTTTTCCTGTTTGAATATTAATTATATTTAGTCTTATTGTTGATTACCATCTATGTATGCTTGGTATTTATCTCTCTCTCCGCTCTGAGGTTTTTACACCTACGTTGAAATTAAATTTGAATCTTGTATATTAGTACTTTTGTCTTCACATCGTGCCCATTTGTGTTTCACCTCTACACAAGGTGTAAGTATGATTAAATGGATTTCAAAGTGTGGTTATCATTCCGGAAAATAAACGTTTACATCTTAGGTTTAGATAGGTAGGAATGCATTTATTTAATTCCTAACCCTGCAGTTTCTTTCTCTAATGGTGAATTGGATTTTGATGATGGTATCATTCGTGTATGTAGGCTCTTAAATTTCATAAATACGTTTGTCTGTTCATTATTAGCGTGCATGAACTTAAGTATGCATAAAAGAAAAACTTGATTAAACCATGAAGCATTAAAGCATAACCTTTTGAATTACTTTAATGTTTTTATAGCACAGCGCTTGATGAAATGGAACATAACAATTCTAGGTAAAAAAAATGGTCTTTAAAGATACCACTAAAATGACTAATGAGCTCTGTCTACGATTTGTTGAGTAAATTGTGAAGAAAAAAATCCAGATCGGGTTTAGTTAGGGCGTTTACGTATCGAAATAAGTCTCTCGATCTAATTTTAAAGTTATTTGAAGACTACAGAGAAAACTACCTGCGGAAATGATCAAAATCACTGTTACAGTATCTGTATTAATCTAAATTTCGTAAATCATTCCGACAAAATGTGTTTGCAGGTTCTAATAAAACCCTATATCCTCTACTAAATAATATGTTGGGATATTTACCATGCGAGGTACATTTTCTATTTAATACAGAGTGCGGCAACATAAATTACTTTTTTCAAATGCAAACCGCTTTCAAAAAATAAAGTTATGTTGTGATTCGATGGTGTAATATCAACTTTTATCATACATTCCAAGATTTTTTCTCTCTTCTTGTGCCTTCTATTGACGAGATATAAGTTAATTATTTCAATTTAGTTAAAGTTTCTGCGTAGGAAAATAAGGTAGCACACATTAACTTATATCATTATATTAATAATAAATATGAACGTAGATTATATCAGATAATTTATGAGAGAAAGACGTCCCCAAAAATGCTCTAAATTATTAGCCAGACTAATTTTCAATCAAGTAAATTAAATTAGCTCAAGTTAGAGGAGTAAATTATAAAATATAGGCGATGTATAAATTAAAAGCTATTTAAGTTCCCTCCTGGATTCTTATATTGAGTATATCAAATATTTGACTTTAAGGCGCCACGAATTTTTTTATTCGAGCAATGTAAGCTCAAATTTCCGTCCTATTGTGCCATTGCAGCGTCATAAATTTCCTCGCATGTCAGATTTTATCAAAAGGATCCCTAGTTTTTTTTCGTGCTCTTACTAAAATCAAGGTAAAACTCTCGCCTTTGTTGTGAGCTGAAGTCATTTCATATCGGGCGCGTGTTTGCTGGAGGACTGAGCCAACCTTCGCATGTTTGATTAACCAGATAAAATTGAACCAGAGTGCACTCTGGTTTCAGCGGAAAGAAATACTACTAGGTACGTGTATTGTGTGAGAATCTTAGTTTGGACGAGATATGAGAAGGAGAGACGCAGTCCGTCGTAGCTAACTCCGGAGAAGTTGATTGAAAAATTTCATTTTGATATGCGTGTATATTATTTATTGGTATTCTACCGGTTGAGGTATATTTCTGATGGACACAGCCTATAAGACGGTACAACGATCCATATCCTTTCCTCTCGTAACAAAGCAACCTGACATCCAGCACTACAATAAGCCCCTCTTAAGTTCTTCTTAATTCCTTCTTCCTTCATTCCGTCCATTAAGCCTGTCCTATTTTCATCCCTTCATCGCTTGCCTGACTTTCTCCCTTCTATAACAGTATTCAGCATCCCATCGCAAATCAAAACGCTCTGCATCCCTCTTTCCTGCCTTAGCTTCTTTGCCCTAACGCAATTCTTCTACTTGTCCCTACTAAATTGAATATTGTTTGTCCAAATATCTTCAGACAGATAAATGTTTCGACCCACTCTAGTTTACAAGTATGAACTCCTATTTTAATATTTAACTCAGCTTTGATCTTCCTCTTAAACCGCCTCACCATTGTTTTGTTAACTTTTTCCTTTATCTGACTTTTCCTGCATTCCTTTCCTTTATTTCCATCCTTTATCTGCATTTGTTGGCTGATTAACTACAATTCGATCATCCACTAGCATAACTGATTTTATGAATTCCTTTCGACCGACTATCATTCCTATCTCCAGCTCTTCTAATGCCTCTTGTATTTGTTTTTCGTATCCTCAGGCATTTTCTATGCATTCATACGCCTATTGTGGTGTTTAAACCAAGTGTTTGCTATGATTAAGCCATGACTCCTGCAAGACTACTGCTTTCTCCCTGCGGTCATTCGTTGTATTTAAACCGTAGTCCCCCAAACTCAAAACCATCTCTTCCTTCGCCTACCATCATGTTCCCATGGCCAGTCATTATCAAATGTTTCCTTTTAGGGTCACCGGGATTTATTTCTTCTAATTGAGTGCATGCCCTGCCAATTTCTTTCTCCCTATGATTGCTTGGTGGAATCTAGATGCAGAAAATTATCAAATTCGTTTTTATGCTTTTTACCTCTACAAATAATATGGTATCAGTCGCTTAACCGATGTTCACCACGCATCATTCTAATTTTTCGTTCAATATTATGGCCATCCCTCGCTGGCTCTCTTACCCTCCGCTTTATATTACTCAGTAACTATCACTCCAGTAGTCCCCGAGATCTTTCCATCTTACCTCGCACTGGCCTAAAACATCTATATTTCCTCTCTTCTTCTCTTGCATTATATTTTCTAATTTTTCTGCGCTCAACATCGTTCTAACATACCATTCCCTAACTCCATATCGGACCTCTCCAATTCTGGTGCACTCACTCTTGTATTGCGAGGATTTCGTTAGATGAGGATCGTGGAAGCCTTGGTCATCCCGCTGCCAGACACGACACACGACTGATTGGGCCCCCTATTTGTCAGGACTCATATTGTATCTATATCCAGCGTAGATAACTATATGAGGTGGTTTCTCGTCGTCTTCCTCAATAGTGTTTTTAACGTAACACTATCACTCAAATGGCTGACTCAATAAAGAACAGGCGCTGCACTGATTACTTTTCCCCTGACTCCTTCCCTTCGATCAATCTGTCATGAATTGACCCTACCAGGAGCAATTATCATTCCCCCCCTCCCCCCAGTAGAGCTCTTGAGTTCATCTGAACTTCAAGGTATTATATATACACTCATATACATATTGTATGCATACACTATATATATATTATTAGGTAATCTACCGGTTAAGGTAGGTTTTTGGATGGACACAACTATCAAATAAACATTTTGTAACCCCAAACAAAACCCAATCCAGCAACCTACTCTACATCAGGTCCCTCTTCATCTCTATGTACTTCTTTCCTTCCTTCATCCTGTCCAACATCCCTATCCTGTTCCTGCCCTTTCCTCGTTTGCCTAACATTCTCCCCTCTATTACCCTCTTCAACATTCCACTACCGCTCAATAATCCTTTCATCCATTTTTCCTGCCTCCATAGGATTTTTCTCAACAAACCCCTCTCCTCGCCCACCATCTCCAGTACTTCCTCATTTGTTTTCCTTTCGGTCCATTTCACCTTTTCCATTCTTCTCCACACCCACATTTCAAAAGTCTCCAATCTACGTCTATCCTCCTGCTTCAGCGATCACGTTTCCGCGCCGTACGTAGCTACGCTCCATATCAGAGTTTTTACGAATCTTGTCTTAACATCCCTACTCAACGTCCCCGTCATCAACTCCCTCCTCCTTGAGAAAGCCTCCTTGCCTAGCGCAATTCTTCTCCTTACGTCCTTACCACTTTGACCGTATTGGTCCAAAACAATTCCGAGATATATAAACTGTTCTACCGGCTCTATTTTTTCCCCACCTATTTTAATATTTACCTTAGCCTTTTTCTTTCTGGAAAATAGCATTACCTTTGTTTTATTAATATTGATTCTCATCCCATATTTATCGCACTGAACTTCCAATTCACTCAGCAATGCTTGCAACCCCTTGGCTGACTGAGCAACTAATGCTTGGTCATCAGCAAACCTAACCGATTTTACGAATTCCCCTCCGACTTTCATTCCTACCTCCAGTTCTTCCCATGCTTCTTTAATCATTTCCTCCACATATACGTTGAACAGCACCGGTGACAATGGGCAACCCTGCCTTACCCCTCTTCCTAACACTGCCCATCCGGACTCTCCTTCCTCACTCGCACCTAAGCAGTCTGAGACATGCACAAGTTGCGGATCATTCTCCTGTCCCTCAAATCCATTCCTATTTTCTGCAATACGCACATTAATTTTTCCCAATTCACTCTATCAAACGCTTTTTCGAAATCTACAAAGCAGGCAAAATCATCCTGATTGTATTCTATATTCCTCGCGATTAGAGATCTTATTACGGCAATGGCATCACGCGTACGTACCTCTTCTTTCCTAAACCCAAACTGATCATCCCCTAAGTAATCATTTGCCTTACTCTCTATCCTTTTTTTGATGATCCTGAGAATAACTTTAACTGCGTGGAAAATCAAACTTATTATTATGTGATCCTCACATGATTTAGCCTTTACCTTTTTCGGAATAGGAACAAACACTGATCTCACAAAATCTTCCGGCCAGATTCCTTCCTCATAGATACTACGAATCAGTCCAAAAGGGCCTTCTTCCCACATTTCCTAAACATTTCAAGAGTTCTACGGGAATGTTGTCTACCCACACGGCCTTATTTACTTTCATCTCCTTTAATGCCCTTTCTATTTCATCGTCGAGTATGCCTGGACCTAAGCTATCTTTTTCTACGTCATGTTCTTTTTCTATGTCTAACCTTGTCGGCCTAAGTTCTCTACCTTACAGTGTTTCTATATATTCCTTCCGTCTCTCTTGGATTTTTCCTGGTTCAACTGTTATCTTACCCCACTTATCTTTAACTGTTAGCACAGATCCTGCCTTCTTATTTCCCGATAATAACTTAACCTTGCTGTATAGCGCACCAATTTCACCCTTCTTCTGTAAACTTTCCATATCCTCGCATTGCTTTTTCCACCATTCTTCTTTTGCTTTCTTTGTGGCCCTTCTCAATTTATTGTTTAACTCTTTGTACTTCATTTTGCCTAACTCTGTGCTTACGTCCTTCCATCTTCTTCTCTCATTTGAAAAGCCTCCAACTTTTACCTATTAAAATACATAAATATATTATATATACTATATATATATATATATATTCTTTATATATCATTACATATAGGCTTTCGGCCTTCTCTGAGGCTTTCTTCAGGTCAGACTCCTTTTATGTTCTATATTGCCTTTTATATATATATATATATAAACCATAAACACAGTAATCAACCCGAAGGTCGGTTTAGTAGGTGATGGTAGAGCTCACCCATGTACCAAGCCCGACGGCGTGTGAATATTCACACATCAGGGTAGGGGGGCCAGTTCCTTTCCCTGTGCCGGTTATGGTTTTCCAGGAAGACCTGGTACCCGAAAAATCAACTAGCTTGGGTGGAGCTGCAGGTGCCCAAAGTGCCTTGCCCGGGAATCGAACCCGGTACCCTCCGGTCAGTAGTCCAACGCTCTATCCACTAGACCACCGCGACCCGCATATATATATATATGTATATATATATGTATGTATGTATATTTATACATATATATATATATATATATATATATATATATATATATATATATATATATATATATATTGGTATATAAATAACTAGTGTTTAAATGATTGAATCCTAATTTTAACTTGTCTTTTACCCCTCGCCATTGTTTTTATAGTGTGTATGTACCATAGTTCATCGTGGAGAATTGGATTAATAAATTTACATTTTATGCTTCAGCCTTCTTCTCGCTGAAACCGGAAAACTCTACACCGTTTCTCCCTAGTTTTATATCTCTCCTCTGTGATTTTCCCCGGTAGATTGTTCTTCTTAATGCAATAATTCGTGAGGTTCTTGCTCAGTGGGTTCATTGAACCGGGTTATTCATTTTTCCCCCGTTCTCACCAACTGCGCATCTCTTTTGCCCCTCTCCGCATTCAGGCTCACGACCCCTCCCCCTTTCCTTCGCCCCCATGGCGTCGTGGATATCTACTCGTCCCATTTCTCCCCGAATCCCATCCCCCTTTTTGCTTCTCTGATTCCTCCTTCTTCCAGTCCTACCTTTTGATCTCGCTTCCGGCTCGAAGGTCCCCCGGCCCGATCCTCCCGCACCAGCTTCTTTCTCCTCCTCCCCTCTAATTACCCTCTTCCACACCTCCCCGCTTTCGTTTGTCTCCTCAACCCCCACCCGTAAAACCGACAGTCCTCTCTCTCCCTCTCTCTCTTGGCACCGTGTCCTCCCTGCCATCCCGCTCGCCCTCTCGGTTAGAGATATTGAAAATTTACTGCCGTTGCTCTTTAATCTCCATCCCTCCTCACTCCCCTTCCGTTCATCCACTTCTCCTTCCTTCTTCACTCCGTCCGCCTCGTTCCTTCTTCGCCACGCTGTCTTCGCCTCCCATCGCACTCCGTTTCCCCTCCTCCCGCCCGCCCGGATGAGTGTCGCTTTGGATTATACTATTGGTTCCCGAATCCTCCTTTCATTAGCGCCACCACCACCACTACCGCCGTCCCTGCAACACCGGGAAAATGGATTAAGATGAGGTTTTAGGTGATCCCTCTTCCCTCAGGTCTTCTCTCCATCTTCCCCCGGCCCCTTCCCCCAGCCCTCAGCGTCTTTTCGCCGCGAATCCGAAATCTTTAAAGTGGAAGAAAAGGAAGGCTAAAAGTTTTGACGGCTGGTTTTACTTCAAATGGGTTTTTCCTGTGCCAATGCGTCATTGTCACCCCTTCGAGTCTCGATTCGCTTTACAGAAAGAGATCCAAAAGAATTTTTTTATCGTAAGCATTTTCGAACCTCCTGGGCACAGTATCAGCTCTTTGATGTGAGCGAATTCCTTGCGTATATCATCATTTGATAGCGTTTTTACTTTTGTGCGGACATTTTTTTCTTTTAATTTCGTGATGGAATATTTTAACTTCGTATCGTAAATTTTTGTTTCCTTTGCATCAGAAAAGGAGACATATGAATGGCCCAGTAGTTTGAAAGAACAAGCTTAGCTGAGCGAAAATAACATTAATATCCCATTGATCAACTTTTTGGACGAACGGAGCTCTCTTACATAAATTAAAGTATTCAGTATTCATTAACTGTTTTATCATTCTAGATAAATTATTCCCGGCCCCTATAACATTAATTTGACTGGAAAAATTCATTTGTGTATTACAAACATCAGGATGTTGGATATTGTGTACATTTCTTTAATTCAACAATTTTTATCTACAAAGGGTTCCACGCTCCAATTTGAGAAGTCTCATTTTGAAGATTGAATGATACTTTGTGGATTTTATGAAAAATATCTGCTAGGGGGCTAACTAGTCTCTTCCAACTTTTAGATGGCCTTTTAAATCTTATATACATTTATTGGTGCCAAAATAATTTTACTGAAAACCGCAACGTTTTTATAAAACCTCAATTTTAATTCATTTGACTTGTGATTTACTTAGAAATTAAATTTTTATAATTCTTTCTTTACAGTTTATGTTTTTCTCAAAAATAATGCAAATACTTTATACTCCTAAAATGAATATTATATTTAATTTGAATTCAGTATCAAAATGGTTGAATATATTAGTAACGGGGGAGTCCAAATAAAATCAGTGTCGGTAACAAACATTAATTAATTACAGTTTATACACTTTGGTTTAAAGTTACAAGTAATTTATTTATGTTCTGTCTCCTATTAATAAATTAATGATAATAAAGAATAGAGGGGATAAAGGATAATGAATACTCTACTTAATTTTCTTTAATGGTACGCTTATTAACGATCCCTGACATAGTACTCAGTTTCACCTGATGATGTTGCATTGCAACGAAACTATGTCAAGGAAAATAAAAAGTCCAGTGGAATTGCAAAGTTAGCCTTCATTCTTTTATTATGAAAGACTTGAACTAAGTAACACCTGAGGCAGTCTTATTTTCAGACTAATTGTTTGCATACTGTTAGTTGCATAAAAAATGGCAATGTAAAAAGCGTGAAAGGGCTTTCAATTTGTTTTTTTATGCACCAGTAACTTTTTAGTTTTCTTTATTATTGTTAAAAAAATAACTAAGCCATTATGCGCAATCTCTGACCCCTAAGACTCTTGAAGTACTATAATTTTAGATTCGTGGTTTTGCGTTAAAGCTTTCACAATCTCTTCTGCTAAAGGTAATACCAAATCGAAATTTCTCATTTATCGGCGCTATAATGTGCATTTCTTTATTCATTCAATAAATGGCTCTCCTCGAATTATGATATTGATCAATTATTCCAATTTTGTAAATAGCAATTAATGTAATCCTATCTGTTTGATTTCGTTGGTCCAACATTACAGAATAGAATTACATTTATTTTCTAGCGACCTTGAAAAAGAACAGTATCTGGACGTTCCATAATTTATCTTCCTTATTCACGATTTATATGTAAAATATGAATCCATCAAAATATAATTTCTCTCCACCAAAATGTAGTGTTTTCATTACGGCTCTATTTTATTATAGTTTACAGGTTTTTTCCACGTGATGTTGCTAGTAATCTTCTTTATTCTCTAAAATAACATGATGAAAATAATTTTTCTTTAGTAACTCATATCTCAATTCTCCAAATATTTTGACTAAGGTTCTTATTTTTTATTGTAAGAATTTTGGTTATTATTTGTTTAACAACGGAAAGTCGGGAAAATAAATAGGGCTTTTACCTATTCTACTCGGTCTTAATGTGCTGAATTAATGAGTGAACTGATTTTAGTTTTCACACAATGTTAAATTATAAAAATGACGAAATTTTAATTTTATCCGTTATAAATTGCGTCTATATATTTTAAGGTGTCATCAGTTCAAGTGAATTCGTTGATTTAGTTAAGGAAATATATGATCTGGTCAATTATTCATTAAAAAATAGGATTATTTATAGCTGGAATCAATCATAACATTCGAAGCATTTTATCTTCAAACCCATCATAATATGTCTGTATTAATTCAAATAGCTCTGAGTATCGTTTTATTTATTATGGAAACTATTGAAATAATGGTTTAATAATGTAAATAATGATTTTTAAATTATGATAACAGAAGGCTACTACGTCCGTTTATGCGTGGGTTTAATTGGAATGTTGAGGTATTTTCATGAGTTAGCATATAGAGTAGATACCGTTTGAAAGGTATAACAAACAGGCTCAACCGGACAATTGACATGTAAATTTAATGCTGAAGAAACTGGTTGGAAGCCCAGCGATTTTCAAGGGCGTCAAATATAGGCTGGATCCGCAAGCCGCATTTAAGCACCACCTTACGCAAGATGTACGGGTGGCCCAAGTCATCGTATATAATTGCAGCGGACGTTCAGGGCTCCCGGTCGACGACCGACATACGTATGATTATGTACACTCATATTATTTTTATGGGCATGGAAATTGTTTCTGTAGAAAGTCGAAAATGGTTCCGATTGCATCCTCGTTTTCCAGTCAGTTCCAGTCCCTCTCGCACGCATCCATGATACGAGATCCGCAGAGAAATTTACGCAATTCATTGCCTCCAGTCACCAAACGTGCTAATTAATTCACTTTGCCAAAGGGATACGATGTTAAACGAGGGGCTGTCGGGATTTCTGAGACGGGGCTTAACAAAAGATGGGAGGAGCGGAGGAGGAGAGAGGGAGGAGGGGGTTAAGCGAATGAGATGGAGAATGAGAGGATGAGAGAAAGAGAGAGAGAGAGAGAGGATGTGGGTAGGCTTTTGCCGGCGGAGCCATCTCTCCTCCTGACGTGTACCCACGCATGTATACAAACTCAATCCTGCTCTTAGGCGAGACCTCTCTCTCCTGTGCATATAGGCTTCGGCCGAAATATAGGGACGTATAAAGGCCTGATATGCCATGTGACTATTTGCACGCCTCTCCGCTTCCTCCACGATCCCATTCCTCCCACCCATCTCTCTCACCCATCCGTCTCTCTCTTCACATTGCCATGAATCCCGTCCTCCATGATGTCCCCATTCCCGAATTATGAGGACTATCCTGATGTTCTTCCTCTTGCCGCCTACTTCGCCTTAATCTGTTCACGGTTTGCCACATCTTTTCTTTCTCCTAAAGTGCTCCGTTTCATTATTCGTGTTTTTTTTTGATTTCTTGTATTCACTCGTGAGTCAAGCGTGATTTTAGTTTAGGCTGCGAAAATCAATTAAATTGATGATTGATTTAATGGTTTTGTGTGCCACGTTTATGTTTTCTTTCTGGCTACGCACTTGTCATATTTTTTCATGCTGATGCTCCTAATTGGATGATCTGCAACATTACTAAATTTTGAGGTTCAGGTATTGACGATTTTTATGGATAGATAGTCGTCTTTATTTTGGGATGAGATTGAGACTATTGAGTCGCTTCTACCACCTATCCCCTCGTCACATATTTGCAATATTAAACTTACGGAGAAATTGTACAAATTATACGTGAATAGCAATAAAATCATTACATGTAATATCTTAGGACTAAAATACAGCAACAAAATACGTTATCTAGTTAATTAATAACTATAACTAAAAATATACAACATACACACATACAATACGCACAAATACTTTATAGCTGACTATGGATAATCAAAATTATGCTCATGTCATTTATCATTCCAAAGAAAATATCTACGAATGTAATTCATTTTCGGCAATTGCAATTATTGCATATGAATAAGGTTTCAGGGCACCATTTCCTTTCTATGCATGAAACTAGGAAAACAACTACTCTGTTAAATCATTTAATGGTTTACACTGTAACAAGTCCATTATCGTGGTAGCTGGAGCTTATATTTGAAACTTTTTTTTGACCTTTCTACGTGAAATAATACCTTACGCTAGATGTAAAAACAAACCCATTTCTACAACATTTCTTGGAGAAATATTACGATGCAACACACCTCCAAACTTAGTATATTCCCAGAATTGGACGGATATTTAGCGTTAGAACCGGTTCAACGAGATTTGAGCTCAGATGTCACAAATACTGAAGGTAATTAATGGTATATGGAACCAGGAATTGTAATATTTGCATTGGAGGTTTCATGCAAAATCTCTAACCTATGCTATGGAATACATCAATAAAACGGCCGTTTTTTTGATGAGACACACTTGCGTGGAAAACTCTATTTTTGCTATGAACATACGCACTTGCTGGAAGTTTTCATTCCGTTTTAGGATGCACTAGGTTAAGTCAAAAAATGTCCTCCTCTAGGTACTCAGAGTTGATATTTTGTTTTTTTTTGTTGTGGTTGAGTTAATGTTAATCGTCTTTTAGTTTCGTATCGCTTAATTCACCTTCCGAGACCACCCTCAAGCAGTGCGATTATTTTATAGAAACAGGCAATACAGTACCTGCTTTTATTCTTCCCATCCCTTATCCGTCCGCTTCACTCGCGTCACGCAATCAAGGCCCTCCGGACTTTTGAAAACCCGGCGCCCGTCTCAGTCCCTCCGTAATCTGTTCAGCAGTCACACGGAATAAATCGGGAGCGTACCGCCGTAGACTAATTATCCTGTGGCACCAGATGGCACATGTCAGATACTGCTCCACGTCCACTTCTACGGCCACTCCACACACCTCTCCGTCTCCTTCCCACAACCGCGCTGTTCTCCCCTCGACCCCTCCCAAAATCCCCTGCTACACGTCAGCATCCGAGAGCGGTCCCTCCGAGTTGTTTTCTGTGCAATCAGCCCCAAGCGACGACGCCATTCCGATCTTCCTTGCTCCCTAATGGCCATGCTGTGTACTTCTCGGTCCGACCTTCCGACGACGTAACCCAAACATTCTCCCTCAGAATGCGCATGCAAAGAGACTGCACGTCGCCCCCGTGTAAGCCGTGTGAGACCTCAAACGGAGTAATGCGAGGGTCAAGGGCTAAGTAGGAGAGCCTCGATTGCTTCCTTCCCTCCCTGCTTCGTCTATCAGCCTACAACGTTGTTACTAAATGCGAATGCCGTTTTATTCTTGCGCCGACCATGGCATGTTATGCCTCCGAGAATCAGCGGCATGTTGATTACGCATACGATCGTCGGTATGGAATCAGGGTCTGTCGCGGCCTTATGCACTTAACAATTCCAAAGCATTACCCGCATGTATGCGCGAACGTGATGTTTCAATGCACAAATTGCTCGCGCAATACAAAGTTTTGATTCCAGGACATTGAGAGTAAATTTGCGAATAGAATGTATAGTTTTATTAAAATGTGTTTCAAATGTTTGTTTTGTCAATATGTCAACACTCTCAAATGTTGCTGTTGTTGCTGGGTGAAGTTGCTGAAAAAGTTTATATATTTTTGTTTCCCAATTCTGGTCTTCTCTGGGTCGTCAGAAAAATTGCGGAGACCGGAGAACGTACTAGTACTTATACAATTAAATTCTTCCGTAAACCAAAGGCTACAGGAATCCTTCCGGTAGCTCATGACTTCCTCAGCCTCGTGGCGCAAGAGAGTTATTTTTATAATATATTATTATTATTATTTCAAAAATATTTTTTCTAAATATGGGAAGTTGTGTGGATAGAATGTAAGATTGTCGTTGAGCACTTTGCTCAACGACAATCTTACATTCGGCTTTGGAGGAATATGATTATGGTGTTAGTTCCATGACAAATGACTCATTCTGCGCACCAAAGAATGTTCCTTTTTTTAAACTGGGAATCTAATTTCCCCCCTGGGAATCGATATGTTCTTGTTATAAAATCTTGAATTATTTCTTTTGATGCTAATTCAATTGAAATTTTGAGGTGATAGCTAAGAGAAATTTCTGAATTGATGGCTTCATAATCCTCGTCAAAGTTGACTCAAGTATGGGATGAGCTTAACTCTGGTGAGAGGAAAGTAAATGAATAAATAAATTTGAATATGTGAATAAATTACCACATTTGCCTATATATGTGCATATATTAACTAAATATTTGATCACGAAGGTTTGTCAAGGAAACAAAGCACACAAGAAACGAAGGTTAATTATTTTTTAGAGTTGTCGGCGCTCTCAGAAATCATCACTCTCAAAATATGGTTTGCTTTGACTATGATGCATGATTTTTACTCGTAGTAATAAATAACTTGTTTTAATAAAATCATGTGATAACTCTTTTCACAGTATACCTAAGGCAAACAAAATTTGTCCACATCCCTAATCCGAGGTATATTCCAGCATATGTGCACTAGGGTGGGAGCTTGGAAGACAATGGAAATAGTTACATGTTTTTACTCCTTAAATGTGATTTTCCACAGAATAGTTTCAGAAATAATTGGACATCAACAAATATACAAGTTTTAAATATATGGATTCCGGTCAGTTCCACAGAGGAGTACTTGGGGAACGTTATTTAGAATTGACATAAAATGTTCATTTTGATAGTAATTCTAAAAATAAGTAATATCCTTCATAACTGTTTCTATTTACGTCCCTTAAATACGAGCTATAATAGACGACTCTACGTCAATTATTAGTGGAGCTATAAGCAAAAAGAAACGTTTTGACGCACCGATTTTTGGGAAAAGAGAAACATTTAAAATGTGCATAAATAAGCAAAAAGGTTATTTCGCGCTCGCACGCATGCATTTGTAAAATGTCGTCATTAAGCTGTAAACACTCGTTTGTCGAACACAGGGCGTGAAAAAGAGGATGAAAAGTAAAACTAACGAGAGTTTCTGGTGGCGGAGCAGAGGAAAGAACCGTTTCGGGCATCTGTTCTAGAAAAGGATTATTTAAAACTATTACAATAACTTTTTAACCTGCTCACATTAACATTTTTATTTCCTGTTCATAATAGAGGCTGCAGGCTTTTATTGTCTGCGGTAGTATAGCAGCCTAACTTTCAATTTTTATGCATTGCATTATCAAATTCAGAAGCTTTTCATTGAATTGTTGAAAACCTATATCCACTCATCAAAAGAATATGGAATATTAAACACTCTCCAAAAGTGTATGGAATATTAAATAGTTTTCGAAGTTAAATTTTTATATTCGAGCAATTAGTGAGTTTCTGCCTTTAAAAAGTAGGATTCGGTCTAGCAGTTTTCTGATGGCTTTTAAAGCATATTTTATCATTTCAATCATTTATTTAAAGTTAATCGATTCTAAATTGACTTGTGGAACATCATCACCAGTATTTCAATCCTAGGATTGGTTTACTGCAGCTCTCCTTTCTATTATAATTGAATGCAATGCTGCATATTCTAGGGATAATAACTTGGTGGTTTCCCGTTGCCTTCCACATCTCAGTACTGCGGCCCATAACGTGAACTTCACTCTCGCCCGCAGCTGGGGCACCTGATGCCGGGCCGACCCACTCGGTCTGCGCCACCTCGTTGGCGCCTGCGTTGCCTCGTTCGGAAATACCATTATTGTGGTTTTTCGGTTAATGTGTTGTTGCCTCGTTCCGAAATACCATTGACAATGTTTTTCTAAGCTGAAAAATTTTCGCCGGTCACGACCGGTCACGATTCAAACCAGCGGCCTTTAGTCTGACTCCAGCTCCACAGGCAGACACGCTACCTCTGGTCTACCCCCGCCCACTTGTTATTGTGGAATATACGGTCATCAAAAAGAATGGCGGAGGATTCAAACATTTGCTCATGCCGCGGAACGTCGTTCACAAAAAAATGGCGAAAGGTGTAAAAGAATCACATTAGAAATGCGTATTTGTTTACTTTTGCCAGAAAATATTGTCACCACGAACAGGGTAACCGAGCGGCATCCCCAATGCTTTAGCGTCGCGTCCAGTCTACCAGTCTTGCCCCTGCTACAGGTTTCTCGTATCTCATTCATTCTCCCCCTCCCCAGTATGGTAATTAGCAGAGTAGTCTTCAGCCTTAAAGATTATAGTCGGGTCATGTTCCAGTCAATGCCGGAATAATCATTCCCTTCCCCTCCCAAAGTTCTAGTCCTTTCCGCCGCCCCTTCCACTTTCTTTATAAAGAGTACCAGCGAAAAAGAGTTAGTTCCTTAGACAAGGGCCTACTAGTTGAGTGCCGTACTAGAATATTATACGGAGTCTCCCTTGGCCCTACTTCACCACAAAATATCGCCTTAAGAAAGAGATAAAGAGAGAGAGGCGAAAAAGTGGTTCCATTTTTCATTGTATTATTGAACTTGACTCGCCGGCACAATAATTATCCGGTGGCAGATTTTATATACCACTTTGTTGTGAATGGACGCGTCAAATATCCTCTTGTTACGAGAGATAAAAATCTGGCATTACGCCAATTAAACGAAACGGGACCATACTTATGCCTCCTCTTGGTAAGAAATCGGCATGTGCCAAGTGTTCCACATGTATCCTGGTCTCCTAGTTTCGAATTCCCATAATGCAAGAGGCAAAAGAAGTGCGTATGCAAAGTTGGGTTTTCACTCTGTTGTGGCATTGAAGTTCTTTAAGGATTGTCTGAGCGATAAGGTTGCCTAGTGGATTGTGTGTTGCGTTTCTTACCCTTTCCAAATCCTTCGGCTGCCCCTGAAAATTACAGGTAAAATTAGGGTGAGCTCTTCTGTGAGTACCTTCTAAGAAGGAAGAATGGCTTATAGGGTAGGTAAGTCCTCCTAAGGAAGCAACTGTCTTCCCAAATTTGATTTTTGAGTTTAACACCTCATAGAACGAAGCGCAAAGTTCACGAACACATCAAATTAGTTACTAATAACTGTAGAAATAATATTTGTAGTGTTGTATCCCAAAAAATGGACCATCCGGTAGTGATTTAAACATCAGCTATCTTAAGGGCGAGGATGTGGAATCGAGCCTTGCTGCTGTGTCTTGAAATGAATTTGAATTATTATTTTTGGCTAGTCTGAAAAAAAATCTGAAACCGAGGAAATTACAACATGCATACTTTAAAAAAGGCGGCTCAGATTCTTAGACTTTAAGTTGATCTTTAGAAGCGGTTATCTCACAGAATTATTAATCTCGCTTGCCGATCTCTTCCTCGCTGATTCAACTCAATTTTCCATTATTGTTTCTGCTTTACCCTATTGAAATATATGATTTTCCTATCCTTTCGTGCTTATTTAAATAATACTGAATTTGAATGTCGCAGCATTGATCAATATTATCTTATAATTAATATTTAATTTATACTAATATTGTATATTATGTAGATCATATCAATATGGGATATGATAAAGATTATCTGTAATTGTGTGTGGTTTTGTTTGCCTTAATTCTTTGTGTATCACACATGATGAAGATTATACTGCAACTGTAAATTACATAGTAATAAAACTATAATTACATCAGATAAAAATACAAAAAAGATAATTCCACTTTATGTATGAGAAAAAACGACCCCGGTACAAAAAAATTAAATTGAAATAAACAAAAAATTATGTAGATTTATGCTATTTCAATGTAGTTTTTATTATACCTCTCCATCATTAAGTTCTCATAATTAGAATAACTTTATTTTGTACTACATATATTCTACCTCTTTTAATATCATCCAAAATTCTCTTTTGCCTTCCTCTACCTTGTTTTACCAGCATTCTCCCTCTATTACCGTTTTTAGAATTTCACTACCTTTCAGTATTTCCTGCATCCACTTGGTTTATTCGGATTTCTCTTAAACCTTTGAAATTTTTGTGTGAATGCATAAAGATAAATCAGCTACTAAAATGCCTTATTTTATTTACAAGTGCGAAGTGTTTAAACTTTCAAACTTCGAAAAACTTCGAAATAATTTTTGTACTTATAAATAAATTGTGACTTTCTTCTTTATAGTTTTATATCTCACCGTTAATTCTTCATTTCAACGCAAAAACTAACCTACTGCACTAATCGCTTTGAATCGTGAACCGTGGATTTCTCTGATGTGAATTATGAGCGCTATAGCATGGGAGCCTTGGATGTTTTTCCTGTGGTTGCACTCAAACAGTCGCCGTATCCATTACCGTACGTTTTATTTCCAATTAGGCTTCATGCAAGATAGAAGAAGCTAAAGAAACCTTATTTCCGCAGGTTAATCCTGTAGAAGCAAGATTCCGGAGCCACTTCTAGAACACAAAGCGTCAAAAATCAAAGAATGCAATTGTATTGCACTTGGAAATATGGGAAAATTGGCCAGCCCTCTTCAATAAAATTTCTTCATACAGTCTGGATTTAATGATCTCTCAGTAAAACGTATTTAATAATAATTTGGATTTATTTTCAAAGGATTTTGTCAAGCGTAAGCACGCTATTTCTTTATTAATTTCAATTTATATGTTCCTTGTAGAAATTGTGATTTTTATTTGGTGAAAAGAGTAAATTTTATTGCATTAACATTTTTAAAATGTGCAATTCTTGTATAAAATTGGTAGTTTTAAAAATTTTATAAAATTGGGTTGGAGAACTATTAATTTAGCAGTAGTTACCGATTCATTGTAGACGTTTGATGGATCGTTACACTGCAATTTAATGCACTTCTAAACCCTAACTAGCATGACATAATGTATCTTTAGACTACGTTCTACGTACCTTTTTAGCCAAAAATATTTTTACCAACAGA
Source organism: Hetaerina titia (assembly GCA_037158775.1). Classification (NCBI taxonomy): domain Eukaryota; kingdom Metazoa; phylum Arthropoda; class Insecta; order Odonata; family Calopterygidae; genus Hetaerina; species Hetaerina titia. The sequence goes on from CM073768.1 coordinate 100,154,394, forward strand.
GACCCTCCGTGTCTATTATACGAGTTTAAGTGATGTAAACAGCTCCAAAGGCAAGATATGCGTCAACAATCGACAGACAACTGAAAACTGCGCATATTTTCCGAAAACGACTCAATGGTTTGCTTAGAAAATCATTAATTAAATTATTAAGGTTTGCTAACAAAAAACGACACTCCCGAGTTGCGACTTCTGTACCTGATTTTTGAAGATTCAGAAACAATTATATCCTCACTAAAGATGCTGCCTGTTTTTGTTGGTCATTTGAAGAACATCATAATTATGAAACAACCATCCAGCATTTAAAATGCATGAACTGCGTCACAATGCTCAAGTCCAGGAAATGTAATGTTTGGGTATACGTATTTTATAAAAATTTAAAAATGTGGTTTTGGTAATATTTCTTGAAAGGGTTCATAATATTATATCCAGAGCATTGGATTCTTAATATGGAAAATGTCAGAATGTAATGATTTTAAATGAAGATACGAAAACACTTTATTTATGCTTGGTCAAATAAACCAAATAGATCTCACTGTTATTCTTTTTCTTGTTATTATCTTTTTTCATGTTATGTTCACATGAGACTTATTCCTAGTATTGATTGACCTATCATTGTATTGATGTTATTCCAACCTCATGTCTTTTTCGTAGTACGATACTTAGAGCTATTTTAATTTTTAAAACCTCTTTCGGTAAAGCTTAAAAATACAGAAAAATTTCACAAACAAAAATATTTCTCAAAAAATTGATTATAACTTCTTTTCGCTTGCAGGTAAGGTTTTTGATATCCTCAAAGTCATCTTCATCGTGGAAAGTTTTCGGGAAGAGACGAGTAAGTATAAACTAATTTTACTTGGCTGGCGGCGCACAAACAGGTTTTTGTTATCAGGAGATAAGTCATCGAGTAAGTTTTACGGTCGAATATTTTGCGTGCCAGTTACGTAAGCCTTTGGAAATCGATAAGAGGAGTTTAAACGAATACAAAATCCACAGGAATTAGAAATTCAAAGTTCCAAAGGTAATTTGGTATTCTATCGAAAAATCCTTTTAAGGGCCCGGTGCGAGGAGCAAAACAGCTACGCCTAGCGGATGGTGAACTTTTTTAGGCCCGGGAAATGAGATTCGAAGCTATCCAAGGGAATGGATGTGTTTTTTATGCCAACGAGTTCGGCTTAGCCCTCGAATTGCCTGTCCATTGCCTCTCGATCTCATCGGAAAAGATGTTATTCATTTTGTATGCCACCTGTATATCCCCTTGGATTCTTATTTCGGAAACCAATTAATGAAAGCATTTTCTTTCCCCAAGAGAAAATCCTGCTTCCTCGACAAAAATCCTTCCCACTTTCCATCGAATCGCCCTCTCCACCCGCGGTTCCCGGCGGCAGCGCGACGGACCGCCGCCGATCGCTCGTCCGATGATCGGGGCGGACTATTCAGTTACGTCCACTATCCGGTATGCCTTTTGTCGTATCGCCGGTTCTACTCCAGCCGACGCCCTGATCTCTTCCGGAGCCAGGAAACGATCGCTCGACCTCCTCACCCTCTTCTCAGCCCCCCCTCTCTCTATTTCCCGCCTACGGTTTCTCCCTTCCTAGAGAGACTTCAATTTCACGGGGATCGAAATTCCCTATTTTATATTCCACTCCTTTCATGATTAGGTATTAGCAATTTCCTTTTTCCCAGGAATTGTCACCCTCCCCCCCCCCCAATCTGGATGACCACGATGAGAATGAAATTCGGTGAAAAATAATGCTTTGGGACGCCGCTATCCGAAGTCCAATTAATAACACAGGCGAATGATAAATTTAGGAGTCTTTTTAAACCTGCTCCGCCGCTGCCTATACTCGATTTCCGCAGGTGAGGGTAATCGAAATCCGAGACTCCCTTCGCTTCCCCCGCACCTCCCTCAAATCTCCTCTGAGTATCCCTTTTCCCCATCATTTCCTACATCCGGTGTTTGGCAATTAAATTTTGAATGCAATCGACGGCTCGCGGGCGATGGAATAATCCCGAACTGAGGGCGGAGCGAGCGTGTGATTTTGTTATTCTCGTTAATAATAATAATAATATTATTTTTTTCAAAGCTCAGTGGGAATACTTTATTTGTTTCTGCCATTTACACGGTCGGACGATTGCTCGGCAGTGATCGTGCGTGTTCGTTTTCATTCGATCCACGTCCCTCCACCCGAACCCCCCCCTCCCACTTCCTCCGCTCATTTATCTCTCTTCCTCCCCCACCCTAGTGTGTTTGCTTTAAATACAGATTTTTCGAAAGCGTACTTATCATTCGTGCATATTCATACGAGATGGTGGAGCCTATGATTAAACCAATCTAGTTAAGTGAGCACCCTCGGGGCACCGTGATAAATTTGCCCAGCGTCCACATGCGTTCCGTTCGTCGCTCTTTATGCAGTTATTCCGTTTCGGACTCCCGGGAACGTTCCGAATTTTTCTAGATGTCGAATTTCGTCGTCGTTGAGCTCGCATTGCATATAATTTGTTTAAAGTATCAAAAAAAAGGGGGGCGGGCATGGTCTCGGAAAATGCGAAATTACTTTGTTCCACTCGTACGTGTGTGTGTTTTCGAAATCCAAAATGGAGTTTACCTATTTTAAATTCACACGAGCGATAGGAAAAAATGGCTAATGGTCGTGTGCCGCACGTGCAAACATAAATGTTTTTCTCTCCGTAAACTGCCAGTCATAATGTAAAATAAAATAATACATGGCAATAGCACGCGTGCCGCGTTTACCTTGCGAGCACGTTGGGCCTGTGAGACACATTTTTATTTTTTTTCCGAGTACACGAACCTTTCTGTGAAGTAATTTTCATGTTGACGACAAGTATACAGTACAGTATACCTGTACTCTCCGTCAAATTCCGATCAGAGTGCTTGGAATTATTTCTATGGTTAATAAAATACAAAGAGAAAAAATATTTAGGGCATAGTAGAAACCATGGTGGCTGTTGCAACAATTTTGTAACTAACCAAGAACGCATATGAAGAGGCTTTTATGTATATATATATATAGAGAGATAAGGAAATGGGAATGGAACACACATAAAGGACGAACACAAGAGAGGTGGGGAAGGCGGATGTGAGCAGATCACAAATGTAAAAATATTTTCCTCGACCGGAACTTGAACACCAGATCTCTTCATTTGCCGGGCGGAAGCTCTAACCACTTGAGCTTTCGAGAAAATGTACTTTACACCGAAATCTGCGATCTTATAAAGCGCCAAAGTGCTCCGATTCATTGCCCAGGAGATGGCGTTAGGGAGCTGTTACACCCACCAAAGGAGAAATAGACAAACACAAGAGGAGAATGGACAGATGGTTAGCAAGAATACAACATCATAAAGGATGACAACGGTGCGTTTCATGGCACGCATAGCCAGAAGAAGAGACGAGCCACATTGGCCAAATACATATTCAAACGCGAAATCCCGCCATACGGCGAACAAATATTCATTCACACAGTGTTTTTTTTTCATTCACATAGTGTTCGTTCTTTATGTGTGTTCCTTTCCCATGTCCTTATCTCTATTTCTATGTGAATGAATATTTGTTCGCCGTATGGCGGGATTTCGCGTTTGAATATATATATATATACATATTATTTGAAGGCATATATGTGTACAAGTATATGTACATAGGTGTAGTTTATAGAAAAATTGTGCGTGTGCCTCACTATATTCCAAACTATTCATCAAAAATATGCTTTTGAATGGTCATATTCACTATAATTACGATGAGCTGGCTAGGGCGACCGTTTCACCTGTCTTCCCTACTTTAATAGTGCCCACCAGAGATAAAGCTTATTCATTCATTTTAAAACATTATTCACATACAGCAGTAGTGCCAATTTACAGTGAAAAACATAACAAAAACATGAAAGAGGACAAAATACAGTAGCAGCATAACAATAAACAACGAGAACCGAACATGGGCAGGGGGAATATTTAATTAGTTGACGCATATGATAAAGCTTGGGTGGTGAAATTGTTACATGATAAGTAAAAAGGATCGAAAATGTGAGGGAGTGAATCTAGATGGGGGGAGAGGCGAAATAATGGCGAGCGCTTAGTGGGAGATATCCTAGGAATAGGCAGATGGAGCACGGGAGAATCAAGTATGAAGTTGTTTTTTTGAAATAGGTCTCGACATTTAGTATTCCTTCGTGGCGTAGGCATTTTCGTTAACTGGATAAGACCTTAAAACCTTGGGAGTATATGATAATAGAATCCACTGAGCACCTCCCTTAGAACCCATTCCCTCCATTGAGATGGATGTTAAACGGTATGCCGGTGGCGTTTGATACCTGAGCTCATGGACATACGATCCATCATACTCGTATGTATAACTCAGGCCAATGTCTCTAATTTACGAAAAGTTGTGTCCTCTCTCTGCCGCAACAGTGACAAAAGAAAAATAATACTGCTGCTCTTTCTAAAGGGTTTCTAAAGAAAGTTTATTGAAATAACCCTGAGAAATCCGAAGGATGGTGACAACCCAAACAAAGTAGTCTACAGGCGTGACGGCATTAGTCATTCGTCGAAAGTACTATGTTTTTCATGCTTGCTTATGTTAGCTAGCAAACGTGCCCATTGGGAAAACGATTATCAAATTGTTATCTCCTTGCATGCGAAACTTGAAGTTTTGTTCTCATTCTAAAAGAAGCGGGATTCTTAAATGATTTATTTTTCTGACGAATCCTACTGCAAAATATTCCCAGACGTACGGTTTTGATCACGAAAACCAAAAATATACGCTGGTATTTTTTTTGTTTCCAGCGAGTGCATTGAGAATCCGGTTGAAACATGCAGTATGCAGACCAAACTCTCATTAATCCTGCTATACTTGATTACACTACAGGGCGGATCATTTGTTGGTGTGCATGTTTTACGTGTTCCTTGGAAAGGCTGAAAATTGTTTTTTTTTAATTCCAACTGGGACAGCTAATGAAACGTAGTTTCCGCCTGCCATTAAAAAGGGCAATCATTGAAGAAATTCGTTACCCGTAACTGAAGCAATGACTGCAAATAACCTTTCGGAAATTAGGTCATCGATTCATGAAGTTATGAACGTGCCTCTTTTTTATGAATGGTCTAATATTTTTTTTTTCGAAAAGCACGCCCCATAAGTGTTATTTCCTTAAGTCATTCGCCAGAATTTTCACTCCCATTGCTAGAATGTCGATGGCCGTTTGAAGACGATGAGCGCCCCCCCCCCTCTCCCTGTCCCTCGTGAAGAGATTACAAGTGTGTCGGACAGTTCGGGATGAAAAGGACCAAAAGGGTTGGGGACGAAAAACTCCTCTCCATTCCCCTCACGATCTCCGCCAAGTGGAAAGTGACTATCGTGCATCGCTCTGTAATCCCCGCACCCTCATCCCTTCACCCTTTAGCCTCCTTTCCTCCTCCGCCCTTCCTCTCTCCCACCCTCCCTCCCTCCACCGTTCACGTTCTCCCAACTTCTTCTTCTTCTCGACCAGAACCTCTTTTTTTTAAACACACACACACACTCTCTCTCTCTCTCACACACACACACACAAGCGCGGCCCTTCGCGGGCTTAAATCAAGCCTCCATCAATGAAGCTGACAACATAATTCCCGTTATGGTTCATCGTCATCACGGATGCATGAAAGAGGGGATAGGAAAGAGAGATAGGCTGGAAGGAGGAGTGTCGATTTGATGGGGAAGGGAGTGAGGGTTTTTGGAGAAGGGGGGAGGAGGTCGAAGGGCGATTGGTGGCGCGCCCTATTCGGGGCTTTGGGGAAGTAGAAGCGCCACCCCGCCTACGCCCCGTGCATTTAAACGGCCAAGGGCCGTCCCCCCCTACCACCTTTTCCCCATTTCTTTCCCTGCATCGCTCGGAGCGCGGAAAGCGTTACCCCCCACCAGAGTCGACGTCCGCTCCTCCATGGGAGAGGGATTTCGAACTTCGGCGGCGTGTTGCATGAAGCCATCTCACCCCGCTTGTGTGGCCGGACTTGAAGCAAAAGTTTGGTAATTGCTGGGTTGCACTAAGCCTGTAAATCGATGTGGCATGAAAGACCGGATTAAATTGGACGTCCCCCCGTTTGCGAACCCCATCGTCCTGGCGACGCGTCAATTGAGTCTAATTGCATGTTTAGTATTGTTCAAGAATTTTCATTAACTCCTCCGCGGAAAATTACAGGCGTTTAATATTTGGTCTGAGCATCGTAAAGCATTCTGCCATGAACACATTCAAAAATTTTTACGCGGTGAATATTTTTATGTGCCGCATGAAATTCGGGCTCTTAAATCTTTAAATAATTTTGCGTAACTCAATGTAGGAAATAGGTAACGGCAAAATGTTCTCTTTCTGAGACTCCATAGCTGGAAAAAACATAATTGAGAATAACACATGTTCTTATTACGTACAAAGAAAACAGGCTATTCTATGAGGCTATGCAGCACCGTTTTTGCTCTGGATCGCTTTAAAATTTTGGTTTCGGTATTAAAACATAAATCCGCCATTGAACATTTCGGTTATCAGATGCATATTCCTTTTCGTAACACTCTCCCGCAACACACTATGATTATGGTCAGCGAAGGCACGAACATTTCTCCTGGGACCAAGGGTCAAACGACCTCTTCTATTGTGTGTAAGCAGCGATTAATCACCATATGTTCATCTTCGCCGACACCGCCTACGCACTTGTAAACGAAAGAGCAATTTTCCCCTTTAGGTATTCGCAAAAAAAGTTCGGCAATTCGAATGAATTAAGCCTCTTGGCGGATATCCCAGGAGAGCGCAAGGTGACCGAGGTGGAATGATGGAGAGATGAGGCCGGGCCTAGTCATAAAAACGTTCACGGTAGTTGCCCAGCATAAATAAATCACGCCTAAGTCTTAGTTTACTAATTGTCCAATTCCATAAATGGTGCGACCATCCTTCATGCTTCCTGGAATTTTTTGGGTGGAGAAAATTACTGAGAAAGGGGCATAATATAGTCATGTGGCTCCCCCTTAGGCCGTTGTTTCCGGTTAGAATATTTTTTTTTGTTTTTGGCGTCTTGAGACGGACGAATGCCACACGCGTAGAAAGAGTGACATCATTCGGCGTGAACATCTCTTGACTAGTTGGCGTCGCACCCTGTGAAATACCCGTACGTAAAGTGCAGCGCGGTAATCTTGTGTCTCGGAGGTTTTAAAACTACGATGACGTTTCCGGGAACTTCTTGCTAGATGAAGAGTTGTGGACCCTAGAGAGGAAGCCTCGACGACACTCAGTTCTTAAATTGGACGGAAGATATATACTGTGCTCATAAGTAGGATGAACCCGGGATATTTGTCAACGCGGAACTCTGCGAAAGTTTAATAAGCTTCGAGATATCACAGGTTTATGTGATTCACTCTTAGATAAAAATATGGAAGCCGGATGAGTGAGCATTAAAATTTGTACCCTCGTTTTCTGTGAATCATTGTGTGAATTTTTGGCCATTTTACTCGTAGAGTAAACACGCTCTGAAGTAATCACGCAAATATTTTTACAGGCTGTAGGGTGCGACTGCATATCCTTCAATCATTCATTTAATTTAATGTACACTCACAAATGCAGGTTTTTTATTGCTAGTTACTTATGTATGTAACGCAAAACTTCCTCTATCTTTAACCTGCTTTGATTATTTCTTCATTTTTTCGTTACTTCTTTTCGTAACTTCATGCCGTATAAAAATCCTATTCTCTTCCGTTCTCTACTACTTTTATCCAACATTCTCCCTTATATTGTGACCTTCAACATCCCACTACCTTTCCATATTTCCTCCTTTTACTTCCTCTGTATTTATATCTATATCTCTACAAAAATACCCCGCAAGCCGCCGCAAGGGCGTGCGGCGGGGGGTGTTAGGTCACCAACCCTAAAAAGGAACAATGCAATTAATTCATGCAAAACTATACTCACAGTGGCGTATACACTGATGCAAAAATCCCTTAATCCATCTCCCTTGCAAACGTATACCTAATCATTCAACAAACAATTGCAACCCTGGATGCAGTATGAAATTCATCCAACAACCCGCAGGCCAGAATAGGAAAAGTTAGAAGGCGAAATTCCACTACCACATGAACATGCAACATAAAACGCTCTCCTCCCCAAGGACACAAGTAGGGAACGTAACCCAAGCATGTCGGCTTCCCCCAGTTAAGTCCTTTTCTTCCTCACTATTTAAAACCTAAGCGTTTGCTTTCCTCTCTGACCAACTTATTTCCTCCATTCTCCGCCACACGCACATTTCAAAACCTTCCAAATCTACGTTCATCCTCTTACCTCGAAGACCAGGCCTCACGTTCATAAAGCACTATGCTCCGTGTTCAAATTCTTTAGTAATCTTTTTTTCACAGCTTTACTCAAGTTTCCTTGCCATACATTCTATTCGTCTAGCAATGCGAACGGAAATATCCTCCTAATTTTCCCACCACCGTACCCATTTCCCGATGAACTTTCAAAATGCAGGCTCTGCTCCGCCTGCTCTTGCTATTTCTCTTCTACTATAATGCTTCGTCTATTTTTTTAACTTCTTGAGAATCTCGTGACTTTTGTTCTCTTGTGATTAACCTTCACCCCATGCCTCTCTCATTGTTTGTGTAAAGCACTCAACAACTGCTGTCTCATTCATTATTACTTGATCGTCCGCAATTGCAATTCTATTCACCATATCTCACTTCCCAGTTTTAATCCCAGGTCTAGGCTTTACCTTTCTAACATAAATATTTCCTCAGCCAAAATGCTGAAAACGTACCGGCGATAACGAACAATCCTATCTCAATCCCCGGTCAATTCCTACCCATCCCGATTCTCAATCTCTTCCCCTTAATTGTGATGCGGATCGAGTTCCGCCACCGGAAAAATATGTGAGTTGATGGATTTTTTCTACATTCATGCCACAGCATGGTAAAATATGATATATAACTGTTTTTTCGGTCAATTCAATACATTACTTCATCTGAGATTATATTTGAACTAGGTTTTAGTTACGATGCTTAGGATCGCTTTTTCTCCGCGGTCATTTTGAATTCTTAAATCTCACTCTCATACTCCTTTTCGTCCACTTCTCCGTTCGAATCTTTCTTTATTAAGAGATGCTTCCATCGTGGCTCGTTCCAACTTTATTCACTTTTTTATCATTGCCCCGTCGATGTAGATGTAGGGGTCAACGGGACGCGGAAGCCCTTTGCCACATCAAGATCTTAGCCCATGATCGGAGATTTATGCTCCGACAAACTAAAAAATTATAGTAACTCTCAAATTTTAAATCATTGCAAGAAATGGATAAATTCCTTTAAAGAACGATAAATGGCCAACAACCCCCTTAAAATTTTCATTGAAACGTGGAAAACCTTGGCATCTAAGTTCGTACTTTGGGAACGTCGAAGTGGATATAATAAAGGGAAAAAAAAGGAAACTTGAGCCAGCTTTCTGGCTGACGCGGCCTTTTCCAGAATCCGTGGCTCTGAAAAAGAAAGCGGAATGAATCTTTCGTGGGAGGCATGACCGGCCTAAAAGATTCCCGCGTCCGTAGGAATGTGCTCGTAGTATCTATTACAGAGGTATACTTCGGGTCAAGTATGAACGTTGGAGCTTTTTGGCTTTGGTTGAAAATCCCTCAAGCGTGGAGACCTCTCGCCGCTCGGAGAAGTGGAGTCTAGAAAAAGAAAATATTCCCCTATATCCTTACCCTCACGCTTCGCTCTCAGGTACAATCGTCCCTTTTTACCTCCGTGCGCCGTTCTCGAGAGCTTTCGACCCTTACCTCATCTCTCGTTCCGGGGAATAAAAATGAACACTGACCTATCTCATGGAATGCCTAATCGGCAGTTGTTTCGGACTAACTATCCATCTCTTTCCCATGGAGTTAATCATTAAAACATTATATTATTCAAAGTAATCTACCGGTCTAAGTGATTTTTTTAAATGGATCCAAAACCTTAGCTCTGCTAATCTCCTAAATCTCACCTAACGCGATACTAAATAAATATTCTAAAATTTCTCCGAGTATCCCTTCATTCTGTCCAGTATCCCTATTAATTTCCTCTCTACCTCGTTTACCCAACGTCCTCCCTTTTCCACGGTCCTCAAAATTCCATTCATTATCACTCAATATGCTCTTCATCAATTTTTTCTGCCTTCTTCGAATTTCATGCAACATCATTGTCTCCTCATACGTGTCCATCCCTCGCTTTGTTTTTATTTTCGCCTCAAATCTTTTATCTTATTCTGCTGAAAATTAAAACTTCGAACTATCATGCTTTGATATATTCATTGCAATGGAAAATAGCAGGTATACGAGATATATATTTAGAGTCACATATATTTTTTTCCGAAGAATATTTCTTCTCTTTATATCACGTTTTCCTTTTCCTGAGAAATGCACAGAGTAATGGTTTTTGCAAACCAGGAAATTTCAGGTGGCGATATTCAATCTCCTTTTTTGGCAAGATGTTACACTAAATTTTATTCACATTTCATAAAAATTTGAGCCATGAATTCTGATTAATACCAGTTGAAATATTATTGGAGCCAATTAAACGGTCTTATCCTAATACATATCACCTTTTGTAACACTAAATTATACCCTAGCTACTGTTCTCATACTATTGTATTTACTGGCCTCCCCATCGATGGTTTGTTAGATAGGTTTGATTGGACTAGATGAAACTGAAAGTTGAACGTCGAGAAAGGATCTTGTTTTTTGAGAATAATAGGGTGAGGAAATGGAAATAGAGATTTCCATTAGCTTCAGTTTTCAAATTTAGAAGGAACAATTTATTTCATTCTGTTAAAATTATTTCATGGAAGAAATGGGATCATGCGATATTATTATATTACCATTTTAAAATTAATAATTAGACATTCCGCGCTACACGCTTAGAGACTTCGACGTATTTTTCCCTTGAAGTGAAAAGGCCAGCCGATGGTTATTACTTTATAGCCATCTTTCATTATTTTATCGCTCCATAACTGCATCGACATTCTGACATGCCGAGCCTCGCCCGAAAGACCAGCTGTGCCACCCTATCCTACAACTCAGAGGAAGCACAAGATTTTATGGGTTATCATTTTCGTTTTACAATTTGAACAAAATCTTACCAATATAATTTCTTCTTGTCACCCTCATAATTCGCGATTGAACTTAAGATTTCTTGCCACAGTGAACATCCATCATGTCCCACCATTAGTAGCTGACACGACTGACTTACATTATATATATATATATATATATATATATATATATATATATATATATATTATTATTAGGTAATCTACCGGTTAAGGTAGGTTTTTGGATGGACACAACTATCAAATAAACATTTTGTGGTTCCCCACCTAGCAAACTAATCTATATCAGGTCCCTCTTCATCTCGGTGTACTTCTTTCCTCCCTTCATCCCGTCCAACATCCCTATCCTGTTCCTACCCTTACCTCGCTTGCCCAACATTCTCCCCTCTATTACCCTCTTCAACATTCCACTACCGCTCAATACGCCTTTCATCCATTTTTCCCGCCTCCATAGGATTTCTCTCAACAAACCCCTCTCCTCCCCCACCATTTCTAGTACTTCCTCATTTGTTTTCCTTTCGGTCCATTTCACCTTCTCCATTCTTCTCCACACCCACATTTCAAAAACCTCCAATCTACGTCTATCCTCCTGCTTCAGCGACTACGCTCCATATCAGAGTTTTTACGAGTCATATATATATATATATCCCTAAGCATGGTCATTTGAATTAAATAGTGATACTTAGTGAAGAGCAAAACACTGATAAAAACTCAAAGAAATAAATTTATGAACACATGCAAACGTAAGCATGAAATATGGACTAACTCGTAAGATATGCCCCTATATGTAGTGCACATTTTTGTTACCAGTTTTCTAAATGGATTGAGAATTCGGCAAATTAAGATCACCTGCAAAAATATGCCTGTTCGTAAACTGCATTTTGTTCACTGTTCATCAATGTAAAGCAAATTTAAATGAATTTTAGCTCACCAGTTCGCCAAACGGTAATTCCAGAATGAATTTGTGCCTTAGTATTGTAAAAGAATGTTTGATTGTACACAGTGACCATTAAATCTGGTCGATTCAACCCGCCCATTCGCTGTCAAAGTTGCTGGTGAATTCAGCTTAGATCACCACAGCTTTAGTAGTCATAATCGTGGCTTTAAATACTTGGTGTATTTTGTCATAGTCGATTCTCAGCTGTCGGAGTAAAAAGCGTTTCTTCTAACTATGGGATCGGTGAGAGTGTGAGGGTGAAGGCAGAGGGAGAGAATGGGAAAGGGTTCCGGTAAACGTTTTAGTCATATTTTTAATAACGCTACGAAAGTATTCCAAGAGTACCCTCCCCTGGAGGAAAACTCTGGAGTGGGGTTCCAACTCCGCCTGTTGCTCCTATTATGAGTCTAGACCAGTCGCCGAGTTTTTAATTCGGTGATGCTTAATCTGAAAGAATTCCGAACACGTGTATTAGCATAGCGATAGACGCAGTCAAATTAGATGCCGTCGAATTAGTATGTTTGATAGTTGTGCTTATTTTAATGCCGAGCAAAAGAGGAAAGAAAAGCCAGGTATCTGAAGTTTCATGGCGTCCAAGGGACGAAACTGCGGAACGGAGTCCGCACGCAATGACGTTCAACAACCGTTTTAATTGAATGATTCCGATCCCATTCTGGAGTTGATTCTTAAGCTTGCTTCCCATGCACGCGCGTACGTGTTAAAGTATACTTTGAGTTATAATTTTCTAAATTATTCGATAATTCACTCAATTCTGGACGATTTGTTCATTATTTCCCCTGCGCTAAAAAATGTTAGAGTGAATAGATTATGTCAATGACTGCCATATGTTTCCTTCAGATATACTGCATTAACTGGTGGTAATTTGTAAAAACATAATATCAATAAATACTGTGGTACGTTTTTCATCTTTGTCTAGGAGCTCTTTTATTGGGCAGTACCGATTAATATGTTGTTTCTCCACCATTTATTTTCTGCCTTAAGATTCTAATTTTCCTGCCTCATGTTCTCCATATGGAGATGCACGGAGATAAAATAAATACTAGAAAGAAATATCGAATCTCTTCAACTTGATTTGCCTCAGATATGCGTAGAAATAATAGTGTGAATATTGGATAATCCACAAAGTGAATTGAAGTTTGATGCAAGATGCGAAGGAGTTGAGAAATTATCGTTGTGTATGGTACATATATTCGAATAGAAAGAAGATGGCTGATTAGTAAAACTGAATCAAGTTACTCGCTTGCTTCTGTCAATGATAAATTCAATGTAAACGCGGTCATCATTTATTGTCATCATCGCATTCCATCAGCATAGTCGGTCACCCTTAATTCTCCTTTCAACTAATTCTTTCATGACTTTGTAGGTTTTTATTCAAGTCTACAATTGCTTTTTCAACTCTCTCATCCACAGTTTTCCTTGATGTTACTTCTCGTTCAATTTCAATGCACAACTGCCTTCATAAAGCCGTGTTTTTTAATCGTATTTATTAATTCATCCCTTTTTCTCAGAGTTTTCATAATAATAACAATTTTTCACGACAGATAAACTTCCCAATTCCCTTCCGCCTTCATTTCTTAAAATTTGTCTTCATTCAGAATGTCATCTGCTTAAATTTTCATTTCCCTGTAGATGTCACTTGTCAAGATCGTCCACGAATGTATCTTCGGCTTCTTGAGTCTACATTTTTATTCCCATTTATCTGCCCTAGTCTATTTGGGACAAGATGAATTTAGCTTATTTTTGAATACCGGTTAGTATTTTTCTAGTTGAGCATACGCCCCAGAAACAATTTTGTACCTCTCTAATGAACAGAATCTCTCCTGAATCTTAAATGTACTGATAAGTCACATAATCGGTTCTGGAGCTATTTTATACTAGTAGGTCCTAAAATATGACATCTGTACTTGTTAAATTCTTCCTGGCATATTGATGCGGCTGTAAGGTAGAATATAATGAGAACAATTGGAAATACAACTATGCAAAGCTACTATTCTGTGTTATATGCAAAACGTAATGCCGTCCATTCAACCCGCAAATAGTACCTATGTAAATCTCTGATAAAGTACGATGTGCACGAATGCTGTCCATTTAGCAGGAAAAATATGCTAATGCGAAGTCCTGATGTCGTGCGATGTGGATTGAAAAACGGAATGATGACCAAGTGAATGATATATTAACGGTGCGTGATTTTGGACGGTATATAAAGTAATAATAATCATCTATCTGTTTGACGAACCTTGGATATTCCAATTTTGTTGAATATATTTTTCTTGAGGTGATAGTTGATTGCAGGCTACTTAGTATGTATTTCCCTCTCGGCCAAGTCCGCACGCTTGACGCATTGAACATGTACAGTTTCAGGTAATTCATTGCATGAATGCACTACATACAGAATCAGATGATCGGATTAGACCTGTTGGAACGTCGGAAATAAACTTTTTATGAAAATGAATGCAAAAGAAAATTCTTTCCTTAATAGCTTTCAAGACGACAGTGTGGCTTTGTGTACGGATTCAGACCGACCGACTCGAATTAGAACGCCTTAAATTTGCTGCGTTCTTGAGTGCCCGTTCCCGAGTCTGTCTCCACAGCACCCCATTTTCTCGTATATTCTTTGCGTCCGAGCAAAGTCACACCTTCCGCCCCATGGGATACCTATCTATCCCACCTTCCTCTTCCACCTCGTCCCAGCTCCATTCGCCGTCCCGAAACCCACTTCCGCTTGCAGGGACGCGTGGAATATATTCTTCTCCTGCGGAGATCCCCCTGACGGACGCTCCCCCACGCCCAAGTTAGCCGTAGGTGACTTCCTCACCCGTCTTCCTATTCTTTCTACCCTTCCCGGACCGCACATCCCCGGAGGCTATCTTTTTTTCGCCCGTGCCGGAGGAGCCCGGCTGTCAAAAGAATCGCGAGTGCCTTCCATCGGATAGTCAGGAGAGTGACGCTGGAATAAATAAACACACAGACTTGAGATGCGGATGCTTCGCGGAAAAAGGAGGATGTTGAGGCCGCGTCCAACTGTTATTTTCTTCCCGGGGCCGCCGTGCAACTTTTCCCGAAAGTTTTTGATTGCTTGCTCGGTCGGGGTGATGCCGACGGGTGGGAAAAAAGATGAATTGAAAACTTCTTATTCAGCCAGACCGCTGCCGATGTAGGGACGTGCCGGGGATGTTTATTGATTATAAATCTGGGCTCCGACAGTTTCTAATAAGGCTGTTACGTCTCGTAGAGAGGGAGTCGTTTCAGGGACCAAATAGACGCGCTGCAGTAACCGAGAGTCGGGGAAATTTTTTCGATGGCAAAACTTGGAAACGAGAGACTTTAACGTTCTACGGGGTATAGAACTTTAATTGCAGCATGTTTCACTACACCATATGATCTTCAGGTTTATTACAAGTGAGGTAACGAAATCTCAGTTCTGTCAGCCACAGCATATTTTGTGGGACTCTATCGACCAGAAAAGCATCGTAGTGCAAAGTCGAAGCAACTATCTCTCCCCCCAAAAGATTTATTTCAGAATTGTCATATGTTGAATAATACATCAAATTTCACTTCAAATACATGTTTATATGTGAATGATAATTATATAATCCACGTTTTATTGATACAAGGTAACCTACCATATTCCTTCAAGAGAGCGTGTACAAGAGCAAGAGAAATACGGACAAACAAACCTTGATACCAGTTGTAAAATATCGCTTTTTCGAAGCGTGGCTTAAGTCGTTGGATACATTGTATTGGCAGTGGTTCCTCAAGTGGTTGAGCGATGGGATGTTAACTGTTGAATTGCATATAGATATGTTCAAGAATTTTCAGCATGCACATCTTATGAGGGTTGACCTACTTATTGTTTAAAGGTGGCATCAATGTTCGACCACAGTTTAAAATTTACCGAGTTAGTATGCGGCAATCGCGTTTGCATAGGGATTTTGTAAGGTTTCATATGGTCATGTCCAATCTATATAGTTTTACTTTGACTCCTGAGAGTGCTCTGTTACTACTGAGTAGTGATTCTCCAAACTTTAATCTCAGAACTAACTTTTAAAACAACTCTTATTATTTTTAAATCTTCTGCGTCATTCTGTTTAAAGATGCTGCTAAAGGATCCCTGTTTGGGATGGTATGTATGGTTTCCCCATTCGGCAGAATGCCAACAGAAACATGCCTACTTCACAGCTTACGTGCCTGAATTGTTTTGTCAGGTTTTCTTTGCTTAATTTTCAAACGAAAGTGTGTTATAAAATCACTCACATAGCCCTGAAAAAGGGAGCTCGAGTTTCCTTGCGTTCCATACTCATCCAGATTCCAACAAATGCCCGCACATGATTGAAAACGGAAGGGATCAATCAGTGATGGGGTGCATAAAACAGTCTTAAGTTCCCCAGGAATGCGATTGGGATCCCATAAGAGGTTCATCAAATTTATATTCATTCTGATGAAAATTAATTTTAAAAAAAGATTCGTATGATAATCAATAATTTTCCATCGTCACTGATCAAATCGATGAATTAAATATTAGGGGATAAAAAGTTTGTATTATTCTGTAAAGTGTCCAGGCACCCTATAACTACTCGCGACCGTGGTTTGTTTCAATTGCTGCAATTATATTTAGAGGAAATTTTATTACGGAGTAAGAAATGCATAATTCAGTTGTGTATTTAGAGACTTTCTCGGGCATACTCTTTCATTAAATTGTTTTTCTGTCTCTAAATGAAAAGGTTGTATCCTATCAACCCGCCTATTTGGTTTTAAATCAGGTATAAAAATTTGGTATAAAAAATTAAAATAGAGAAAATTATTAACACCTTTGGTGCTAGTATTTTAGGGATATAATTTTAATGAAGTCACGAAATAGTTTTAATGAATCCATCATGGCCTCATGCTAGATTAAGGAACTTTGAATAAAATATATGAAAGTAGTTTTGCGTTGAAATTATCTGTGGTAAATAACATCGTAGAGTAGATTTGGAAGCTCTGCAAATGAAGTGTATCATATGAATACATTTCGCAAAGCCACGTCGCATCAAAAGGTAGGCTGGATAATAGTACGCGCACAGAAAGTCAAAATTGAGGATTTTCGAGAGAGAATACTATATAGCATGAAATATCCTCTTGGGAAACTGCAACCTGAACAAGATGACGCGCCAACATTCCATGTAAAAAATATCCCCGACTTAAATTCACGACTCTGTAATGTCACCAGCAACTTCGTGAAGTTCCCTGTGCCTGTTCCGCATCGGACGTGGCTCTTGCATAGTGATGTAACTTAGGATTTTCGCGAACGGTTGCGAAATGACATGAGCCATCGGAGAGTATCAAACGCGGTTTCTGCCACTTTTGCCACGTAACTTCGTGCTGGTGGCATCTTTAAGTGGCGTTTTCATTTTTTTCATGAAGAATGCTTGCAATTTACCGCGGAGCCGCGAAATATCATCGCAGTCCGCTTGTGTTCGCGGAGGGCCCTAGACCAACCCCCGCACACCAAAGTGTTTGTGTGCCGTGAATCCCATGCGGTACCGAAATGGCCTACTTGGAGCGTCCACACTCGGACCCGTGTCGTCTCACTCCCCCGCGGGGCGGGTCGCCCCTCGACGCCCTCTCCTCGGTCCAACCTCGCTCCGCCTCTCGAGCGCTCTCCGCAGGCAGCGGTGGCGGCGACGGGAAAGGCTGCCCTCGTTGATTTACTCGCGTAATCATTTTCCTCGCGTCCTTTCCGATGCGAGGGTCGCGGAAACGGAGCCCGTGTTAATTTTGGAACCCTTTTATGCCGCGCCCCGTCTTCTTCGCTCCTCGCGAGCTCAGAAAATAGCGGAGTTTGGGGGGAAGATGCTTAAAAGAGAAAGAAAATTATGAAAATAAAAGGAGGTCGGAGGTGTCGCATCATCCCCTCCGATGTCAACATAGTGGGGGCCGACTCTATCTTCGCTTCCCCCGGGGGGGTGGGGGGGGAGGCTCGCTTGGTGTCTGTCGCCGCCGCCTCCCTCTCCAGTCCTAGTCATCCATTGTGGGGCACACACAGGGTGAGTGGGAGTGGAACGGCTTCCCTTTGAAATTAACCCGTTGCCGCTGCCGTATAGTACTCTTTTTCTTGGTGTGCCGGGGGAGATTGGGAAAGATCAAAGAGTGGGTGCCCGGGGAGGGAGGACGAGATGCCGAGGCGAATGGGATTCCGAGACTTAGGTGGGAGGGAGGTATTTCGGATTTATCGAGTGTGTGTTTGGGGAAGGATTTCACAGGGAGGCGGTTAGACCGGTGTGATGCTCAAAAAGACCGGGCGCTGGTGGACTTTGCAGAAGATAAGGTGCATTGGCAGGGGCAAAACGTTGATATCTGGATTAAGAGATTTTACTTTTGGCATTGCTGAACAAATATCAACTAATTTTGGAAGCCTATTGTTTGTTTTAAATATCACATACCGTATGACAGTGGCTTTTGGATTTACTTAATAAAGATACCTGGAGTAAAACATTGAGGTATAACCCTATAATCCGGGGTAGCATTTATGTTAGCCACCTACTGTACTGAATTAACTTTCTTTTGTTTTCAGGGAATTCTGATGAGGGTATTTTAAATATAGCATTCGCTCCCTTACTAGCGGTCACAACCACTGATCACACATATAGTTAAAGTCATATTGAATGCAATATTTTTCGAGCTATTTTAAAAATGTATTGAGCGTCATCCATAAGTTAGTTTAAATGGACTCGAAACTACAAGTAACCGTTATTTGTATACTTATTCAAAGTATATCTAAAAATACGATTAAAATATTTACCTTGTATTTAAGTTCATTTATTGGAAATGTAGCGAATGCATCACTTATAATAGTAAGCACTTCTTAAAATGATAACTGCAGTTTGTTTTCTATCAACATCGACTGCATGAAGTAGCATTGATTCCATAAATAATGTATCTAGAATATTTTCGAAAATACAAAAATCCATACCTTGCATGTACCATGATATGATAGGTTTTTTCAATCGCATTACTAATTAATGTAACCTTTACGAGAACAGTTGATATTTATAGAGAGAGATTACTGATTACTTTGACATGAAAAAAGATCATTCATATTTGGATGCAGTACATTTATCATATTTTTTATAATTCATATTTGGATGCAGCACAGTCATAAAACAGCTCTTTCCCACATTCAAACCTATTCTCTAAACCATATTTGGAACGCTCCTCTGAGTAAAATCATGAGAAAAGGAGGAAAGGTTTTTAAACTGTCCTTGTGAAAACGAAGTTCGTCATAATGGATCAGGTAAAGTGAACGATACGGAAAAATGTGACGAAAACAATATAACATTTTAGGTAATCGGAACCAAAATTTACATAACACGTATGCATGCATCATTCACATGCACCCGAGGAATTTCCAAAAACTGGAAAATGAATTTTTACTCACCGTTCCTTTCTGATGTTTTCCTCAAAATAATTCAAAAGATTGTTCACATATGATTTATGGGAATCTGACTCAAATTTAAAACTGTAACTGGATTTTACGACCTTACTATTCATATCCCCATTCATGCGAAACCATCTTTCCGCAACAATGCATTGAATTTCGTTGAAACCTTGCCCATGACTATTGGCTGTTCCGGGGAATTCGCATAAGTTGGCATAAATTCAGTTTCATTGTCAGCGCACGTGCTTCGCTCTTCTGAAAACACGGCAATAAGAATTGTGACCCTTGTAAAAAAAATGAGGCACCCTTAAGGGTCACCCTTGAGGATGCAATGGGAATACAGCACGTTTTCGACGGTAAATAAAAGTATTCTGGAGGACGTCAGACCTTTTTTAGAAGTGACCCTTTT
This sequence comes from Hetaerina titia, assembly GCA_037158775.1. Classification (NCBI taxonomy): domain Eukaryota; kingdom Metazoa; phylum Arthropoda; class Insecta; order Odonata; family Calopterygidae; genus Hetaerina; species Hetaerina titia. The sequence goes on from CM073768.1 coordinate 100,174,265, forward strand.
CGAAGCACCAAAGTGGTGGAATCTGGGTCGTGAGGGAAGCATTTTAATGGCTACAATGGAGACAGTATGTTTTTCGTCATGGAAAATTCCATGGGAAGGCCACTTGTATTAATTCTTCCATTGGATTAAAAATAAGAAGGTAGGTTTTTGCCTACGCATTAGAGTTAGTAATTTTAGAATTTTATATTCCACTTTTCCAAAGTAATTTTTTTCTAAAACTTTATAACATTTATGATATTTGTGGTGTGAATTCCATAATTTCGCGTATACGTGTTACATAATGAATTCACTTAAAATAATTTAAATTTAAAGTGAAACAATTTTCAGCACCAGGTGACGATAATTTAACATACTCTTTTGTTTTCTGTTTGATGTTCAGTTGGAGCGACGAAACAGTGGAGAATCAATTCGTTGGCAGCAAGTTGAACTAATTAATAACAATTATACCTAAAAATGTTTTTAAAAACCTAAAATAACAGTCATCATCATCATCAGTATTGCGATTTTGCGTGCAAGATTGGTTCACTGTAGCCCTCCATTCTTCCCTATCAAGTATTATTTCCGTCACCCCGCGATAACTTTGTTTTGCATCGGTCTTTGATGTGTCCTATCTCTGTTTCCATGTGGTCTTCCTGGCGGGATCTTCTCTTCAGTTTTTCTCTCTATTTTGTTTCTAACTAATCCATTGTGCCTCAAGTTATGTCCAATCCATCTAAGCCGTCTTCTTCTTTGGTGTGGAGTTATCAATATGGTCATTTCCTCTTCTGCTATTCTAAATACTTCCTCCCCTTGAATAGCAGAAGAGGAAATACTTCCCCCCCCTCCTCCCCACCTCTTCTGTTCTTCTAATTACTTTTTCCCGTTGAATGTACACTTAATCAGCACCATTCTCCACCAGCAACATGTTTCATAGGTTTATATTGGTTGCTGGTTCGATTTTCCAACTTTGATCGTTTCCGAATCGTTGTGTCCATGCGAACATTTTGACCAACTGCCTCTTATTTGCAATCTCAGGTTTTTTAAAACATATTTCAACATATTTCTGCCTCATCTTCAATACTATTGACTTACCTTGAGCTATTATTTGCTTGATTTCGGTCGAACTAAATTTATTCAATTTTATATTGCTACCAGGGTAGCTAAAGGACTCCACTTGCCCCAATTTCACTCCACGAATTGTGGTATCGGTCTTCAGATCCTCTCTTCCACGCACAAGGATTTAAGTTTTCTTCTTGTTGATGATCATATTATATTCCAGTAGTACTTGGTCTATAGCCTTTAGAATTTCTCGCAGATCCTCTCGCCTTTCTGTGATTCATCTACGAACTAGAGCGCGTTGATCTCTTAGCTTTTCACCAATACTTCTTTAATGCCCAATACTTAAGATTCTTTTACTGCCTCTTCTAGGTATACGTCGAATAGTTCTGGCGGAAGGTTGTATCCTTGTCTAAATCCCTTGTATCTTTGTCTTCTATTTTTTTAGGTGTTTGTTTGATTATTGTTTTTTTGTTTCTCGCACAGATGATGGATTACTCTTCTGTCGTTTTGCTCCATTCCTATCGATTCTAGTATCTTGAATATTTTGTTTCATTCTGCGTTGCCCCATACCCACGAATGCCAAATACTCGTTTCTTGTTCACATGCATAATTTTTCGGCCAGTGCACTCAAGTTGAGTATTGGCTCACTTGCTCTTCATTTTTTCATGAATCCTAATTGATTTTACACAATAAAATATTGCATATTTTAGAAATAAAAATTGAAATAACAATAGATATATGGTAAGCGTTAAAATATGATGACGTAATCGTTTGTCTCTGTGCTGGGTGGAGTCATGCAAACGGATATAGATCTACTTTTCTTTGATATGGAATATTTTCATGGAGTTTTCATTTGTAATGTTCAGGCAGGGAAAGGGGTGATTTGGTCAACATAAGAAGTGTATATAAATTTGTATATATGAGCTTTTAATATCTGAGGGCACGTGATCTCAATGTTAAACAGTGTCCTGTAAGTTATCTGTATTCTTTTCTCATTCCTAAGTATCATCTCACCATCCGTAATATTATATATCACGCAGCTGTACATAACTATAGTGTATATGGAGTTTTTATTTTTATGAAATATATAGTTTTCATACTAAAGTGATTGATAATCGTTCTTTCTATTGGTTTGTCCTCGCCTTTTTGCTGTATTACCCACAACGAGATGCCGTTAGTAGCTTAGGAGTCGTGTGATTTACCGTTTCACAACCCGAGAATAATTTGAGGAAGCTCACTCCTATGAATGTGTATCGGACGGAAAACAAGTATGCTTTTACGAATCATTTTCCGTGCAATCAAATTGAAGTACTATATTTTTTTTATTTCATTCAAATAGGTCCTCGCATATTTCTATTGATTGCTATGTTCAACCGAGTGTCTGATGAAAAATTTCACCTTTTCCACAAGGCTGTGCCATTATCTGGTCTAATTTTTAGCTCCTCCCCGCACTGACTAGCTCTCTTAATTATGTTAAGCCTAAAAAGACGTTGTTCATCTTAGACCCGATTCCTATGCATATAAATAATTAATGTGACATTCGATGAAGGTCTACAAGAATTTTAAAATAAATTAATAATGTACTAAAAGTGTTACTGGGATTAATTACCTATTAATTCGGGAAAGCGAAGTAACTATATTTGCTCTGTTGAGTTTAGGACATACATGTGTTCAAAATTTTCTTTTGTGGTCAAAGTTAAATTATTATACTCAAAATTACTCATATATTTTCGGAATGCTGAACAATTTGGAGAGTACCATATTGCATAGTTTATCCATAGTTTAGGAGATGGCATTATTTGAGCTGAAATTATTATTAAATATCAATGGTTCTATGGAACAATGTCCTCTTTGATCAAATTTGAGCTAAACTTGAAATCCTGGCTACTATTTTGACAATTTCGAATGCCATAGTGATGATCATTCGTTCGCTGAAAAGTTAAAGAATGACCACCAAATGTCTCGCGACCGAAGATCGGCTGAGCAAAATTTCTAAAGAATAAATGTATCAATTCTACAGATAAGAGAGCGTTATATTCTTCTTAACTTCCACGAGAATCCAAAAGTCGTATTCAGTGCTAAAATTAAACGTTAATGAAATAGCCATCCGCTGCTTCAAACCAATCTTACACAGATTCAAAAGTTATTCTGTTTAGCGAAACGTTTTTGTTACCGAGGAAAGAAGAGTACACAAATATGTTTTCATTTCACAAAAAAAAACAAAAAGAATTTAAATGATAAGCGTTACTATAAATATATATGTTCCTAATGTCATATTTTTCCCAGCTTTTTCGAATTTTGGCTGAACTAAACCAAATAATTCAGACGTAATCAAAAAACCGTGCAAGCATGGATTAAGGTAATATAATTTATGTTCGTGAGCTGTTTTTGAAAAATAATTATTTTTTCATTTCGTTTTTCCATTTCATAAGTTCAAGTTACCATGGGAGGGTATTAGAGGGGAAGCACAATGTAGCGCGACAGGTGTTGATTGAAAGGCGGTTGAAAGTTTGTTCAATCTATTTGGTCGATATGTCCATCAGTCGCAATTCCAACGATCGCACGTGGCACACGCTTTCACAATATTTTATAAAATTGAAATTCCCATAGTTACCTATTTGCACATTACAAGGACTTCAGGATGGAAGACCAGAAAACAGGCAAAACATATTGGGGATATAGAAGGAACACGCACGCAATCAGTCAACCGTAGCCACGACAGGGGAGTGAAAGTTGACCAAAGGATGATCTTTTCCGCCTACGGGTTGAGGCATGTGTTTGAGACCGATGGGACGGATATTGAGGGGCGGGGACATACGGCGGGAGGGGTGGTGTTGAAAAGGAAGGGTGCGAGCGTCTGCGGGTCCTTTGACCTTCCGTCCCATTAGCCATGTCCGCTGATCAAATCCCGCTTCGCATTTGATGGGCGGATTATTCGTACCGGTGGCATCGCGCCATGGAAAGGGCGGTGGTCTCTGCCTCCCAACCTTCAATCTGCACTGTAATTTCCCCCCCGACCTTCTCCCGGGTCGCGTGAGTTGTCTAGCCCGCATTTAAGAGCCCATGGCCACGGAGTATAAGGCCCATGGAAGCTCTCTTTAGCCTTTCGATCCGCATCGCCACGATCCCGACCGCAAATGATGGAAGCAGAGAACCCGGAGAGAATGCTTGGGTCAACGGAATTACATTGAATTTGAAGGCCTTCCTATGCTGATTGTCGCGTTGTTGCTGCCGCCGAGTTGCATAGTCGAACAGGTTTGGAGTTGAGTGAGGTTTAACGTAACGGAGTGTTGATGATCCATTAGCCTTGCCTACAGTATTCCACGCTCATTGTTTATATCTTCATCATTTTGGCTCACGAAATCGATTCTAGTTTGAGAGACTTAAATTTTTTCGTGGCTTCTATTTCAGAAGTCACTGCACAGGTTGTGATTACGGTACCTTTCTACCAGGTTAATATCTTTACTCAGGATGCCCACCTCTCAACTGTTCCGTGCAGAAGACATCGCCATTGGGGGAGCTATTGCTAACTCTAATATGAAGGCATTTCTACATTAAATCCACCAACTTATTTAATGAATTTATCAACCTGCATAGCGGAGGTTTTTTTATCGCCGACGAGTTCCTTTCACTTTCAGTAGGCCATGCATATTTATTTCCACTGGGGTTGAATTGCCCATTCCCCTGGGTATGTAAGAACAACGATTTTTTCAGTGAACTGGGTGTAGTGCAGGCATGAGTTTAATAAAGTTATGGATCTGTTTGTCTCATTAGAAGAGGAATGAATTGAAGATAAGACAGAGCGACTAAACCTTCTCCTCTCTTAAGCATGCTAAATGAAATTCTAATTTGTATTTAAATTTTGCTATGAATGAATTTTCATATGTCAGTGGGAAAAAGCGACTGAAAAATACTATACTGTATTCATAATCCAAAATAAACAACATTTAGATGGGTAAAAGAAGTTGTATTCCCGATTTATTGACGTTTGATTGAGCAGCTAAGGAGAATTTAAGTTTGTTCTAAAATTTCACGATTTCATTTTTATTTACTCTACTTGAGTCGCCATGCATAGAACTGGGAAATTATTTACACCAAGTATGCTTCTCTTGCGCGCTTGGTTTCATAAAAGATTTTTTTTTACCTTTCATCGCCCATTTACTTGTATCAAACAGTGGTCCCACATTCGGCTTCTTTCGATGAATTCCTGCGGTTTCAGAAGGTTGAAAACTTGAGAGAAAGGTAGTCAGTTATGTTGGAAATGTTCATCCACCGAAAACGTTTCTATTTTATATCCAGTCCGGTCGGCGCAGTTCTTTTTTTCCCTTTTCGGATGATGGCTGTCCATGGCCGGTTTTTCCTTGATTATACAGGATTTTGGATCAGTAAAAGAACAAGTAATTACGACCGAGGTGACTCGCCCTGATAATGGCTTCTTCGGGAAACTTTTCGACATTCTAGCCAAAATTTCTGATCCCCGCGTTATCTATTCACATCAATCTCAGACGTCTTTTTTAAGTGGCGACAAGTTTTTTTCATGGGTCGGATATTCCGTGGATGATATCTGTGAAACCGCTCCACGGATTTTGTACTTAAACACCCATTTTCGTAAATCCTCTTCGATATTTCGTTACAGGTCTTATTAACATCCCATTTTGGGTCTATAAAATTAGCTTTCAGGTACATTTTCCCCAGAAATTTTATGGGCGCCGCGGATAAAAGAGATGCTGCGCTAGTGCTAATCGTTGTTAACGTCCATCTGATGCGTCGTAGAGAAGGAATTTTATTTCAGAAGTTCAGTTTTGAAAAGCGGTTTATGCACGGTGGAATCTCAACATAAATGCATCGACCAAATACCTGCCTACGAAAATGTCATGCCCCGATCGTGCATCTTAAGTTTAGGATATTTCAACTTTTTTTCATCGTCGTGCTTAAGAATCATATGAAAATGAAAGATTAATATTTATTCATTCATCCGTAAATACTATTAGAGTAATTGAAAGTAAACTGAGAATCATGAACTAATCAGTGATACGTCAGGTGGGATGTGGTGAAAACTACCATCCATTATTCCTCGAGATGTATTTTGTTTGGTAACAATTATTAATATTCCTGATTGATATTTTAATGCACAGCATTTTATGCGATAAAAATGTTTAATCTACATTTTTTTAAGCTGGAGATGGTTCCAAAATGGATGATTCTTCTAAACTCACCATTATGGAGGACGTGTTTACGAAGTTTCATCCGTAATTTTAATGGAGATATCATTCAACCATAAATGTTACCTGCTTCTTAATTAGAAAACTGCAATGGTTTCTACTGGTAGAGTTCCATAATTGTAGCAGTTCAAAATAAGCACATTTACCTTTTCGATAGCATTGGGAAGATTAAGAATGCTACGAGTACTTGATAACATAAGGCCGATTTAAACCACAAACAGGATTAATGCCTGATTTGAGTTAAGCTTTGAACGCATTCAACGAAAATCAAACCTCGTAATTTCGCGCATACTACAATGAGCTCTCAATTTGGCGAGAGTTAAAGGGCGCCAAAAACGGAAGTACTCCATACGCAGAATTCGCCTACTTATATAAATCTTACACAAATTTACATTAACGCAATGAAAATAATCTTGATAAAAGTTGATTGCTATATGTGGTATGTTTGATCTGGTCTTTAATATTTATGTCTCCTGACCTAAAATATTCATAACAGGTTCATCTCCTTCAAAGTGGCATAGGCTCTTATGAAATTGCCGCTTGCAGAATAATTGACTCCACAATAAGAACTATCAATAACGTTTTGATGATTTAACATTATAAAGCAGTGTTTCGCTTCGTATACACATTGTTGTTTCCAAAGCCGCATCCGCAGCCCAAGAATATTATTCGATGTATATGGAAGGCTATGTTTCTTAGGTTGGAAAGCCTACGCCTATTTTTATAGTTGATTATATTAAACAATTAAAAGAGCAGACGCTGTATTCGAGAATTTTTATACACCTTGTTAGCTGTTAGCTACCTTGAGCTTGAATATCTCATGAAGAGTATATTAGGTCCTCTCTTGTGTTATTATGGAAAACAAAAACTAATATTTTATTAAAATGTGTTTATGCAGGTTGTTCATACTTTTGTCCTACATACGTATCATGAACATAAAATTGTTCACACTTTACTCATGCTCTTATCATATAAATTTTATAGCACACAGAAAGATAGCGTATAGACTCCTGGGGCGTGACTTCCTACTCTAGGCGGGAGGATCTTAAATGACGTAACTAGATATGTTCCACATAAAGCTAACTGTTAGGTTTCCTTTGTAAAACTACATTCTGGGAAACCGTACATGGTGTATCCTTTTGCAATTGCACAATCGCAAAGTGAGGAAAAATACATGTAATAATCCTCTTTGATGTTTATTAACCATATAACCGCGCAATCATTAAAATTTAAACCGTTGCTAATATTTTAATGTAAATCATAATTATCAGGAATTGAACGGACTAGAAAGGCCTTTTAAAAAACGGGAGAGGACAAGAAAAGTGAAACTAAAAAAGTTTGCAATCAATTTTGAGAAATCAGATGCATCAAATGTAATCCGCATCTTGGACCGTTACCACTTCAGTCTGAAGTTCTCTTTGCTGCATTTAAGAACCTTTCTTTTTGATTAATATGACCGTGAAATTAATTACGGAAAATGAGTTTCACCAATTACCTATGCTCATGATTCCTCAGTGCGTAGCCATATGTACGGGTTAAAGGTTATTTTCTAACATCTCAAAAATCAACACTATGAATTACCTCCTGAATTGAAGCCAGCGACATTAAATTAAAGCCATCTTTTTTTTGCGGACAAGAAACTTAATGGCGAATTCCCTGTCTCTATTAGTGTAAGTCTGTGTTCATTAATGTACACTTTCCACATCACCTCTCATAATGACAGGATGGAATTCGAAGAAAGCAGTAGTTGGGCGGGATACTAGTGGGAGTAGACGGCGAGGAGGGATATGAAGATACAGAAATTGAGTGAAGAGTGGTATTTTTTCTTGGCTGCAAAGAACAAGAGTTTACAATGCCCTGGAGGGGTGGAGCGGGAGAGATAGTTTGAGATCTATGCTGGGAGTCAAACTCAAAACAACAAATATGATGACGGAAATGACTCGGGAGTTGAAAATGATGGAGGTCGTTAAGGCAATCCCGAGGTTGAAAAAAATAGATTCCGTGGCACTGATCCTCGTCGACGCTTTGGATGATCCATCTTCAGCCACGAAAAACACTGTTCGTCAGCCTTCTGTCTCCATTCTCGGTATTTCGTTTCATCACCCTTCTTCCTTTTTAAATGCCTCATCGACTAACCGAGTTGCCCGCGAGTTTTTTGGCCCCCCACAAGTGCCGAAATAGCAGGACCACGTGAGCTCCCGGGGGATGCTTTTATTTCGCGGCCACACCGTCCGAGGGTCGTGGGGTGGGGGGAATGGTGGAAGAGGGAGTCATCCTTCCCCTCTCCTCTTCCTCCTCATGACGTACTTCCGGTAAGAGAGAGTCGGTTCATCGAAATCTAGTGACGGGATCCGCTATTCATTCATCCTCTCCTCACTACGTCCAATTTTCCCCTGTTTTCCCCTCCTAATTTGTAAATATGCTTGCTTCCTCCTGTCGCCGATGATATCGTCACATCTTGTACTGCAGCGGCAAGCCGGCTCCGCCATGCGGCAGGAGAGATAACAAGACCGAGGAGTCGGAGTGGAATGTTATTCCGGAATCCCGTATCTCCCAGCAACAGGAGCTGGGTGGAAAACCGAACAGGAGCCCGTGTAAATTATTCTCCGAACCCCCTCGACTATCTTCTCTTTCTTGTCGAGAAACCCAAATCTAAGTGGGAAGGATTCATCTGTTTGCGACGTAATCCTATCATAATCCGAAGAAAAGTCGTAGAACTTAAAGTTTGCATCTCTCGATCTCCCCCTCCATGTCATTAAAAAAAATATTTTAATAATGTATGCTAATTCTCTTTCGGTTTGAATGATATGGTTTAAGTTGTTTTGTTTCTTGGAAACAGGTAAAAGGCCTCAAGTCACTATCGAAACTGAAAATCCAATCGTAAAGTTCCCATTTATTTTTTATTCGATAGGCTTGAATTATTTAATAAATTTGAACTCGGTAATCAAGAATAATGCATACGTTATCGTTTCGTAAGATTTTATTTTTATCATATGCTTCCTTTTAAATTTCATCCCTTTACCCGGCAATAAATAGTGTTTCATGAAGATATTTCAGCATGCATCCATATGAATGTGCAGATGATTCCATTGTATTCAGGAAAATTTTATTTTATTCACAGCTGCCATTAGAAAAAAGAAATTAGCAATGTTCATGCAAATACAGTTGATATTACTACAATATAACAAGTGAAAGGCCAAATCATTTTTGACACTTTGGAAATTCCGCAGAGTTGACAAGAAGAACTAAAGCGATTACAGTGGGTGACTACTATAAATTACTAATATTGTTAGAGATAATACATTTCACACTCTTCTGGTGAAGTATTCTTTGTTGCTCCTTTGGTTTTGCAAAGAATAAAACATAAACTAAACGATTTAGAACGGATGTCATTGGTTTTGACTTGGGAATTTGTGTTGCCTTAATATGGCTGGTTTTAGATAGAAATGGAGCTATGATTAATTCCTTAATGATAGTATAACTTATTATCCAAAAGGCTATCAGTAGGCTAATAAGCACTATGGACGGGCATTTGAACTATTGATTACTTTTGATTTATCGAAGTGATTTCATCCAATTATGAGTAGGATTTGAATCATTCCGTCAATACCCTAGTTTATCCACCGAAAGATAAAATCTCTTTACTGTTATATCAATAACAAAATGGAGCTTTGAATTTTGTTTTATCATCTGTGTATACACTTGTGCTCTTCAAAAATGCCTACCCGTATTTAATAATTTTTCGTTCTTGGCAATGTTCCTCTCTATTATTCATGACTCCGTCACAATTTGTGCCACAAAAAATTGGCGTGTTTTATATTAATAGCGTTACATTCAAGTTAATATTATCAATGACCTGACTCGTAAGTATGTAACTCAGTAATGGCTAAACTCGAAAACGACCTCCAGTATAATATAAGGTTTCTTAAAAACAACTTCAACTAGGATACGTGCCTTTTAATGAAATATATGAGCTATGCCAAAATGTTGTAGCGAATTTTGAATGATGGCATTGACATTGTATGATGTAATGGAACTGACTTCACGATGCGACGTAGGAAAGGCATTGGTCACCTGCCTATTCCCTGAAATTGCTTCACTTTAAAATAAGGTGAATTATTTCACAATTATATTGTGATTCTTAAATTAGGACGCGTTCACGTTATTGATCCTGGAAACAGGTTACATTATGTTGAATGAGACGCAAGATTCAGGAATACCCAATGGTTTCAGATGCTGCACTACTTCGTCGGCTCCGGGACGTGGAATCCGCCGTAACGTGGTGAATACCCCCTCAGCTTTGACACTTATACGACGTCGTGGATTCCTGAGACCAGCAGAAACGGTAGTCCGAATTTTCTTCTCTCCCCCTCGAGGAGAAAGAGTATCTCCGTGAGTGTGGCTGTCGATGGTTTCATTTAAGCCAACTCTTGTACGTCATTGTATCGCCCGTTTCCATCGCGCTATAAAACTCGCATTAGAATGGAATTTCGACGTTTCCCGATGGCAGACAAAATGCCTTGGAAGAATTCCAAAGGGGGTGAACCTTGTTCTTCCATTTTCCATGCGAGATGGCTCTTCTCCCTCCGTCAGATGGAGGGGAGAGAGAGAGAGATGGAGTGAAAGGGCGATGGAGAGAGAAACGTGAAAGGGAGTTTGTGTGTGTGTGGCCCACTCCACGTGTTCTTTTATTTCGACTCCGTGAATTGATGGTTTCCGTATCCGGTGGAGACACTTATGCTCAAAGGAAAGCAAGTGACACGTAACTTCGGCAAATGCTCACCGGTTTCAGCTTTTCCCCACACAGGCGAGGTTGAACGAAGGAGCTGTAGGATACGTACGTTCCATTTTTAGTAGCTTACACCACCCTGAGGTAATCCACGTTAGAAAAAAATAGCTCGAATAAATCTCTGTAGAAATTCACCTCCGTTTACGATGGCTTATTTGTTTGGTTAACAAACCTAGGGCCCGTTTCTCCAAACTACGATCCACTTTAAAAGCCGTCAGAATAATATATTCGCAAATGTAGTTAAAAAATTCTAAATTGCAAATGCTCTGAAAAATATAAATGAATGCATTTGGGACCAATTCAGATTTGTTCGAAACTTCTATGCCGAGAGACGGAAAATACTCGTGCATTGGGTTGTAGTTTTGAGAAGCGATCCTCATGTAGATGATTTTTTTGAGAACCAGGGTCCAAATGTGTCTTTCATAAGATGGGGATTTACAGGACGTAAATAATTTTAGGATTGAATCCCGTGATGGTGTGCAAGAATATTTGCGAATGAGATGTCACAATCCGGAGGTGAATTTGTTGGCTTCTTATCCCGAGGGTCCGGGTTTGAGTACCGTATGTGGCAGGGTGTTTCATTGTAATTTCGATTCCTACTTGAGGTGTATCGTATGTGGAGAGCAACTCGAGTGGAGTGCGCTGTCCATCGAATGGGACTTTAAACTGTGTAACCCTTTGGCGCCTATCATTAAGATTAGGCTATTGCCGACGCCGGATGCAGGATTTCTCTTCATCCTTCCCTGATTATCTTACTCCTCCGCGTGGACCACCAATCCCTAATGGCGTAAATGACCTTGGGTAGCAGGTGCCTCCCTAAAAACTACTACTAAGATGTTTCAAGAGAGAGAGAGAGGAGGGTATTTAAAATTGCCAAAATCAGCTTGTCGCCTTTTATGAATGGCGCCTAATCTTCAAAGAAATCAAAATTATCAGGCGAGAGATCAAAATTATCAAAGCCATTTTTTTTAACCATATGAGTTTTGTTATTAGGTTATTACTAGTGAACGATATTGGAACCTATAGAATTTGGCATTCGGCAGTAAATACATTCGTATCGAGATACCATATACTAAAGAGAAAAGTTTTATTGAAAAATCTTGCCACATTTCCCAAAGCGACGCTCAACGCGGCAATTCACGTTTTTGAATGAAAAATGGTGTAAATAATTGTAGATTTAGCAATAGACTCGCACAGTAGGTTTTAAATTGTTTGAATAATCATACAAGATCACGTTTGAGCTCTTTTTTTGTTTCGGCGAGTCTGAGTTTAAAATCCAATGGTGGTGGGACGCAATGGTACCTAGTGTACGAGGGTAGTTTGAATCACCACTAGATGACAGTGCCACAGATGAAACTTGGGTCCACTCCTATACCCCAGAGACAAAAAAATAGGTAAATCAGTGGGAACATGTTAATTCACCACCACCAATCAAAGCAAAATGAATACGGTCGCCCTGAAACGTGATGACTTCAGTTTTTTGGGATGTGAAAGGGATTTTGCTGATAGATTATATCTTCACACTGGTCAAACAACTACTGGGCAACGCTACGTGAACATCCTGGATCCTGGCCAGGTTTAGCAAGGGAGAAAGTCGACTTTTATCATGACAATGCACACCTACACAAGTGTCTTTGCCATGGAAAATATATATGAAATAAGATCCGAATTTTTACCTCACCCGCCTTATTCGGCTGATTTGGCTTTGAATCCATCAGATTCCTGTTCCTTCCACAAGCTCAAAATTCTACTCGGTAGACGGAGATTCTCTTCAAACAAAGAACTAACAGCTGAAGTAGACGGGTATTCTGCAGGCCTGAAGGAATCCAATTTTCAAGATTAGATTAAGACATCGGAATATCACAGGACCAAGTGCATTAGCATACAGGAAAACTATATTGAAAAATGTCTTGAAAAAAAATGACCTAACCTATAAAAAATAACCTGACCTAAGATCCTAAAATCCGTTTGTTTCTACTCCATTCCTAGAACTTTTATAATCAACCTCGTACTTTGGCTGTGGCGCTTTTTTCATGAAATTTATACTTGCTCAATTTCACCTGCAAGCCATATCAAGAGATAAGACATCATACAAATTACTCCATTGGTGGGGTACCTATTGAAACTTATGCTTGGGGACTCTTTCCCTAAATAGGCAAAACATTTCTATTGAATAAAGGCACAGTCCTCAGCTTGATCAAAACAAATCCGATGTTTTGGTAAAATTGACAGTGGCTACATGAGGTGATGAATGTATCTGTAAATTAATTTTCCTTCTTTATCAAATGAAAATGATCCGCGATTGCTAAAACAAATATCGATTAAAGGAGGAGGTCATTGGCCGTCGCAGTTCTCGTCCCGCTCTCGCCTTTCGGGGCTGGCCACTTTGTGCCGCTTGATCTCTCGCCTTCATTCCGGGCTCTATCTCCGACGTTCTATTTTAAACTATGCAGGCATCCTGCTCGCACACACACACAGACACACACACACACACATACTGGCTCATTTGAGATGGATGGCACGGTTTGGGATCTGCATCCACCCCATGCGGAAGCAAACTCAGACCTTGAGACAACCTTGAAGTCCGCGCCCTCAAAAGTAGGTTTGCTGGTTCTTCCAGTCTCCTCGAGGCGCCTTAGGGAATGATGAAAGCAATTAAACTTCTTCAAGATTTTCCATTTACCCCATGACATTTTTTTTTCATACCCAATGGATTCCATGCGAATGACAACATATTTCACCGCCAACCTCCCTTAGTTTTTAGCAATTGGCGTTGTTATTTGCAAGTCAATAAAACAATATTATTTATTTATTCGATGATATTCTTTGCAATTAGGCAATTGTCCTGGTGGCAACGGTCACATAATATACAAACAATGTTTGAACAGTTATTCTGTACAATAGTACAATTAGACAGTTAAAGCAGTATACAAATTACTGATTAATGGTTTATCACCCAGTGGCTGCTTTAAACTTTTTCTTAAAGCTCCTAAAATTGGAAGGAAAGGGCTCAAACAAACCTCCAGGCAGCTGGTTCCATTCAACATTTGTTCTGTTTAAAAAAGAGTATTTTTTTATTTGTTTTTTGCGTTCTTAATACCATAACGACTTTACAAGAATTTATTCGAAAATATTGAGCATTATTTTTTCGGATGCTTGCATTTACCTCATGCAAAAGTGTTAATTGCATCATGCGTTTTGTTTTGCGAAGGGATTGAGATCATTTCCAGGAAAACTAGCTGAGAGGGCTGTTTTGTATGAAAGGTACGCATAGTTTTTGAGAAGAAGAATTAACTCACGTTACACACTTGTTAAACGAGAACTTATTGTTTTTTACCAGTGGGAGTCATTGTTCAGGACTGTTAAGTTAGGATGAAACATGTCTGTATCGTTGTAAAAAGTGCTATAAATAATAAGAAATTGACACGATTTGAATTAAATACGGAGTCAACTTGTTTCTTAAACATTACTTGAGATTATTATGCGGTATATGCTTAGTCCAGTCGCTCCCTGCTGATTATTGGTGTTTACTCTTTCTGCACGATTGTATTTTAAGATTTTGGTTTAAAAAACTTTACAGAATATTTAATGAATCCTATATCACGTTTGACTTTTGTGTTCTGTCTTTCGGGTGGCACTTCACATGTTTACGTCCATCCCATCTCCATTTAAGGAGTGATAGGGTAATGACTTAACTCAGTGGATTATTTTGAATTGTTATTAAAAGTATAGTGCTCTCATTAAGGTGCAGTTTGAACGAGACATCGAGTTATTTAACCATTTTATAATATTAAACCAAGTACTAGTCATATTGAGGAGTTTGTCTATAAATATGAATGCATTTAACTTTAGTTTTACATGTATTATCAAGTGGAAATTAGTACCTTAGCGGGTAAAGCGTTCGGCTATTCAGCAGGCGACCCGGGTTCGATTCCAGATGACTTCGAACACTTTCAGCCCAAATTTTATGATTTTGCAGGTGAAAGATCTTTATGGGGAACTGAAAAAGACTCAAATAAGGTAACTATTCCCTGTACAATGATTCGTAAATTTGACATATTTCGCCGCGTGGCGCTTAGTACGCGGTAACCACTACCGTCACCCAAGGATTTCATTACTGTGGGTTGGCGATTTTCGTCAAAACATGAAATTCCTATTTAAATTATATTTAGCGAGTGTATTGTTTAGTTATTCCTCCGAGATATTTTTTTCTGTACGATTTCTGTGGAAATATGCTTTGAAGTGAACTTCGTTCACTTCAAAGTTCAAGAAATGCTTGCATGAACAGCTTGCAAGTAACATGAATGAAGTTTACTGTTTCGAGCATGGCCACATTTTTTTGGATCAATCAGTTACAAAAATATTCTTCGAGGTGATATCTCAGCATGTTCAAAATGAGTTGGCACAAATACAGTCGTTGTTCCTTTTCAGGAGGGAGAGAAGAAAAGCGAAATGTTTCCACGGGGTTAATCCAGAGTGCCAATTTTTAATAAGACTATATTTTCAATTGATGTTTGATTTTTGCTGAAGTTAGTAATGTGCCATTGATTATCGTTTCCATCGGAATCGAATTACCAGAATTTATTTCTTCGGATAGCACCTTGATTGAGTCATGATTTGGTCCACTGGCTTCGCCGTTCGTGAGTCCTTTGCCCCGGAGAGAAAAATGTTACTCCGAGCCGTCCTAATGGCAACAATCGTGGCGTGATGCCAAGTATCAGTCATTAGTAAGCCGAGAGCTTATTAAACACACTCCTCTCCGCTCTCAGCGCTCGAAACGCGTGTGTATCCCCCGGCCCATCGCGTGCGTAACAGCCAAGGCAGAAGACAGCGCGCGCTCTCCGAGTGTTATGGATCAATTACTTAGATCGTCGTCCCGCATTCCCCGCTTAGACTCGCGAATATTTTCTAAGGGAAAATGGTGGCAGCCGCTTCCATTACTCGGCTGTCAACGCGAAGCGAACCAAATACCCGAGAATTCGCGCCATTAACCAGAAACGCCAACTATCTAAGCTAGCGATGAATTCTCAGGAGCACTTCCAAGTTTCCCTCAGATGAAGTGCGCTCGTGGAGTGATTAGGCGACTGTTGCGACGACAGGGTAGATGTTTTGTTGCGCTCATTTATTGTCAGTGAATACAGTTATATTAGTGAAGTGTCTTATGCTCTTCAAAAGGACTTTTGATATTTCCTTTAAAAGGGTTGGTTAGTGTCCCTTTACCCTTCATCCTTTCCTCATTGGTCCGCAAAAGTTCCAGAATGTTCCATAAAAGTGTACTACCCTTGATTCTGTGCCAAGATAACCTTGGCATTACAGAACAGAGTAAATATTGGACTCGATATTCCCTTTCATTATGATTAGGTCAATACCCTCGTTGGTTTTCCTAACGTCATTCGTCTTCATCTTAATTTATTCATTCATCCACTTGAAATAGCAAATAACTTGTTGGTAAGTAAGAGCTCTCCCAGAACTAAACCATACAATGTCTGAAATTCAGACAATCAGGGCAGGGGACCACTTTCTTTCCTTGTGCAAACATAATGTTTCCCGATGAAGTCCTAGTGACCGGAAAATTGTACTTCTTGGATATT
This sequence comes from Hetaerina titia, assembly GCA_037158775.1. Lineage (NCBI taxonomy): Eukaryota > Metazoa > Arthropoda > Insecta > Odonata > Calopterygidae > Hetaerina > Hetaerina titia. The sequence continues at coordinate 100,190,905 of CM073768.1, forward strand.
TGTAGGAGTTGTTCACAAATATATTATTTATTAGAATTCGAGACCGGGACCTAGAAGCTCACTTTCTGCCCACTACGCTACCAAATAAATCTTTTAATGATTGATTGGCCCTTGTTAACTAAGTAAATTGTTCCATTATTTTCATCCATCGCTCGCCCCAAATAGAAACTCCCGTTTTTTTTTCTAGAAGTTTCGCAGTAAGCGCATTTGAAATGTTTAGGTTTATAGTGTTTCAACGGCTGTGGTCATCCCATACTTTCCAGCGCGAGAAAATGAATTTCATGACAGTACCACGTTCTTGCCCAAGATATCTTGGAATATCTGTTGTGGCACAATATATGATTCAAATCGTTGAGGATTGAACATACTTTCTTCGAGGAAATTTCTGCACCATCCTAGCAAATGAATGTTTTCTGTTTCCGATCAGTGGAAATGTCGTTAATAAATAGACGTTTGCAAGCCACCTAGTGTTTTCTTAACCCACCGTAAGCCACCCAGTCTTTTCAGTGTGGATTTAAACATTGGGTGTGCACATATAAGACGAATAGATGGAGAGACTGATACGTTGGAAATACCTCATGGAAAAGGATTAAGTGGTAATTTTACCTCTTTTTAATTCTCAGTTAATTGCATCGCAATCGCACTTATGGCATTTTATTAATACACAAATATTGTTCGTCACTATCCCTATCACCAAAAACTCTTGACTCCCTACTCTGTCTTCTTTATTCCAATAATTTGTGCGTTCATTTATGTAAGGAATAACTTACAAAGTTCAATTATGCTAAGAGGGGTTGAGATAAACTTCCAATCCATTCGGTTAAGGAATATTGGTATTTCATTAAGCCCATATTTGCTATGTACTTTCAATAGTAGTTGGAACTATGTTGATAAGTGATGACTTACTACGAGGATGGCCATTTTAATCACTTAAATGATAAGCCATCATATTAATTTGCCAATCCATTATACATTAAGCAAATCCTAATATTCCAAGCAGGTAAGTAAATATAATTTTAGAAAATTTATGAGACTTATAACTCATGAAACGGAACCTGTGTAATGTCCCCTAGCCTTCCTTTTAACTTAATGAAAACGTAATGTAATGAATCTGGGTAGTATATAATAGTGTAAAACTGTTAAATGACAGAGGAATATTTGTACCTAACCAAATAAATGGTTTCCCTGATATTTTGGAAAAGATACATGAAAAGATATATGTTTCATTTATTCAAATTTCAATGGATTGTAAATAAAATGAAAACAAGAGTTATGCATGAAATCGTTGCGGAAGATAATACCTGAAGTCTCACAGAAATATTTTGTTTATTTAAATAAGGAAAGTGTGATTACAATTCGATGTTAGGCTATAATTTAAGTTATTTTCAGCAGGGTTGTCATTTATAAACGCGGAAGGATTTACGATTGGAATTGCAGAATGATAACTATGCACTGGCTATGCTCTCGGGTCTTTTTAAGGATTAGTCTTATTCCAGTAGCTAAGGATTATTTATATGCGATGAAATGTATAAACTCTTTTGAGTTGGCAAGTCTCTCGGCGTGGTTTGAAATAACGATTAGTTATGTGGTAATGGATTGCTTCAACCCTCTCGTGGTACGTTCATTTCCCCCCCTCTTAGCGTTTCGAAACCTGAAAGAGAAAATTACGTCTTCATTTATCTTGGATTCCGACGACAAACAACGGCCCACCCATTGCTGTCTGTTTTATGGGCGAGGGTTCCCTTGAAGCATCTTCTATTTCAGTTCTGTTTCAAAATATTCATAATTTTCAGAGATAATGGTCAAAAGATGTTATTTTTAAACATAAGCCTTTTTAATTAGGAGGGAGCGCGAAGCTCAATCACCAGAAATACTTGAGTGAGCAAGTGTTATGACAGTAATTATACATAGGAGCCGTCTAAATATCCTGGTGAGAAATTGGAATTGTTAGAAGCCCATATTGAAGTCAAAAGGACAAATTGACTAACCCTGAGCAGGAAAGAGCTGGAGGTGTTATTCTAAGGATAGCTGGATTCTTTACGTTCTTCTGAACCCATAAAAAGAAATCTCTTTAATATGACTAGCTTCCGGGTTGTATTATCAATTAACTTTGCGTCTCTAGTCTGACGAGATCTTTCTGAAGCGCAATTAGCCTTCCCGAAACTATTCTAAAAGTCACGGTTGAATTTTTCAGTTTTGGTTTTCTCTTCTCACTGTTATTAACGTCTCATATCTCCTTCCGTGCTTCATACTGTCAAAAAAAAAACTTTTGTTATGTATTCTTCAATGGGAATATTTCAGTTCGTTATGAAATTTAGAGAGCCGAAATATGTTTCTTGTGGCTTTTGTTAACTCCCTCATTCGAAATTTTAAGCATCTATATTCATTTTCTGAAAAAATAACTCCCGTGAAAACCTTTGGGGAGCATAAATATTTATTATTTTTTTTTAATCATTAAGGGTCGCCATCGGTCGGAAAGGTTAACAAACTAAATACTAACGTCAAGTGTATTCCATCATTCTAATATTATGAGGAGGTGGGGTTTCTGCCTGGCGAACAAAGAAGATGATTCATTCTACAGAAATACGATTATTCATTCCAATTTGACCCGTTGAGCGGTGAGAGCAATTCAAAGAAGAACGAATGGGATTTTTGAATGTCGCATGACATCCTTTGAAAACCGTTTGTTAATAACCTTTCCCTGTAGAAATTCCTGTCGGGTCCTTTACCGAATGAGAGTCTCCACACAAGTCTCATCTGTTCACGATTTCTGATTACTGGACAGCATCCTTTGATGTAGATGAAAAGTATATCGAAAACACGTGTCTACCTGACATTTCTATCAAGTATGAATAAATGCGAATATTTTACTCAGTTTCATTTTGGAATACATAATTTAACTTTGTGAAATTTAGGTCTCGAAAGGAGAAGATATTTTTGTTTATTCAGATCATTTCTCGAAGTAATACTGCCATGAATTTTAATGCCTCTCTTAGCAATTCTGGCTATCGCACCTTTTATTTTGTAGGTATTAATGGTATTTCCATTTGAAATGCACTCCAGGTTGTTTAAAAACATTTTGAAACCATTCACCGGCCTATTCAATGCAGCTGAAAGAAATGGGAAGTGATTAATTCGATAACTATTTAATATAAGACATAGGGTCGAACGTTATCTGTCTCAACTAGAAACTTCCTTTTCCTTTTAGAAATTCTGAAATTCGTTGGAAGATCATTCTTGTTCAAATTTCTGTGGAACAAATCACCCACTTAACTAACATTGATGAATTATATATCAATATTATCAGTGTCTCTTTTTAATCGATTAAAATATCACGTAGTCTGGCATTAAGTGAAATCTAAGTCCAATTTGTAGCTTTCTTAATCGTAGCGAGAAGTGGCCACCAGGTCGTAATCTATCGACGCGAAAACTAACGGAGCGAGAGCGGTTCTCCCGGGACTCCCCACGGAGCTGTCCGGTAGTACTACAGTCAAAAATTTTAATATATTAAGAGGGAGCCCAAGGCTTTCCTCAAGAGTGCGTACTTCTTTCAACTTCCCGAGCGATCAGGCCGAGGCAAGTATCTTGTTCCTCTACCTCTGTCGGTAACATTCCCCCCCCCCCCCTTCAGCGCTCCGCGTCTCCATCTTCCGCGCCGAAACACACACACCCGAGCCCGCTGGCCGGTCCGCCCACCGCTCCCTCAAAGGAGACAACAGCGGCCGATTCTACTCGGTCAACTCGATTCCAGATCTCCGTCTCAAAAGTGCTCCAGGGAAGAGAGACGGGAAAAATGCGCACGTGCTCTTTCGCGAGAAAATCGTTCCTTTTTGTCCCGCGAGGTAAGAAGAGAGGCAGGAGAGAGAGAGAGATCGAGGAACTTAAAGAAATCAACGGATATCCTCCGGCCATCACCCTCCACCCCGCCCACCCTTGCTCTCGTTCGCCGCACCCCGCCCATCCCGCGCGCGTGCGGTGAGCGGCGAAGCGGACGAAAAAAATATACATTTACTCGTATACATACATGCCTATGCCTCTGAAAAGTTGAATGGGGGAATCCAGCCGGCCGGACTCGGCCGTCCATCCCGCCTTCGCCGGGTAACCCGGGCTGTGCTCTCGTGAGATGGGGGGAAACCGCGAGAAAGGCTCTTCTTCTTCCTTTATCCCTTCTCTTTTATTTGCTTTCATTCTCGTTTATTTTTTCTCTCTCTCTCTTCCTCGCTCCTTTGTATCTCCTCTCCTCCCAGCAGCCAAGTCGCCGCTCTTCCTCGCCCCCTCCCTCCCCCCAGACTCCCTCCCCGTCTTCTCCCAGAGCCCTCCCTTTTCCTTCCGCCCTCATTTCGTCCGGAGCCGAGGAATTCGCAAACATATTTTTTGTGCGTGCGAGCCTCGAGTGTGTTCTTATAGTGCACGGCTGGGCTCCTCCTTGTTTTTACTAATTCTTTTTTTTCTTCCCTTCTACCCACCAGTTCACCCTCTCGGGCCTCCCCTCCGTCCAAATCTTTTGTTTTTTTTTCTTCGAGATTTCCTTTTCGTAAACATCCGAAATAAGGCGTGGCATGTGGGGGAGGAGGGTGGGAGAGTGGGTGGAGTGACTCGGGTGGAAAGAGTTCCGTTCGTTTTTTTACTTTGTCCTGTCTTTCCTATCCCTCTCACTCTCAGGCGGTGCGCAATTGTTTTTATAAAGTCTTTTTGCGCTCTCATCCGTACGGTTGGATATTTGCGCTGCGGAAATACGACTTCTTCGGAGGGACACTTGAGGTTTTTTTTCTTTCCGTTCTTTTATGGATTTACAAAAAAAATAGTTTGATTCAATCCACCATTCTTCAGTTGCTCTTTCCATCGATTGACTAGGGATCGTCCATTAATTGCGAGATTCTCTGCGGATGGTTGACGAGGGTTGTCTGTCCTGTCGTCTACATTCAAGTAGATTTCTACCCAGCGCCTTGAAAACTATAGCAATGGCGTTTGATACCATACACGTATTTTTGGTCATTGAGCCGTGAATAAAGATGCAAAGGAAATTGAAAAAGGACGTGGTCAGGTAGGAAAAGCGGAACCCCCTTCCTTGGTGCGTATAGATGTTTTTTGTAATAATTGAATTTAACGATTCTTGCCCACAATTACGAAGAAAAATACATTCTTATTTGTCTGTGTATGTTTATACAGAGGTAAACTTGCAATCCGTCAAACTGTTTGTAACATTACCTTGTAAAGATATTCAGTAGAAAAGGGGATTAATAATACTGCAACTGGATACTTCCAAAATATCGAAAATTTGGGACCAGTAAATCACATACGGAATGTCGCATGGCATATCATGAACCAAAACACAATCCAAATTTTTTTTTAAATTGACAATAGTTAAACCTCACTCTGTAAAAGTAGTCAGTGCGGGGACAATGGCGCGTGCTTTTTCTGCTGCTGGAACAAATCGACTCTATTTAGTTCGATGTGTTATTACTCAAATCTATTAGTGCTGAAATCACAAATATTGTGACGGGAAAGTCAGTTATTGATTCTGACGGACTTGTTTCCTTCTACCTTTGCCACCATTTTTAGATCTGCCGATTTATTGCAGCACTCGGCTTTGCGAGTAAAGTAACAAGAGTCATGCCCTTGAAATTAGGTCATTCTAGCGTTGTCTTTGACTTTCCAGGGGAGCCCATCCCATTATTTTTCGTGACTGGGTTCGTTTTGTTATTCCATCTGTTATTGCGTATGAGTTTTTCAGTAACCGATTGGCTTAGTTTGTGTTTTGTTCAAGTTTTGTGGCGTTGCTTTTTCAATTTGAATGCTAAATGATTGCGACATATTGTGCAGCGATGGATCGCGTGGGGAGAGAAGAACGACCCAGACTTCTCCCTATTTTTGAATGACCGATATCAGTCATAGGGATAACGTATGGGTCGCCTACTGGTGCTCCCATGTAAATACATGTCTTTTTTCTAAATCAGAATTTATTTCGGAGCGACCAACCTACAGATGTCATATTTCCAAATGCCTGTAAATGAATATAGAATTTACCGATACTGGTTTTATTTATGCTGACATATGATTAAATAATAAAATTCAAGAATGAATGCTCCTCGTGAGCTCTCACGTATCATCTTCTACTGTGTGCCCGTCGCACCTCGGAATCGAGAAGAGATTTTATTAATATCGAACCTCCTACTCTCTCTTATTTACTAAAGTGTGCGTACTGGGCTAAGGCGCCGGCCCGCATTAACTTTGGACGTGGAAAGAAACTGAATATTGATTTTTTTCAACACGTCTTCAAATTTACTCAAAAAGATAACTTGCAAAGTGGGTAAAAAAAATCCGGATACAAAGGACGGGGTCAGAATGGTCGAGATAATTCCGTGGAGCATCACTTGGGAAAAGAGGAAGGGGGCGAAGATTCTTTATTTCGAAAGGCACGCGATTAATGGACACTCCCTTACACGCTTTCAAAGAAGACGTTGCTCTTGAAATCTCCCTCCGATCCCAAACCCCAAGGCGACGGAAATACCGACCGTGCAAGCTCCTCGATTTATAAACGTATGCCACTCGAAAGTGTTTATTTCCTCTCCAAACACAACGGCGGCGTCCAATGGTGCCTCGTCGGCGGTATCCAAGGTAGCCGCCATTATTTGAGTGATGCTGGAATGCTGATCTGCCTATGAACACTTTGTTTTACCTTCATTTTTATTATTTTATTGGGGATGTGCTCGGGATGTCTGCTTTTCCTCTCATTCTCATCTTCAGGAGTCCTTTTGAGTCAGATTTATAAGGTCTGATCGGATCGATTTTGATATTTTTATGGATGTCTTTGAAAAATACTACCTTGATCAAAAAGTTCCCGGAATTTATTCAGAAAATTAAAAATACAAGTTTATTCATCTAAATCTATATTGTCCCCTTCAAAGTAATCCCCATCGACTGCAACACACTTATGCCAGCGCTTGATCCAATCCTCGAAACATTTTTTATATTCGGTTTTCGGTATGTCCATCAGTGCTTCCTGCGATTTTTCCATTACTTCCTCTCGGCTGCTAAAACGCGTTCCCCGTAATGGTTTTTTAACTCGATTGAACAGAAAGAAGTCACAGGGAGCCAAATCAGGTGAATTCGGTGGCTGTTAGATGGTATTTGTTGCATTTTTCGTCAAAAAATTACGAATAATGATAGCACTGTGCGACGGTCTCGACGCACTATGCGACGATTTCTGGTCTCTTTCGGCGAATTGCTTCACGCAAACGTCTCATAACGCCCAAATGATACTCTTTGTTTACTGTCTGGCCTTCTGGCAAAAATTCATGATGCACTACACCGTTGTAATCCATGAAAACCGTCAGCATTGCCTTCTTTTTTGACTGAAAACGACGTGGTTTTTTTGGTCTCGGCTCATTTGGTGAACGCCATTCACTTGCCTGATGTCTGGATTGCCTGTCGTACTCATAAACCCACGTCTCGTCTCCAGTAATGATCCTTTTGATGAATGTGGGATCGGATTCAGCCTCGCAAATCATGTCTTTTGCGATGTCAACACGGTCTCTTTTTTGCATGAAATTGAGGTCTTTTGGCACCAACTTTGCTGCTACACGACGGAAACCCAAATCATTAACCACAATGTCTTGGGCGGATCCATAGGCAATGTTCAAGTCCTCCGCTATTTCTCTGATGGTTAATTTGCGGTTATTGACCAAAATTTCTTTTACTTTATCAAAATTTTCACCGACTTTCGATGTCGATGGTCTGCCACTGCGTTCATCATCTTCGATTGACTCACGACCACTTCTGAACCGCTCGTGCCACTGGTAAACGACCGTTTTTTTAGAGAATCGTTGCCGAAACACTTTTCCAACATTTCCAATGTCCGTGCGCCACTAAATCCGTTTTTTACGCAAAATTTAATACAAGTTCGTTGTTGCAAATTTAAATCCATTTCTGCAATTGTAAAAAATCGCCAACACACACAGAGATAGATGTACTCTTGGCTACGTAACTTTTGCAAATGTCAAGTTATGACACTAAGATTTAAAGGGAATATCAACAACAGATGTACCAATTTAACAAAAAAAAACAAACTCAAATCGGAACGATAGGAGCGCCACACGGTGGTTATTCCGGGAACTTTTTGTTCAAGGTAGTATTTCAAATCACTGACGTAAAATACGTGTTTTGGCCAACTTAATGAAGGGTTGTAGATATTTGGGATGCAACAAGAGCAATTAATAAGGAAAAAAAGAAGATATGAATCAGTAGGCGTTCGGAGAAAGACCTTTTCGAGGAAGACCTGACACTATCCCTTCACCCAGTCAAAGTATTGATCCCACGGCAAACATTCACTTGAGGAATGGGACTTTACACTATTTTATTACGTATAACTTTTATCGGAAAGATGAACAAGCTTTAGATTTTTCGTTGAAAGTTTCATTTTCTCTGCGTAGAACGAGATTTTATGAGTAGCACATTCTTCAAATTGACGCACTTCATGCCTCCCGTATGTTCCTCCAATATGACCATTATTTTTCCTGCCTCTATCTCGTCAACCCGAAATTCTACCCTACGCCGCAGTCTCCAACAGATCAAACAGGCCCTCTCAAATATGTCCTGCTATATCAATATTTCCTGCCTTCTATGGATTTTTCTCAACACTCTTTCTTCCTCCCTCAAATCCCTAAGAATTTTTCTTTTTTTATTTCCTTATCACTTTTTTCACTCTCGTTTGCGGAGAATGTGCAGTGGTTTCAGAATTTGGGCGCAAATTCATTTGGTCACCGAAAGGGAACCAATTTGTTAGTTCATCCTTTAAAACCAAGATAAATAAAGTTTTCAATGGATTAAAGATTTAATTGCATTAGTTTCAACGCACCGTTGTGATAAAATAGAAACAGCCTTTTCACTTAGGCGGAATATGTAAATCTTGTCCTGAAATCGCTTCATAAATCTTTCGCGTGAAAGTTCGGTTTACCTAAACCTACTCTCTCATATGAGAAAACCTAAAAATTAACACATATCAACATATTTATTAATAGAGGAGAAGTGTAATGACATCTCCAGCTTTTTAAATTCATGTTGACGCCCAGGACTCAATTTTCTGTTAATTGTCGAGTTTCTTTGTCAGCATTCTCGTGAAATCAAAATTGAGCCCTGGTTTACCATCGTTAATTTTAATTGTAAAATAATGAATAATTTATGCTAGATGACAAATGCCATCATCAAAGATTTTTTAAAAGTACAATATGATGGCACTCTTGATAAATGCTATAAACGATTAAGATGGTCAATAAACTTGTACTTTAGTTATTTCTGTGCTTCTGGAAAAAGGAAATATAAATTTGATGACACTCCTCTCGATATCATACACTAACTATCTACCAAGGCAGCCGAAATATTATTTTTTATGATCCAGCGTCGTAACGTATCCACGCTCACTATGAATCGGGATGAAAAATTCGAAAGACCATATTAGAAAATCGACTTTCTCCCAGAGGACACTTTTTCAAGCAAGACGGTTCCTACTCTCTTCGAGGAATCACCCCGCTGTCTACCTTACTTAAGTGTCATTAATTTTCATGCAAGGCTCCGCTTTTGCCCATCTTCACCAAGCATCCACTCGTCCGTTGACCTCGATCAGTGTCTGGCGTCCTAAACCTTGCTTGCCTGAGGTGAACTTGGCATAAATGCACTTGAGGAAGGTACACAAGTCCGATAAAATGCAGGCGGCTTCATGGCGTAGTTTCAATATTGAGGTACCTAATCCTTCGATGAAATCACCCACCTCAAGCCCCCCTCGTCGGCCCAGTTTCGAGTACGGGGCTCGATCACGATCAAACACCGCGAACCCTCCCCAATGAAGTGCGGACGGAAGCGGGGATTGTACGAGGATCAGGCAAACATTAATCGGGCCTCGGAGGCTACGCGGTGGCATTGTTTCCAGGCTAAGTAGGTGGATCCGTGGGCAGACAAGGCGGGGTATTTGTGCTCCAAGAGCTCGCCAAGTTCCTCGCGTCATCCTCGCAGCGACGGCGTTAGTCATTACGGACTACAATGCGGGCGACTCACGAAACTGTCGTCTTTCTAGACGGGGGAGTGTGTTCTCTCCGCAGTGGTAATGGAACTTGTCCCTCTCGTTCCTCCCTCGCCTCCCCCGATTCTCATTTCTCCGTCTGCCGGCCCCGGGAAATCCTCCTTCCCTCTCCCCTCACTCTCCGGCGTCCTCTTAAACCGCTGAGCGCCCGGCCGTCACAAATTCCCTTAGCATATATGCGACCGCCCCTCACCCGGGGCCTCCATTCCATCCACGGTTCCGGATCGGGTAGGAACAGGGAGAGGGACGGGAAGTGATGAGAAAAGTGTGAAACAAAGATAGGAACAAAATGGGAGATGTGTGTTTCGAGGATCTTGTTTAACCGTCCCGTCATCCACTGCGTCTGAAAATTCTCTTCTGTTCCTTACAGCCCTTTCCCATTCCCGCCCCTCTGTATTGCTCATAATCCTTTCCAAATGTACTTTCCCTCCTCCCACCGTCACCGTCTTAACTTCGCTTCTCTTTCACCTAGTAGCCATCGTCCCTTTTTTTATTTTTCACCTCCTTAATATTTCGCATTGTTGCAAATCCTCCCAGGATGGGTCATGCGTCTGCGTATTATCCGAGTATTCACATTATCTCAAGAACGTCATGTGTTTCAGAAGACAAGCGCAAGAGAAGAAAATGACTTTAAATAATAATGAATATGATCGATAGAAACTTAATCGGACAACCATAGAGATGTCATGCGGGAGTTTTAACCAGAATTGAGTGGTGTGATTTAAGTGAGCTTGACAGATGCATATACAGAAGGAGCGTCTGTAATCTAAAGCTTCTACACGTAAATCTTTCATATTGGATCTTATGTGGGCACATTAAATTTTATTTAAATGCACAAGAAAGTGGTAGAAGGCAAAATCAACGCTGAGTTTTCTCTCTCTCTCTCTCTCTCTCTCTCTCTCTCTCTCTCTCTCTCTCTATATATATATATATATATATATATATATATATATATATATATATATATATATATATATATATATATTATAATTTACATTGTCATCTAATATTTAACATATTAAATATTGGATGGCTGTGTAATTTGGTTTTTACGTATCTTCCCCAAGTCTGCTTATTGTTAAGGGCGTTTGAAATGCCAGCGAAATGTCTCGAATTTTCTGGTTCTTGATTCATTTCGTTATCTTAACCATTCATACTTATTGAAGCGTATGTAAATATACTTTTTGGATTTATTCGTTCTAGGCATTAGTTGTGTGGGCATTTTAAATTGCACTTTCAATGGTTAGGTTTTTGTTTTGTTTTCATCGCTTCATGGGATTCATAATTCCGGCTAGTTCACTCAGCTAGTCCACCTCCAACATACCAGCCGATAGTCACATATTTGAGATGTACGGGTTTTGTGTGATGCATTGTCGTGATTCAACTTAATTACTGAATTTTAATAGATGGATATATTCTGTAACTTTGTCAACTTTATGAATTTTTATTTTGGAGGTAAATGTTTATGTAAGTATTAAGAGACAATCATGACCTTGTCGATTCCGTTTTTTCTAAATGTTTTTTTGCACCGGGTTAACAAATATGCGCAATTAGAATTTTTTCGGATTCAAGTAAGGAAATTATTTCAAATCAGTGAATTTCTGGCACCATTAATGCATTTATTTCATGGAGAGGTTTTACTGTTATTATTTTTTTACTACATTCTGGTATTCAAAAGCCTGATTTCAAGAAACCAAAAAGATTACGAGGCATCTGACGAATTTAAGATTTGTTACGTCTCCTTCCTGAGTTGAAAATACAATGCTCTTGTTTGTTTGATGATTTTTCCTTCCTCTGCTTCTGTATTAATGCTTGTCTTCTTTTCCAAATAAATGGTCGCCGGAAGAAAACATCCGCGTTGTTTGATCTTGTGCTTCAATGATATCTGCTCAGAATTACGTAGTATACCTGAGTGCACTTCCGCCGAGAGGTATTTTCAATTATGGAATTCCTCCGTGGCCCTAACTGTAAACGATAAAAAAGGAATTTTTAAATGAATGTTCACGTCGTATTTCTGAAGTAGAGATATATTATAATTTAAGTTTATTTAAACAATGAAAATGATGGTGTCTTTGCAAGGCATTTCATATATTCATAAACGTTCGTTTTCATTAATTCAGCCTTGCGTTTTACTAAAACTCCTTGTTTCAAAACTCATTTAACACTATTATATGAATGAAAGTTTAAAATATTAATCCATTTTTATTATTCATGCTTTTCCACTGCAAAATATTATATGTAATTTGATGGCTAATTTGTCTTTTGGCAATTGTTGGAAAACATAATATCAAGTTTGTTAACTTTATTTTTCAATGTGTTCAACCATAAAATGTTTAGAGTAGCTACACTCATAATATCTATTTGCTTATCAAATATAGAAATAATTTATCTATTAAAAATAAAGACGTCTAGAAATAAGGCTAAAAAAAACAATTTCTCTCTAAAAATCTCAGAGATAGATTGTCCAATAGGACTCTGCCATTACGATTTTACCTTATGAAAAACAGTTGGTTTAGCTAAAATAAGACACCCATCGGTTGCCGATTGTATTGCCTCTTGATAAAATATAATAGATCAAGTCAATCGGTTTAGTTTTTTATTATCTTGATGGTGGTAATTGAAGTGGGTTATTTTTAATGCTAAGTATTCACATAATAACAAGAAAACGCTTCTTACAAATTACTTAAGTAATAGGTCATGCAAAAAACGCCATGCAGAAAAAATTGTGGAAGCATTTTTTTATTATAAACAACCGAGCTTGCTTGCTTGGTGAACTATGCTTACTTATTTTAAGATAACGTAAAACTCTTGACTCATTGGGTCCGTAACAATCCATGCAAATAATATTGGTTCATTGTTATCCGCGGAGAGTACCAATCTTGGGTTTACCGCTCTATTTAGATGCTGTGATCTAGAGTTATGGATGGAAAAAATGCACGTCTTTCCTTATTCGTGCGAAGATTTCAACCGCTTTCGTCCCCCCTCGACTCCCTGTTCGACCGTGAGATCCTGTTATAACTAGGACGCAATATTAATATTGATAATCTACCGGTTAGGGTGAGTTTTGGGTGGACACAGGTTACACAACGGTACAACGTTGATTTCCTTGCCTCTTCTATGCCACGTGCTTCCTTTCTCCCTTTATTCCTTCCATCAATCCAGTCTTATTACTTCCCCTTCCTTGTTTGCCCAACCTTCTCCCCTCGAGCACAAGTTCCAAGATCCAGTTGCCAATCAAAACGCTCTGTGTCCATCTTTCCTACCTTATTTTGATTTCTCCCTATAATCCTCCCTCCTCCCCCACCGTGAATAGCACTTTCTCGTTTGTTTTCCTTTCGGCCCACTTCACACTTTACATCCTTCTCCGCATTCACTTTTCAAAATCCTCCAATTTATTCCGATCATATTGCCACAATGACCTTGTTTCCGCGTCGTCCAAAACCATGCTTCGTGCACGCATCTCAAAGAATTCCTATCCCATTTATTCCGTTATATCCATTACTTCTGAACTTTTCAACTGACCGATTTAACTATATAGGCAAAATCTAAAGGTTTTGGGAAAGGGAAGCTGCGTTTTAACGTTATAAAAAGATTTCACGTAATTAAATATTTATCTATTAATACTAAACAAAAAATGACTTCTCAGAAAAAACAACATATAGTTTGTACAAAAAAGTAAACTACAGTTGTATTAATGACATATCCGTCAGGTCAAATTTCGAGAGTGCAACAATAATTCTGGTCCGATTGGAAAAATACGTTAGTTAAGAAAACGTCTGCCAGGTGTGCGAAAAACTTCAAAGAATAACTCAAAACTTGGTTATTTGAGAAGCATTTATAATATGAGCCCATGCATTTCATAAAAATAGATGCACGAATATATAGAAAAGTGGCTTCAATACCTACATTGACAGCTTTTCTTTCATAAATTTCCATTATATCCAAACGAGGCTATTATTGAAGCTTCAAAATCCACGAGTAAGTAGAACGCTCAGCCAAAATGGAAGCAATGATGCTGCTTCCCTTAGTGACATCCATTGTGTCCTCGCACAGTTCGCTCATTACAGAAAATCAGGTTATATAATTAAATAATTTTACATGAAGCAATTGTTGTCTGATCTTATAGGTAAAGCCTCATAGTTATCCGTGACTTCATATCTGGCCCTGAGAAACTTCCATGTGACCGCCTGCAGTTATTTCATTTATAAACCTGTAGTATTGTTTTCTCCTTTGGAAAGTGTAAGCACCTTGTTTTTTGTTGTTGATGAGCCCCAATCAACCCGGACGAACAGTAAATTTCATTGTTGACTTTTCCCTCCTGCTCTCTTGAAAAACCGAGATTTGACCCATTTGACGGCAGTATCACCCTCAATAATAAAATCAGTGCGTTGAAATTGTCTCAAAGGCAGGAAATAGAGTTTTGCCTATAATCTCTATTAAGGAAAAATGGAAGGAAGGTTTTAAGGAAAGCAGTTTGAGTGTAAAAAGTAATTCTTTTTCGCTTTGTTTCATAATTTTGTATGTGTTTGAGTCAATGGATAGTGATTTTAGATGAAGTTAACGACTGTTCACGACCAGCCTATGTACGATACCAATTCTTTTAGACTGTATTTTGTTTGAGAGACAAACTCGACAGATGAATTGTGCTATATTATTGCTAGTGATGAATTTTTATTTTTAATTCCCTTAGCCCGCGAGGAATGCTAAAAATATGGAATAAATAAAGCTGCAGAAAACCGAATTTCGTTCCAAATTGATATGCCCTCACGCCGCTCTCAGCATTCTTACCTCTTTTATTTGACCAGAGCGTGGCTTCATTCAATTTTTCGTCCAAGCGCCTCCGTCCTCTGGATGTTCTCGCTTCGAAAAACAAATTAGATTTATTTCATACAGCGACAGGCGCCACGTTTAAATCTTTTAGCGTCACTGTTAATTCAGAGGTTTTAAGCTGTTTGTAATTTCCCGAATCGCCGTGATGACATGCCTTCTCAAAGGCCAATATCTAAGTCGCTGAAAAACCTACATGACATTTTGATGCTTTATATCTTTCAAAACACGTTTGGTACAATTAATAATTTACGACACAAATGTTTCTCGCGTTACAGCCTGGCTCCGGCATTCCGCCGGCATTTTCGAAAGTGAAATATTTCCGTCCCTTGTTTACTCTTAATGTCTCCTTTGAGGTCGCTCGTCCTTGGCCTCGCATGCAAAAAGGCGTGCTCACAATTCCCCCCCCCCTCCCCGAAACCTCTCCCCCTCCACATTGCCTCGCTCTTACAGCTTAGCTCCGAGAGCCTCCTATCTTCTCCTCCCCTCCTTTTGACCAAGCTCTGCTCACTTCTCCGGGAGCCAAATCCTTCACCTTGACTCTCTTCCATTGCCTAACCCGCAAATAAACTGTTCCACTTCACTCTCTCAGCTTTCTCACTTACCCTCCCTCACATCACTTTCCTCCACAGCACATTCTTCAATTCCGAACGCATCTCCATCTCCGATCGTAGATTTTCTTCTGCACGGAGTACATTCCACATGTATTATCGGTGAAAATTCCGTCTCCTTCCAGAATGCCGGTTAATCACCGTATATTTCCGCCTTGTACCAGATATATTCACACCTAAACGTGTAAGGCACATCAACCTCTATTTGCATCTCGTTAACGTCTCTTTTGGCCACGTGGTGTGTACAGATTTAACTTATAAACATCGTCTTTCTCTAAATTTAGTTCCTTTTGATCGTCTGATAATAACTGCCCACCAATCACTTAGCACTTAGTGTATTCGGGAAATGTTAACAATAGGTGTTAACGGTGGAATAAATTAACCGAAGTCAATTCCATCAGAATCATAAGTTCAGAAGTGAATTGAGGGTATCGGGACTTAGTCAACAGAATAGGCTTTATTTGTTTATTGTTATTTTAGAAAATATGGTCATTTTGACACACAGTATATGTAGGCAATAGAAATCATCTGCCGAAAATAAAAAAAAAATAACTTAAAATTTCTTGCGATGAAATTCTCTTATTTTTGAAGGTTTTCTCCCTTGTTCAGCAATTTTTTATCAATCTAGATAACAAAAACTGCTGAATATAAATTGTTTTTATTTTATATATACGCATATTATTCCAGTCATAAACATCATTCTTAGAACAGATAGTATGGAACGCTATTCATCACTGGTAAAAAATTCAAGGATTGAGTGATTTGTAGCAGGTCTTCAAAATATTACCCTGCTACTTGGCAAGCTCTTTATTCCCTCGTAGCTCCTTGCACCAAAATGTTTCATTACTTGCTCATATAAGCGGAATTTTGACTTGAAAGGCCACCACACAGAACACCGTGTGTTCCTAAATAACTCGGCTGTCATGCTATGCAGTATGATCTATTTAGTTTAAGATGGCAACGGACGAAGAGTTATTGAGGAAGACTCTTGGGACAATTACTGTAATGAGATGCCTACCTATCTTGTCATTTTTTGTACAGGTCCTCTCCCTTCCATTCCTTGAATTAGGAAGTACTTCGAAGTTTCCGTTAAGTTAGCCCACATAATTAGTGTTGTCTCTCGAAATTATTGATGCTTACCCTGGAAGGAAAGATAAAAGTTAGTTTCTCGCCAATCTAACCTTGACATGAATTATTCGTTTTTGTTCGAAATAACCTCAAGGGTGTCAAAAATCTTTGAAATACACATATTTTATTGAGGGAAAATGTTGATAAAGGCCCAGGACATTTCCAAGGGTTCGGGAGATCCGTAAAAAGGCAGCAAAAGGTTTCTTCGTGCTCATCCATTCCTCCCACCAGTCCTTCCCTTCCACCTCCGCGGAATCGGGATTTCCATCCCGCGCCTCCCCTTCCAGCCAATTCGATCTCCGCCCTCCGATCCCTCCTCCTCCCACGACCATAATAACATCGAATCGGTCTCCGCTTTGCCCTTCCCGGCTCCTTTACATCTCCTTTTCTTCCTTCACGTTTCACTCCCTCCACCTTCCTTCCTGAACCCCTCTCCCCTCTAAACCACACTCCACCGCCAACGCTCTCCTCTGAGATTGCCGAGGGCACGCATAAGTCTTCTACAAAGTCGCTTCCAGTTGCAATAACTCGCTCCATCCCCCTAACCCCTACCCTTTCCTCATCTCATGGCGCCCCCCCCCCCCCTCACAAATCTCTCCTCCCACCAACCACTGCGTCCGGAGAGCCGCGAGGGGGGCGGGAGGGAGGGGTAGGCGATTTTTGACTGCTCCTCCGAACCAACGCCGTCTGACCTTAGGTCGTGGCGCCAAGCCAGAAGGAGGTCCCTCCCTTCTCCACTCTTCTACCCTTTCCTCCTTCATTCGCCACCACCCTTATTTCCCACCCCTTCTCTTTTATTGCATCCCTCATCCTCCCTCTTCTCTCTTCCCATCCTTGCGCGTTCCATACTTCCAGCATTTCTTCCATCGTCTGGTCTTTTATCTTCGTGTCTCTGAATATCATGGGTAAGATGGTCCGAAGGAGGTGGTGGGCCATAGCATTCCCTCATAAAAGTCTGCTTATCCTCTTGATTTCTTCATTCAACTGAAAAGTGATCCTCTTATATGAGCATATGTCTATCTTTATATGTGTACGTTTAAATGAGTGTGTGTGTATGTATATAGTATATAACCATGGCCAACCCATATACATATATAATATACATACATATATATATATATATATATATATATATATATATATATATATATATATTATGGGTGGGTCGTGGATGTTCAGGGGTAGAGCGTTGGACTACTGACCAGATGGCCCGGGTTCGATTCCCGGGGGAAGCATATCTGGGCACCTGCAGCTCCATCCAAGCTATGTGATTTTTCGGGTACCAGATCTTCCTGGGAAACGATAAACGGTGCAGGGAAAGGAACTGGCCCTCCTACCCGGATGTGTGAATTTCACACGTCGTCGGGCTTAGCACTGTGTATGAGTTAACTCTACCATCACCTACCAAACCGACCTTCGGGTTGATTACTGTGTTTATGGTTTTATATATAGAAGGCATGTTATCAGATCTTAATTTGTTAATAATCAAGTGCACCGTCCAATTCATATAGATAAAATGGGAAATCGGTTTAGGAAATGGAATGTAGCATCATTAACCGGAATAATATATAATAATATAGAGATATATATAATAACTAGAGATAAAGATATTAGGCCATCAAGCTTGAACATATGAAGGGAGTATGACGATGAATAGAATGGCGTAGATAAAGGATTACTTGATGGCGAGATAGAAAGGGCTATAAGGGAATGGAAATGAAATTAGACAAAAATTGTGAGCAAAGACAAAATATTCGCGGAACTATTTTAATGTTAAAAAAAACGTGGGAAGAAGAATTTTTATGGACTACTTAAATATCAATTATGATGGATGGACTCACCCCGAAGACTTCTGGTCTTGTCCACCGTTTGACAAGTATTCCCTTTTTCCCACAAAATAACTACAAATAATAAAAATTATAGATGAAAATAACGGTTTCTGCTCCCCATTAGTTGGAAAATTGTATGCGAAAAATTTAGAATAAATAGCAGTTACATCCAATTTTAAATCCATCCCCAAGAAAGACACATCGAAATAGAAAATAATTCTCATTCTAGGGTATTTATCTCGTGAAGTGACCACAGACCTTTTCCAGAGAACAGAATAAAACCAGTCTTCTATGATAAAGGAAACTTAGGGAACCTCTTATCAAACAGCAAAGATGAAATTCCCATCATGGAAAAGAGTGTATCAATTGCGTTGTGAGTGCTCTGCTATTTACATTGGACAAATCGGAAGGAAATTCCGTGAGCGTGTGAAAGAACACTACGCCTGTCTCAAAAACAGAAATCCTTCTTCCCATTTTGCCAAATACCTACTGGGCGATAACCACGCAAGTGACTTCGTTCCTGATAATTTACTTTAGGAGAAGAAAGGTTTAAGATTCCAACGCAACCGCCTTGGAACGTTTGGAAATTTCCAAGAATACTCATTATAAGGGTATATTGGTTAATGACCTGATGTATTCCTCCTACCCCTCCCTCCTCAACCTCCCTCTTTTCCGCAGCCTCTCTTCCCCCCCTGACGCCATACCCTACCGCCCTCTCCCCTCTCCCCCCCACTTACACACACGCAGCAGTTTTCCTTGTCTTTCCCCTCCTCCCACTTCACAAACACCTCCCTCCTCCTCTTATCTGTCTAGTATATAAAGCTGTGTGGCCTCTGTCAAAAGCTGATACTAGGCATACTCTGAAATAAAGCCGCCACGGAGGCAAGTCACTCGGCTAACTTGAACTGATGATGACTTTGTCCGTCGAAACCTAGGTCGTGCGTAACAAAATGCATATTTTGTACACGCATGAGGCACGAGGAAGAGCAAAGTATTTTCTTTTCCGATATGAAATGCTTCCAGAAAGTGATTCCTCAAACCATTCTATTCCTATCCACTATTTGATTCAGAAAGCAGCTAATTAATGTCATCATATTATAATAATACAAGGTTTCTCGGAACAGAACTTCTTATATATTGGGCATTACACATTTTAGAGCATTCATCAACAGCTATTTGCAAGCGATAATGAAATACATATGCGTTGGTGAGCGAAAATAGCAAGTAGACATCGACTTGTATAAATGCCGTTGCTTTTTACACGCCTTGCTTCTTTTAAGACAATTTTTTTCATTCAGTAAAACCATCTCAATAAGTAACCGTTGATCTATTGTCGTGTCGAATCAAACTATTTACGAGGGCTAGGAGTTATGAGGCAGTGATGCTGGGAAAATCGTTTTTGAACATTATTAGTAGATTTATCTTACCCAAACGTAGACTCAGGTGATGGTGGTTTATACTCTTAAAAATACGTCGTTGATTGTGAGTGAACAAAGCCATTATATCGGCGAAATACCCCGAGTTCAATGTACCCCATCATATCGTATTTTTGCGCTGCCACATCTATCCGATGCTGATGCTCATTTTTCAACGCCCTCTGGCTACTTCCCGATCATATGTTATTTTTACTCTAATTATTTCCCCATCCTTCGCGACGGGGGGGGGATTGGTGGATGGAGTGGTAACTCCATCCTCCCCCGATCCACCTCCGCCACTCTCACGCGTATCAAATCGGAGGCACTCCCATCTTCTCCGTCTCCCACTCATCTCTCCACACCGGGACGCGGGGCGGGAAGTCTGCCTTCTCCACGTCGCCGCCGCAGCGGTGATCCCCCTGATAACCGGTCCACGGCGTGGTGCCACCCTGGCAAACGGATAGGAT
This sequence comes from Hetaerina titia, assembly GCA_037158775.1. Classification (NCBI taxonomy): domain Eukaryota; kingdom Metazoa; phylum Arthropoda; class Insecta; order Odonata; family Calopterygidae; genus Hetaerina; species Hetaerina titia. The sequence goes on from CM073768.1 coordinate 100,211,257, forward strand.
GAGATGTCCCGCCAAGGGACCTCGCAGCGAGGGGCTCTTGCGAGCACCATCCACCCGGGAGTCGGCTGTGGAAGTCCCTGCGATCTGTTATTATCCCCATTGGGGGTCGGGGGAGGGTGGAAAGGAAGCCGGGGAGAGTTTCGGTCTAAAGTGTTGAATCCTCGTTGCGAAAGGGTGGATGAAATATCGTGTTTGGATTGCGATACCGTAGCGGGTCGGGAGTGAAGATGAACACGGAAGGGGATTCATGGGGAGAAAGAGGATGGGAGGTAGTCAAGGGGAGAGATAAAAAGCGGGAGAGATTTACGCTCGATCCCCCTCGCCTTTGCGCGTCGCGTCCTTAAATTGGACCAGAACGCTATCGCTTTGGATTTTTACTAGTGTTGAATTAGGTGAAAGATATAATTCTCTCGAAAGTTGTCGGGATTTTTTTTTCAAAGCGACGAGGAGTCAGTGGCTATCTCAGGTGAACCTCCCCGTTGTCGAAATCTTTTTTTTTTTTTCGCGACGAAATTTTAGTAATGGAAGTTGGTTACTAATAGTACTCGCGTGATGAAAGGGAAAAAAATGCCTCGCTCGTTTTATTGCCATCAATTCCATCCAATTTGGAGTGGTTACGCCGAGTGCTAATTTGATATACATTTTGAACATATTCATTTGAACATTTTCCAAGAAGAAATTCTCAGGGATATCAATTTCAAATTCTAAATCAGCATGGTTTCCTTCGACTAATTTTCTCAATTAGGAGGAACTACTTTGTTGTCCATCTCAAAATCCGACATGTAAACCTTTTAGGTAGGTACTCGGAGAAAAAGATGTTTTATTGCGACACATAAGTAATCCCCGAAGCTTTTGTTTATTTTTTGGTTTCTAGACGAACTACCAAACGACTGGCGGATTAATGACTGCCTAATTAATGGTAGATTAACTGATGATATACCGTTATAAAATAGTTTATATTAATTTTTAGTCATCAGGAAAAGTCTGCAGTGAAAATGAGAAAGGAATTCCTTTTCGGTGGAAACTAGTTATTTAACATTTATAATAAATTTTCATTATTAATGAGTACGTAGTTATGGATATGATTCTTATAGAGCATAATATTTTTTTACTTGTTTGCTTTAGTTAAACTCTTAAATATGAACTTTTCCTTCTTGGACTGAGGACTACTCTAATATTTCCTACGTTTCTCTCTCGAGGATTCCGACAATTTAAATACACTTTATACTCCCCAAAAACAACTCATACCTACTAAAATTTACATTTCAAAACGTTTTACCCAAGAGATAAAGGTATTGGCTGTAGATTGAACATTCCAACACACATCCGGGTCCACGGATTCTGACGAGTCCCATTCTAAGCTGTATGATTTCCTGAGCGCCAGGAACAGTCTGGGCACGTAACCACAAGTTTCGGGGAGAAAGTGTCTGGCATGTGATTACGCTACTTTAACATGCCTTAGCGATCAGTACCAGATGAGTCCTCTCCTCTCCCACCAAACAAATGAGGAACTGTAATATCTAAGGATTCTCCACTTCATAGTCGACTCCTGATCTATCCATAACTGATGAGCAAACACTTGGATGAAAGCTCCGTATTTTGAAAAATAATTGGGAGTCTACAAAAAACTTGCAAAAAGCATGAAGACACTTTAACTGCTCCTGTTTTCATTATCCTCTTACAAAGGTTTGGGATATTTGCATGTACATCACCCACGTTTCATAAAAATCATTGCCTCTGTCCTCACGTTCCAATAACTTCTGCGATTAAACTAGTTACTCCTGTCATTAGTAAGACCGGAAGTATTGAAGCAACGTATTTTTACTACTCTGCAATAAATCAGCAATGTTAAATTCAGGCTTTTCATTAATTTTTTGGTGAATTAAGGGCTATCTTAGTAAATACAGAAAAAATAATAAAAAATTTAATTTTTGATTGTTTACAAATGTAAAAGGTATATTAACTTCAATATATATGTGTATGTATATATAACTTCAATTTGTTTAGTGTGTGCAAACACATACTTGGAAGCTACTAATTTTGAAACGTCTTGAATATCTCCATAAAGTCGACTTTTTGTTGGAAAGTTTAAAAAAATATTTCTAATAGATAACGATAGAGTAAAACAAATTACAACTCTACTTTTTCCAATCCAATTAAGTTGGAAATTAAATTTATTTCCCATTCGTTCGTGTTACCCAAATTGGATGTTATTGGCAGAAATTATCAAAAGTAATGCATTTATATTTTCATCCTGGAAAAAGTTTTGAGCACTAAAGAGGCATAACTGGTGTACTCAATCGCAAATATTTTATGAAAACTTTTTTCCGTTTAATTTTGATGCACTTACTACCTAATAATGATCCATGCTTAGGCCGTTAGAAAAGCATGAGGTGCCATCAATTGAATATCAATTAATAAATATGCGTGATTCAAAAATATATAAAGGTACTTTGAAATAACTTAAGTAATAACATTTGACAGTGAGTAAAAACATTTGTTTCCGGTTTCGCTACTTACATTAACATTTTAACTCTCCTGGGCACAGCAAAAATCGCTTTGTTTGTTCCTGAATAATTCATATTTAACATTATCTACCCCTCTACCCCTACCGCTTTGACGTCCGTCACCAACAGACTTTCGAGCTTATTAATATTACTCATAAAAGAGAAATGTTGACTCCGTTAACCCGTAACTGTAGGCTGTAATTGCGTACTATACAATGTACAAGTATGCAAAATATTTAAACACTGTGTCGATTGGAATAGCACATAACTGCTCCGGTGTGTTCTTTCATCTCTCAAATTGGCCTGCGTTACACCTGTAATATACAAGTCTACTAATTGTAGTTGTTGATATGTAACTAATCGTCGGATAACTCGTATTCCTCGTTGATTTTCAGTAGTTTATTTGTTTGTAAAAACTATGCCAAACAGGTATTTTGCTAACGGAGAGATTTCAAAAAACCGTAGATACTATAAATTAGTTAATAAAAATATTTATTTATTTTCGTTAAGGCCCGGAAACAGCACTTTTTGGCCTTAACATCGGACAATAATGACATCACAACAGTAATAGCATTACAAACACCCAAGCCTTAGGTGGAGAAAATCCCACCCTGGCGGGAATCGAATCCGCGACCCGGATTGGCAGATGAGGACGTTACCCCACCGCCACCGGGGCTGGGAACAATATACCAATTCTATGATGTTTATTGATCTTTCGTTACATATATACTGGCGCGAACACTTAATTACGCAAGGGTAAACTTCCCATTTTATTCTAGACTCAATACAAAACAGAATACTAGCCAATGTTCACCGTGTAAAACTATGGCACTAACGTCCCCCTGATTGCCCGCAATTTTCACACGGCACCAGCGCCATGCGTGGTTATTTGATTCTCCAATATATCGACATCTTTCTCAGCATATTCACAAAGATAACGAATCGCGGCATCAAATTCCGAGAGTGGAATGTTTTATGCGAAGGTAGGGGAGGCGGGAGGAAGAACATGGGACGTAATATGAATGCGTTTCCCCTAAACGCGCCGATAGAAACACTGTCATTTCGAAATACTGCTCTCTCCCGATCTCCCCCACCCCCATCCGTTTTCCCCCATTTGCGTTGATACATGCCGGGGGAATTTCTCAAGGCCGCGGAAAGTGCAAAAAAATAAGAAATGATGAATGCCAGAAGGGAACGGGAGGAAAGAAGGGCTCTGGAGACCTCGTTGGCGTGTGTGTGTGTGTGTGCGTGAGAGAGAGATATAGGGAAAAAGATTAAGGTAGAGAGAGCAAAGGAGAGAGAGAAATAGGACTGAATCCCTTTTTCACACGCCAGGGAATCGAGCGAAGGGGTTCCCTTATACTTTTGGCGAGGGAGTGATGATTGGATCCCAATCCGTTCCTTCACAAAGGCGTCGGGAATATGGGGATTATGCTCCCCCCCCGCGCCCTGGACGCGTGCCAGGGTTTAATGCGTGAGGCGCTTTGACTTAATTGAACAATCGTGGGTAACGGATTCGCGGATCCGGCCGGGCCGGCTGGCAGATATCGGTGTAGGGAGAGAGGTGGGGGGATGTTGTGGCAGGAGGGAGTAGGGTGGTGGAAGTAAATGGTGCGATTATCGGGAATCATTTAACATGGCCTCGGGAGGGTAGGGATGGAAAGAGTGGGAGATGTCTTTTTGCGCTTCGGCCAAGCAACTTTTGTCTTCGCGTTCGATTTGGAGGATCAACGGGCAACGAGAACTCTCGTTCTTGGAAGTCGGTCGGAGAGTAATCCGATCGTGCTCGGGCTCTGCGCCTGTGGCTCAGGAAGAGCTTGAAACGACTTTGGCGCACTCTTCCCTCGCTGAAGCGATTACCTCTAATAATCCTTCGCCAAATGCCACCATGCAGCCTTCCGTTACGAAATATTGAATTAATTTATTTCAGCACGTAAATTTAATTCCATTTTTTTTCTCCCTTTGAGTTTGTAATTAATTTTTGCTTCCATTAGGTATAACTGCTAATGCATTAGTGCGGAGGGCACCTTTCACTCATCGTCAAAGCAATTTCCGGGAACAATTCACTATGAAACACTTGCCAGATTTAACGTGATAAAAGAGTTAATGCGATCATCATGATTAATGCTTATGTTTCCAATATGATCCAACTGACATTTCTCATTCCTGCGGGTGGGTTCTTTCCTCACGAAAACTTTCTATCCTAATTCAAACGTGAGTTTGAATGCAATGACAATATTGAAATAATGAACACAGAGGTAACACACTGAGGTCATATCCGTCAAAATAATAACTAAATGCATTTTCCATTAATAAAATTAGTTAATAATCATGTGAGTCATTGATTATAGATTTTTTTAGATAAATATTTATTCCGCATGCTGAAAATGTTAAATTGTTTCCTGTTTCATGTAAAATATCTACACAGTAAAGGATTTTTGCATAAAATTCCAATTAATAAAGTGACTCTTATCCATATTGCCACTGTCGACTTCATTACTGAAAGGTTATAAAAAGAGAAAAAAATCTTAAGCCAAAGAATAGAAATTGAAAAAAAATCCAAAACATCAGCAAGTAAAATTAGGACAAATGAGGATTTATACAGGAAATTAGTGGAAAGTAGGGGACCAAAAATGGCCAAAAATTGAAAAATTAGTTTAAATATCGATATTGTGGGAATTAAATAAATATATTTAATGAATGCATGCACATGAAATACGCAATGATGTGGAGCGAGGAGTGAAACGTGGAAGGATAAATGTTACTTACAATATAACTAAGAACTTCTTTGGTAAACACGTATGTTAGGGAAACAAAGGAAGTAAAATGATAGATGAAAATAATATATTGAACGCTTATATGACATTACCTGCCTGAATTATGTTGTGTTAGTTGACAAAACAAAGTTGATTTGGAAAAAAATATGGGATGAGATATTACGTTCAAAGTTCGATAGTGCAATGAACGAATTTTGAAAATATCATAGCAGACTAACTCTTCGCAAAACTGGCTCTAGAACAAACCAAAGGACAAATGTAATTGACTTTTAAGAAATATATATGGCATAAATGAAATAGCAGAATATTAAAAATAAAGTTTTTGGGTAGTTATACCGAAGAGGTCGGGGGGGGTAATATTTATTAAAATCTAAAAAACATTGGTTAAACTGCTCATTCATAAAAATAACAAATATAATACATACTATGGAATAAAACATACGGTGAGACAAGGAATTACCATACTCATTATGGATTATGGGAGAAATGGGGACAAAGGAATTTACTTTAACACTGAGAGTTCTGATAGGGCAATGAATTAGGAAAAATGAAAGACGCATAGCCTTCGTGGATCTGTATAACACATTTGATCCGGTAGGTTGAAATTTTGTGTCCAGAGTACTCAGATTGATGGTTAAATGGCTCAGATGGATGGTACCTAAAAAGATAGAAAAAAATACGTTAAATGTTTAAGAATGAGTAAAAAGATAAACAAAAATAAAGTGTTTATAAACAAGGGTGTTAATTATGTTCAGCAGGAATTAAACGAAATGCATGAGGCACTCAATGGAGGGAGAGTTACCCATAAAAAGAAAAAAATAGCTATACTGCGCTTTATGGAAAGCATAGCGATTATATCAGGAAATAGGAGGAACTAGAAAGGGTGTTAGTAACGATGGAACCTCTCGGTAGTATCCGTAGCATATAACCTGAAAATAACTAAACCAAAATCGCAGGTAACGGTGTTCAAAAGAGACGAAAAAGGAGGGACAAAAATAAGAATGCAGGAGGAGAATAAACAGGAGATGCGTATATAGGCAGTGAAGTAAAAAAATGACGGGACGAACCCAAAGGAAATTTAAGGTCGAATATGACAAGCTAAGAAAGCATTCTATGTTAATCATTATCTCAGGAAACACAAGTGTATGCATTTTAAAATTAATTTTGGGAGCCTACGTATAGGATGGAGGACGGTATGGATGTGAAATATGGCAAATCATCACAAGAGAAAGGGAAAAATTCGAAGTCTTTGAAATGTGGCTCCGCAGACGAATGCTAAAGGTGACATTGGCTAATGGACTAACAAATGAAGGGTGAGAGAAAAGAGGGAAATATGAAAATATCTGGTGAAGATGAAGGCATCATTGATTGTACGTACACTAAAAAGAAATAAATAATTAAGAGGAGGGAGTTGATGACGGGCACGTTGACTAGAGATGTTAAGACAAGACTCGTAAAAACTCTGATATGGAGCGTAGCTATGTACGGCGCGGAAACGTGGTCGCTGAAGCAGGAGGATAGACGTAGATTGGAGGCTTTTGAAATGTGGGTGTGGAGAAGAATGGAGAAGGTGAAATGGACCGAAAGGAAAACAAATGAGGAAGTACTGGAAATGGTGGGTGAGGAGAGGGGTTTGTTGAGAGAAATCCTATGGAGGCAGGAAAAATGGATGAAAGGCGTATTGATCGGCGATAGTGGAATGTTGAAGAAGGTAATAGAGGGGAGAATGTTAGGCAAGCGAGGAAAGGGCAGGAACAGGATAGGGATGTTGGACGGGATGAAGGGAGGAAAGAAGTACACAGAGATGAAGAGGGACCTGATGTAGATTAGGTTGCTGGATTGGGTATTGTTTGGAGTTACAAAATGTTTATTAGATAGTTGTGTCCACCCAAAATCCTACCTTTACCGGTAGATTACCTAATAATAAAATAATGAAGTGTACAAACGAAGGTGAATTAATGGTCTTTACAAAAATACTATTTTTAAAAATATGGCCACTTAGGTGGTTTTTCACATTCGCGATGTGTAACAAACAAAAAAGACTTTGATCATACAACGGTATGAAATAATGAATGGCATAATTACACAGCAGACATTTTTACGCCTGAATTTGACGAGGACCAAAACGAAGGTAAGCAACGGCGATCATCGGGTTCTGAAGCACAAATAAAAGGCTATGAGTCTCCATCTTTGAAAAGATTTACGTTCGAGCCACGAATCCTTGTGGCACTACACGAGTTTTTTTAGTTGTAAATTACAACCGCATGCATCATGTAGATATACGAGTACTACATGGTTCTCTGCAATCTACCGCTAGTGTTTGGGACGGGATGAATCTGTACCATCAACATCAAATACAACATCAAAGTTAAGCTTGGGCTAATTGTTAATAAACAACTATTGGCAGCAGTAGTATACCGGCTTAGGGTAGGTTTTTATTATCACATTGCCAAATTACACACTACTGTCCTCGGAATGCATCCGGCATTAGTGGCACAAAATTTCCTTTAACCCCAAACTAACTTGTACAATAACTCATTATTTATCTTTGCATGCTTACTGCTTCACCTAATATCAACCAAAAATTCAATACCTTTCCTTCCTCTACTATCTCCCAGCATTCAAATTCTCTCTTATTGACTCTCTCAACATCCCATTGCTTCTTAGTATCTTTTGAATTCACTTGCCCTGCCTTTCTCGAATATCTCCCAGCAGCCCCCTCTCTTTCCTCAACTTTCAGAGAACTTCATAGTTTGTTTCATTTCCGTCCATTTTATTTTTTTACGTGATTCACCACGCCCACACCTCAAAGTCCTCCACTTTATGGATATCTTTGTGCCATAGCGAGTGAACTCTTGAAGTAAATAAAGCAATAGTACATTTTTCGCTAGCATTTTCTTTAAATCTCCATTTTAGGTACCTGTCATCCACTTCCGCCTTTTTGTAAACTCAATTTCCCTGCTCTGTTCAAACTCATCCTAAACACTTCCCAAATCCACACTTACCCTCCTGCTTCAAAGAACAAGTTTCCAAGTCACGAAAGTCTATTCTCCATTTTAAAGTTTTCACTGGTATTTTATTTGCGTCTTTACTTTAGGCACTTTCGGTCAACTCTCGTATTTTCGTAATCGGTTCATTGCTAAAGGTAATTCACTATCTTATGAATACCATTCTTCAATGCTAACTAAGTAGCTGAACCGTTCTAGTTCATCATCCCCAAAATACATGTTTTTTTCTGCCTTTTAGTTTTCAAAGATCTCCTTAATATCGTACCCTTACGGTTAACTCCCATCATATACCCACCACACTGATTTTTCATTACACTAAATAATGATTTTAACCCTTTTGGCTGATTATCTAAGTGACACTTGATCAGTCGCACACAAAACCGATTGGAAGGGTTCACCACGTACTTGGACACCGTCTTCAAGCCCTTCCGATCCCTCTCTTACCATTGCCTTTGCATAGGCAATGGAAAGGACATATGATAATGGACATCACTGTCTTATTCTCCCGACTAGCACTGGCCATCTTGACTCTACATTTACTTTCTGCTTCTGTGAACTGTGATACATGTGTAGATTCAATTTTTTTCCTTTATTCAAAATTAGTTTTCTGAAGTCCTCGTAATCTACTCCCATTTTCTACAAAATGTTCATTGATTGTGCCCGGTTTAATATCTCGAACGCTTTCTATAAAGCACACAAATGCATCTTGGTTATACGCTATGCCCCTTTCCGCTAGTAACCTCACTATTTCCATGTCATCACGTGAGCTCAGCCTCTCTCAATATCCAAAACGATGTTCTCCTGAGGACTTATTTTCTCTCTTCTCCATCTTTATGTTTATTATCTTAAGTAACACCTTTGATGTGTGTGAAATCAAAATTATAGTACTATATATTTCTCTCATAATGCTGCCTATATCTTTTTTGGGATGGTATCGATATTGATCAAACCAAGTCTTCCGGCTAAATTCCTTACTCATAATTGAACGAGTCTATGAATACGCCTCTTCCTCGTTTTTCTAAAATTTTGAATAGTTCTACAGGGATGTTATCTATTCCCACAGCTTCCTTCGATTTCATTTTCTTTAAATCATTTTTTATACCGCAGTGAAGTATTCCTGGTCCTCAGTTATTACTATAAACAGGACATTTCCTTTATGTATCAAAACCTTCAGCCTCTTATTTTAATTATATACTTCCTGTACGTAATTTAATTTTTCCTAACCTTTTCTTCTTCGATTTATATTTCACCGGCTCATCTCTAATATTGTAAACAGAATTTTCTTTCATTCATCCTGATAATTCCTTCATCTTTCCGTGAAACGCTTCTTAAACCATCCTATATGACCCTACTGTTGTTTTGTATGCCGCTTGATTTACTCATTGTTTTAGATGTTACCGCCTTTTCCTGTAACCTGCTGTTCATCTTCACTCAACATTTTATCAACTGCCGTATAAACTCCTTCGTATGTTTGACTTTTTTTCCACCCCAGGCAAGTCATCTATGTCCCCATTTTTACATGCTCCTTGACCTCCTCTTTCTCTCGTAATTTAGCATTACACATCATGAGCACTAAATTGTGAATCTGAACCCGCATTTCCTCTCTGGAAAATATGCGAGTTGGTCACGCTATCCCTAAAGCTATGTCTAAACATAATGTAATGTAACAGTTAACTTCCTGTATCCCCCGGCATTTTTCATGTGTAACCACGTCTTCTGTGGAGTTTAAACCAGTTATTAGTTATAATTAACGTATTTCACCCGCAAAACTCAATATTTTCCCCATGGCCATTTCTTTCTCTAAAATCATGCCCTCCTATTTCACTCTCGTCTCTCCCTTCACTTTCAACCACATTCCAATCCCCTATCATGATTTTTACATGTTTCCTCCCAGGTACATTCGCAATCTTTTCATCCAACTAATCGTACCAATATACTGCCTACAACTTTATCCCTTTAAGGCTTGTCGGCCCAGCCTTGTTGACCGGGTCAGCTCCTATTTCTACCAATATTATTCTAACTATTCGTCGTTCAACTATTCCATGTTCACTACCTCTCTCTGTAGTTTCCTATTCATTAAAATGAAATCCTAAGTCAGCTCTCTGCCCTTCCGCTATACGAGTATATTACTCGGCAACTATTACTCCGAAAATCGCGAAATATATGTCTACCTCTCCTCGCACCGGCCTAACATTACCATATTTCCTATCTCCATCTCTTGCTTGATGGTTTCGAAATTTCATACCCTGGGCATCATCCTAAATTTCCAAGTCCATATTCTCATTCCTATGTCTTTTTTTCTTCTACAATCCGCCGGACCATTATTAATGATGCCATCTACTTGAAACGATGCTAATGAGAGATGCATGCGCCGCGATATCAAATTGAAAATACTTCTCTACCCATGCGAAACAAGCTGCCAGAAACAAGAAGAAAAATTCTACAAAAATAAGAAAAAAGAACTGTACAAAAATAGTTATTTTTTACGATTAGCCATCGATAATCTTCATTTTGACGCCGTCGGTGGTGTAATGGAAATTTTTATCTCAATTGCGCATAATTATCGATCGTCATTTCTTTTAATTGTTAAAATCCCGCACTCCGCTTAAAATTCCGATCTGTCCCGCAGTAATTTCAGGCGATCCGATGGGATTATCGTCTACGGCTCGTCGGGAAATGATGACTTAGATTTGCTTGTATGACGATGATCCTACGTGGGTGGTCTGAGTAGTTTCCGACGACAGAAAATTTCAGAAAAAATGCCTTGTTAGATCGGAAACTTTTCAGACCACCCTATATCACGCGCAGCGAAGTCTTTATCCTTAGAAGATTTGAGAAGGTGAGAAGGAAGTCCCATGATCCTTTTTGAGAAAGGGAAGGGCGTGTGGCATCCCCCATCACCATTTGCAGGTCCGTTCGCCTCCATTTCCTCCTGCCCCCTCTCTCTTTCACCCCAGCCTTCTGGCAACGACCACACCACGACGCCGTCCCCTCGCCAACATCACATAGCTCCCCGCGAAACATGAGCCTGTCTTCGCGAATTACTCATTCCCTTTCATCATCCCCGCTCCTTCTCTCCTCCTACTCACTCGCTGTTATTGTTGGTTAGGCGAATCGACCTTGCCCTCAAGGTGTGTCCTTGATAACAGTCAAGAGATGGAAGATGTGAATGCGGCAGTGGGGGATAAATGGAGATCAGCATAGTAGACAAGGGAGCGTGATTGTGGGGGTAGAACAATGGCTCGTAGCCAGGGATTGGTATGTATTCCATGCCCCCCATTACAGGGCAGGCATGCTTACAACAGTGCGTTAGTGAAATTGATGCTGGTTAGGTGCCAGCGGGTCGAGGGTCCTTTATACAAAGATCGCGTTTATAGGTCACTAAACCTACGTAGGGTTATATTCTTGAAGAACTTGATTAGAGTTATACAGTTGCTTGCGGGATGCCATATACCTATTTTAGACATCATGCAAGTAGTTATGTTTGTGAATAACAATAATAATATGAATTGGAAGTAACGAACTAGCTTGTTAAATTTACTTCTTAATATTATTGTTACTCTGACTTTTCATAAGAATCGACATCAAAAGCTAAACTGATGTTATATATGTACTATATATATATATGGAAATATATATATATATATATATATATATATATATATATATATAATTACGATATATCTTTGAAGTGGAACGCTCTCCGGCGACGCACAAGCACATAAACACAGACTATATATGTAGTCTGTGTTAATGTATATATACACAGACTAAATATGTATAAACCATAAACACATTAATCAACCCGAAGGTCGGTTTAGTAGGTGATGGTAGAGCTCACTCATGTACCAAGCCCGACGGCGTGTGAATATTCACACATCCGGGTAGGGGGGCCAGTTCCTTTCCCTGTGCCGGTTATGGTTTCCCAGGAAGATCTGGTACCCGAAAAATCAACTAGCTTGGGTGGAGCTCCAGGTACCCAAAGTGCCTTGCCCGGGAATCGAACCCGGGACCCTCCGGTCAGTAATCCAACGCTCTACCCACTAGACCACCGCGACCCGCATATATATAGTATATATATATATATATATATATATATATTTAAACACAGAGATATAGAATATTTAAAATATAGAGACACAAAGAAAGGACACTCACATATGTAATTTACGTTTCGATGGCACGACCGTCGTCATCGGAATTTGTCTCTATATTTTAAATATTCTATATCTCTGTGTTTATGTGCTAGTGCGTCGCCGGAGAGCGTTCCACTTCAAAGATATACATATATATATATATATATATATATATATATATATATATATATATATATATATATATATATGTATATGCTTTTATGTACCTACGTGTGTGGGCGTGTGTTTATGTATACTGATTGATGTTGAGGCTCCGCAAAAGTCGTACAAGGACTAAAATGATACGAAATAAGCAACCTTGTTCAGTGACTCCAATTAACTAGCAAGTACGTACATCCTGTAACAACTACTCCACATGTAAAAAACGTTTCGCGTGAATGTCAAAAAATCTTGTTGGGGATGCTGCGGGGAGAAAGGTGTAAATGAAACTCAAATGTTAGTAAATTCGGCCATTTAACATTTGATAAGGTCTTTGACGACCTTGTATGGCATCCGTGCTGGGCATTGAGGGGATTATTCTTTTTTTTGAAGGAGTGGCAATTGGCACTCGTTGGCATCCTTTCGTATCAGAGCCCTTAAATTCACGAGCCTGAACATTACCACAGACTCTTATCCACGCGATCGCCAGTATCTCTCCTTCCTACTTTCCCCACGCTCCAGAAGATTGGGCGACCGAGAAAAAGATGGTCGGAAAGAGAGAGGGTGAGTAGGGATCGGTTGGCGCGAGGATGTGCCAGGAGGACTAGGAGGGGGAGGAGGATGGTAGGAATGGGCGAAGGAAGGCGGGGAGAGGAGGAATGGGATAGGGAGAATGGGAGAGAGATAGAGAGAGGAGACGAGGGAGGCAGCACGATAAAGGTGGAGGGAAAAGGGACGATGGGGAAGGGGAATTTTGGCGCGCGTGAGGGAGGGGCTGGAAACATCGAGGTGAAGAAAAGACGGGTCTCGTTAAGGCTCGAGTTTATTCAAGAATCGAGATCGGTGGGTGGGTAGGGGGAGGAATGAAAGGTGTGCTCGGGAGGGGCGGAGTCGGTGAAGGAGGATGGTATGGCGGCGTGGGAGGAGGACCCCGGGGGGATGTCGAGGGAGGAGGGAAGGTGTGGTGGCGTCGTTCACGGTGAGATCGCCTCGTTTTCCCCGTTAGCAACCGCGAGGACTCCCGCATTTAAGTCCACCAACTCGTCCGCGGTGTCTAACCTGCCACCCGCCGATCCACGCTCATTTTCTTTTTGCGTCCAACCACCACTCGCATTACCGCGAGAACCTTCCCCTGCCTACACCTCTCATGTCGCGGGCCGCGTGACGCCACTCGTTCGGAGAGCGTTGGAAGTTTTTTTTATTCACGGTGTGAATGCCGATGGTGAAGGTCGGGAGTCTTTGGAATTTGCGCCGGGCGTACATTTTTTTGCACTCTCCACCGTTTTCCGATCGGATTTCTTTTTGTAAAGGTGCTCGGGGAATGCAGCTACAATTTCTGGACTCAGTGCTCATGCTTGGGACGTTTGATAGTTTAACATTAGAGAAATATATGCTTATGTACATATGTAGAGATTCAGATTTAGCTATCTTTCGTAACTTAATAGACGAGAAACCTGTTATGAAGCTGTATACGTAGTGTGGCTGGATTTCAGATTCTGATAGGTTTCGATTGAACAATTTCAATCATGATACATTTAATATAACCATATTTTGAACTTAAAAATATTTCAAATTAGTGAAAATATATTAAAAATAATTTTGCATATTCCGATCCTGTGTTAAATCTAAATTTGGCACAACCCTATTTCATATAAATCCTTCAAATCGCCAAGAGTACACGTTTATGGAAACGAATCCTCCTTGAAAGCAAATGCGGGATGAAGATGGTTTACATTTTTTGTAATGAATTAAATCCAGTTACCACTATGTTATGCAATGAACTTTACTTAAACAGCATTTCATGTACCTATCTTGACAATAATTCTCTTCGAATAACATCACCAATGGTGTTTGTCATTAAGATATAAGGGAACATAATTTATGAAATCTGAAAAAAAATACATTAAAAGAAAAATGTCTTTGGTCCTTTATTAGCCAAAAGGATTTCCAAAATAAGTTTTTAAGATGAACGATTCCGGTCAATGACATAAGAATATTTGTTTTTGGTCAGAATATATGTTGAATTTCATCTGTTTAATAAATGGCAGGAATACATTATCTAGCATATTTGTTTTGAAGTCATGAAGTATTAATATACTGTTTGCTGTATTGATATCACCGTTGAAAAATCTTGATATATTATAATAAGACACAGTGATCAACCGGTCGGATTTATAAGTGATGGTAGAGTTCACCCAATACTAAACTCAACGGCGTGTGAAATTCACACATTATGGCAGGAGGGGGGGGTAGTTACTTTCCCTGCACCACTTATTGTTTCCGAGGAAGTTCTGGTACCCGAAAAATCACACAGAAAAATCACAGTAAGCTGAGGGTGCCCAGAGGGGGTCCAAATTCAACCCCGGAATCGAACTCGGACCTTCCATTAACTTATTAGCTTAATGCCACCCCTGATCTACCACATCCAAAATTTTTTATGCTAATGAAATAACAGTTATTTGAAACTTTTTTGAATAAAAAGAATTGAATTTTCGCCATTCCAATCCTTAGCACGAAATTTGAGCAAGGTCCTTTGCACAATAAATCTCTAATACATATGCCTATCGTAGGGATACAACCTTGAATGCACAAGAGGGTATGTTTATGTACAAAATCATGCATGTCTACCCAATTGTTGATCCACAGTTGTGCGCAGGCAGCGCACTCGATCGATTGAAGGTCAAACTCGCTAGAATAAATTCCCTCGGGAACGCCCTTCCCATCAAACGGTTGAAAATCGACGTCGCCATGGAAACTGGTGACTCCCTCGCTGCGGGTCCCGGGGATGGAGGCTAACATACGCTTCGACGCAGAATCACGCCCCCTCGACACACGGAGTGGCTGGTTTCCAGGGCATTCCTGCCATTTCGCCGTGTCAGACCACCGCTCTTGCCTCCTGACCTTTGGTCGCAGGGGATTGCTCCCTGCTTTGGGGCGAACTGACTGGATCCTGAATCCCCACCAGGCTGCGCGGATTCGACCGTGGGGTGAGAAACCAAAACGGTGTCTAACATACGGAAGTTACTCTATTACTGAACATTCTCAACACCAGTTTCCTTCATCGTCACGTCCCATCACGATAGGTTTTTCCTTCTTTGATATGGTATCTGCTTAGGAGTACGCATTCCCCGCAATCCTATAGGCTCGGCGCTTATAGGCCTATGTTGGTTGCAGAAGAAAAATACTTTTTCCGAAACACGCCTTCTTGTAATTTTTATTTAGCTGTAGTGATGTAAAACGTTGGTATTGTTGCCACGGTTGGAAGAACTGGAATAAACTTTGACCAAATTAATAACATTTTTATTTTGGAGAAACCGCTTTCATCCATTTACCAGAACGGGAACGAAGAAAAGGAATTGCCGGGAGGAACTATGATACATTATTAATACTTTAATTGATACATTTTCACGAATCCGTGATGCTGTAGAACTTTTTCGACCACATTTTATGTCACAGCCGGAGATGCTCAAAATACACGCAATAGAAATGTAATGATATCAACAGACCCCTTTCTATAAATTTTAGAACTTTAAAATTTGAAAAATTTCGCTACAATGATTTTGTATTGAGAATACAAAAATCGAACTATGATCTAATAATATTCAGTAAGATCTTAGCATGCACAACAATATAGTACGATTCGCAACATTTAGAAATTCTGCGACTATATAAGAAAGGCGTATCGAGTTGGTTCGTGATATCGCGAATAGTGGTTCCATTCTTCGAGGGCCTATGACAAGAAAATGCCCCATTCCTTGGAACCGCTGGCAGGTTTCTGAATGAATCCTTCCGAGAATTAACGCTTCACCCAGTCACCGCACGGAAATCTTTGACCGGAATGGGTGGGTATCCGAATGAGTGCCCGGTCCCCCAAGCCAGAAACCCCGACATTCCCACCGGGCTGCCCCGGAGGCTCAGGGGGCTCGAATGTTTGGCATATGCTGGTTGACATTCTTCCTCGTGAGAAAAGCTTCGGAGCAGCAGCCACCGACTTCCCCCAAGAGAGGTGATTCACACTCCCCTGCCATAAATTACCTTTAAGTGACATTTAGTTGCTCTCACATCCGGCCTTCTTTATAATTTTTCTAGGAATATATTGTTTGGTGTGGTGATTCAAATTATGACTCC
Source organism: Hetaerina titia (assembly GCA_037158775.1). NCBI lineage: Eukaryota > Metazoa > Arthropoda > Insecta > Odonata > Calopterygidae > Hetaerina > Hetaerina titia. The sequence continues at coordinate 100,227,972 of CM073768.1, forward strand.
CGCGTCCGCCATCGCCCCAGGTTGAGAGTTTTACGATTCAGCAGATCGCAGAAGAATTATTTAAACGCATTCGAGATTTTTCAAAAGACTTTTGCGAAAGGATATGGGGAATAAAGCATTGCAAACTACCAATACCAACCTCATACATTGACTTTTTTGTGTTGGCTGTTGTAAAGTAATATCATTGGTGGTAGCCTAGTGGTTTTAACTATTCAAATGCAATGTACATTTTGGATTGTAAGTGCTGATGTTCATGCATCATTGGCTTCAATGTTTATCTGCTTCAAATGCTCTCGACATGAATACTCTGCATTAAATTTACAGCGTGCTAGATCTCATGTCGCTCAATATAGCCTGAACAATTATCTTTAAATAACTTTTATTACCAAATGGGTCGTAATTATGAGAAATATTTTAATCTCTAATTTCTGGAGGAGTTATGGACAAATAAGTGAATTATATCGGTTGAGTGCTTCAATCTTCTGCGATTGATTTAGATTTCCGTAAAATGTTTCGATTTCATGCCGATTCATTTATCAGTGAAGCTCCTTGTCCTTCGGTATGTACACACTATACGTTTGCACTTCATCTTTTCCCCTGTCCAACCTTGTTTTCTTGTCATCTTGTTGCCATTACAATTTTCCATTTGTTCTCGTGAAAGAAAAAGTTCTAGTTTCAACGGGGTGATTCTATCTACGAATAAAGACTATTAATTTGATAAAACGTAAATTACGTTATATTCACGTGCATTGTCATGAATATTAATTCCAGACGTACTCTGTTGTTTTACCTGAGAATTCCATCATTCCATTATGTAATCATGCTTTTCACGGAAATTCATTGAGTAGGTTTAATGATTGAAGCAGAATTTAACTCCTACCTTATTTGGTGAATATTCTCGTATATTTGCTTTTTGATGTATGTGTTAATTGGAAAATAGATTAACCTAGTTTTATCATAATTCGTGTTTGTTTGTTTTTGTTTGGTCGTTGCTTGTTGCTCATTTACCTAATACTATGTTTACCACTAGCCTTACTAAAAAATGAGGTTACACCTATCATGAGTTAAATGGAAGAAGGGACATTATGGTCTTAATTTCGGTCGATCCATCTACATTGCGTTATGCTTTAACGTGATACCAATATTCCATAAGGTAGCATACCCACTTACTCTGCAACTTGTTGAGAAAGATGGTGTTTTATATGTATGTACAAAATAAAATAGACAACACGTGAAAGGACACTCATATTGTAAATTGTTTAAGCTCTCGGCCTTCTCCGAGACCTTTTTCAGGTCGGACTCAAGGTCTCTGGAGGCCTCTGAGGCCCCTCTGACCTGAAGAATGCCTCGGAGTAGGCCGGAAGCTTAAACAATCTACAATGTGAGTGTCATTTTACGTGTTGTCTATTTTATTTTGTATTCTAATGTGCCGTCCAACTGTCATATTGCTCTCGTGAGTGCTTCCACATTATCTATATATGTATATATATATATATATATATATATATATATATATATATATATATATATATATATATATCTAGTTCTGTTCCTAATTCCTCTTGATAAAGGTGGTTGCACCACCGAAAATTCGAGAACCAGTGAGTCCCTCTTTTATATGTTTTAGTTTCTTTGTTTGTGTCGACTAGTTGGTGAATTTACATTATTGTGCACGTTCGTGGGTTTTTAAAGAAATTGAATTTATATATATATATATATATATATATTTTATAGATAAATACACACATATATCCTCTTCATCTACACATGTGGAAAACGTTCTTAATCTCTCTGTCAGTTCAGAAGGTTTAATGTACATATGATACGATATTGGACCATTTTTTTTCAGAAGCATGTCTACGTATAATGTTATCCTGACCGTGAGTAACTCAAAACTCTTCTAAATGCCATAGCTTGAAGAAAGTAAAAATGGGCCATGAAAATTATGGAAGAGAGAAAGGTGTCTGAGGATTGAGTAGGAATGAAAATTGAACGTAAGAGAGATTGGAATGGTTGGTACGTATGTTCGACGAAATCCTTTCCGTTTGCTTACCTTTCAACGCTAAATCTCCTGCGTCAGTACTTGAAACCCATGCACCTGATCCTTTGAGGTGCTCCCTTAGCTTCCACGCGTTCACTCGCTCAACCCTTTTCCTCCAACAGAGCTCTTCGTTGTATAAAAGCGAATACACAGGCAAAAATGTTCACGGAATCTCTCTATTTCTGGAACGCTCTTTATTGCCTCTATATTTAAATACATAAATTTTTTCGAGTCCATCGTCGTCACTGGTGAATTCATTCCTATTCAGGACCATCGACTGGACAAGTTAGAGATAAGGTGTTCTCACAGATGTGCCAGCCGAGTGAAAAATGTGGTTTTTATTTTTTTTCGGAATTCTTCGAGTTACGTCCGGATTCAAAAGCGATACATTCTAGATAAACGCCGTGATATTTCCGTTAGCGACTCGCCTTTTTTTTGTAAATTATTAGAATAACACTTCTTTATCATTTTTGTAAAAAATGTCCAAGAATTTTCTCTCACTGTCGCTGAAAAAAGGATAACATACGAGGAGGGAAAGGGAATGGATTTGGAGGGCGAGATAAGTGGAAATGCGTAGGAATGAATTGTAATGAGAAAAAAAAAGATGAGCCAGAGTGGAAGTGACAATATCTCTCTCTTTCTGGTCCCTCATATATTCGGGAAAATTAGAACAATTCCACATTTATTACAGAAGGAATGACAATTTTGCGCGCGGCAGTATGACTTGACCACTGTCATTATCACACAGTTAATTTTATTACACCCATGTATGTATCGCAGCCTTTCAGAAAGATCCGGACAATATTTGTGTGTAGAATGCCCCCAAGCGTTTATTTCCACCAAATTACCTGTCACTTCTGCTGAAAAGTGTCAAGGATGGAAGGGTGTGGTGTTTCCGTGAGCAGATAAAGATTTCTGTAATTTATCTTGGCTCTGTCGGGGAATATGATTCGAGGCGCTGAGTAGCACAAAACCCCGGTGGCGGTGAATAGCAGCTTAAATCCAAAGAAGTGCTATTACTCGCCATATTTGAAGGGCAAGGCAGTAGTCCATAAGCAAAGTAATAATTTTTCTCTTAATAATCAGAGTAATAAATTATATTCTTATACTACAATATTTCAAGTGCGATGGAGGCCTACTGGGAACCTTATAGGTTCCAATTCATGTATTACTTTTAATATTTAATATTGTTTTAGCCGCTGACACGTTATCTGAGTGATTATGTGATCGATAGCTTAAAAGGAGATGGATTTCCGAATAACTCATCTGGAATCTTTAGGTGAATGCGGTGTTATTTACGTTAGGTACGTAATTCTACAAGATAAAACTGAGGGCACTAATAGGACCTGTTACCACATTTATACCAACTTGATGTTCTGTTATGGCCACTCAAATTTGCTTGCATATATTTTATATTGATAAGATAAACGATATGCTATAGTGTTGGATCATCGTACAACTATGCGGTACATAAATTAGTCAACTCATTTGATTAAAAACATAATGCTATTTTATATTCATCTTTCTAACACATTTGATAATTTTCTCGTAAATTACCATGTAAAAACCGAGCAGTTTATTTAGAATGGAGTTTTGAACGTGGGGTGAATTTTGGTTATATAATAACATTTATCTTTCTTAAAATAATTTCCGTGGTAATTCTGATGAGTAGCGTAAAAACATATAGATAATTACATGAGAAAAATGAGCCAAAGAGGGGACAATACGGTCTTGGAAGAAAAACCTAATTGAATATCATTTTTTATTGAAAAAATCGTTATTTTTCGTTTCAGGGTCATCAGAATGTGCACAAAAATACCGTATCTACTCAGTTGCGATTGCGAAAAACAATTTATAACTGGCAAAGACACCGGAAAACCAACATCCGAATTTTAAAATCTCTCTATTCAAGTTGAATAATGAGAGAACTATGAAGAGGCTTTATCCTTCCATCTTATTGCTTCCTTCTATCAGATATACTGCTTCTGAGCCATCGTAAATAAAACAAAGTAGCAGAATCTGTGCTTTCGCTATGTAAATATCAAATATTTTTTTCAGCCCAAATATTCTTCCTAATTTTTTAAGCATTTCCGAAACCCTTTTACTTGACAACGCCTAGGGATAGTGCGACTGACACTGATCTGACACTGCGTCTGAAAAGGATAAGCAAAGACAGTTTAGAGTGAGTTATTTTTTAATATTTTCGGAAGCTCTTTGAAGAAGGCCTTTTCTTTTTTCAGAAGAAGGTTTTTTTTAATACGCTTGGATCATCGTTTTTGACTCTTTTTGATTCAGAACGCTTTTCAATACTACTTCGGGATAATCTTTTCACAATCTGCCATTTTCCTTTCAAATCTATCCCATTCGTGTTTCACAATGAAATGAGTATTATGCTAACCTTAACTCTGCCCAATTTCACCCATTATATCTCGGCCAGATTATATTCATTCTTCTCTCGACGCGCAAGCATTCAGTGTCTCTTTGATTTGTTTCTCTAAGTTGTATATTAATGCTAAACCCGTTGACGGAAGTGACATGGCGTGTCACTTCCTGCGAAGAATTTTTTTTTTAGGAATGGACTCTCAAATTGTAACTTTTTCCTTTTTCCCAAAACATGTTTCTCTTCTGGAAATGAAACCTCCCTGCGGTCAATTGGTTTGAGCATCAAAATAACAAATAATGTATTTTAAAACATGTTTGGCGTTTTGTTTTACATGTCATTGTATCCATCGGTAATTTATCTTACTGCTTCATGTTTTTATTGTATGTCACATTCAGCTCGAAACGTGTATGCTATGGCTTAAAATATTATTGAATTTCCAGTAAAAGTATTATGCAGTGGTAAATGAAACCATGCTAGTGAGAATCAGATTTTATTAAAAAAGAGTGAAATTAATGGAACAAAAAAATTCATCACCCATCCATCGGTTCATTTACATAAAAAGATATTAATTTTAAGTTCAGAATTCAATTTGTAGCATCGAAACTCTCGGGTAACGGAAAGAAATAATTTCTATTGCAAAACAAATATTTATCTATTATTTATTAAAATTATTTGGGGTGATTATAAGTAAAGAAAGACAGTTTCGTATTATGCGGTCAATAGGTTTTAGAATTTAAATTTTAATTAAATACCTTGTTTCCGGATTTCAATAAAAATGCTCGCGAGCATTACGCATGCCTAATTATGCGACAGTCTAAACTTGATGTACTGTTATGGCAACGCAATTTGACCCATATAAATTTTGTATAGATTAGGTAAACGAAATACAACTTTATTGGATTATTATTCAAGTATGCTGTGCACACACCAAATAACCCGGTTAATTAACAATAATAATCAACTCTCTGACGTTTAAGAATATTTCCTCGTAAATTGCAATTTAAAGAATAAAACAATTTTATTTGGGAATGGAATTTAAAACGTGGAGCGTATTCTCGTGATACAATATCTACTGAAAATAATTTGTGACAATTCTGGCAAATAGCCCATAAAGAGCACTGATTATGTGGTAAAAATGAGTCATATAGGTTGTCACTACCGGTTCTGGATGCAAAAACTAATGCACTAACATTATTATTATTATTATGCATTAAAATATTTAAAATTTCATTGCCAGTGAAGATGTGTGAGGTAAAATATTGCAATTTGGCGGAAATGCGAATGTAGTTGAACGATCATGAGAAATATCCCTCCGAAGCCACCCAACGGGAATAGAAATTGGGACGACTCTCGTGCACTCCTAAGCAAAACAATGTACAGATGTGAAGGATGTAAAAGGAAAGATGAGTAACACCGTGTCACCGCTCTCTTTCTCTTCCCTTTTGTGCTTGGGTCGTAAGCAGTGTGGGGCAAAAGTGATTCTTTAAAACTATTTCTTCAACAGAATACCTACAGACCAACCTTAAACCGTCGCATTTGACCATATTTAAGTACAATTGTAGTTTTGTGAACATCCTCCGATTTTTCTCCGCGGATGATAGTTTTAAGCTGATTCAGAAGGCCGATAACTTTAATAACCGTAAGCGGATCCTTCTATGGCTTTCTTGATTACATATGACCTTCAAATATCATAAGGCACGTTATTTTTGCCCATTTTGTTTCTAACTAAGGGAATCGTGTGTGAGGCGGAAGGCACTGACGTCCTTTGTCTATAATGATCAAATAAGCGTTATAATTTTGAGGCATTTTAAGGATTTACCCTCACAGCCAACCGTGTTATTATGAAGACGGAGATTGTACTGCGGAAGAAATGACCTGTGATCATATTTTTTAAATTTTTTTTGAGATATAACCGAAAGCTACTTACCTAAACCGAAAAAAATACTCGGGTTCTGTTGCTAAAACTTTGGTAATTTCAACCAAATTTAGTTGTTCAGATAACTTCCAACCTAATCAAGTAATTGGTTTTTTAACGTTATTTTTCTCACAATATGTTTCCTTTTTGAACTCTTCAAATTGAAAATTCAATTGAAAAAATTGAATTCAATTGATTGTGCCCTACTTTTTGGTCCATACGGCAGTTGCATTGGTAAATTTTACCAATGTAGTTTTTCATTCATCGATTTCTTTTTTTTAAGTCAAGGATAATTTTTCGAAGGACTAGTATCAAATTTTTATCAAAACATTTTTCATTCCACTACTAAATAAGAATGCAAAAAACTTTAATGCACATGGGTATTACGTGTTGACATGGTTTCTTTAGCAGGCCTTCAAAATTTACCTCAAGGCAGGAACAGTAAAGGAAGTATGCAAAGAAATATGGGTAATTAGTTTCATAAACGATAAACATGTAAGCCCGGCTGCTTAATATAGAATTTTTCTCTTTTCATGTAGGTACAAGTCTTAATAGCCAAAAATTAGAAAAATTAGAGAGGATAGTGCAGAAATCATTTTGCCGTAACCTAATGAAAAATTGAATATGAAAGAAAACAAAGGAAAATCTCGCGTTTCATCGTCATAAGACTGCTTATAAGTTAAAAAATCAATGTCGAATGATCACTTGCAGTGAACTTAAGCCTTCTTCCGGGCGATAAAAAAACGGATATAGGAAGAATTACCGCCGAGGTCTGAACCCGGGACCCTTTTTCGTGAGAATATCGACTCGGCCGTTTGAACTTCTGGACCATTTGTTGGACGAACATGGAAAGAGGAATTGGTTGTAAAGATCGCAAGAAGAAGGAGTTGGAAAGAGACGAAAAAGAGGGTGGCAAATAAATCCCCTTATAAATCCCGTGTAAGCGAACGTAACCCTCGGAAAAGTTTTTAGTGCTTCGCTCCTTCTTTCTGCCTACCTTCCTCTCTCCAATTCGATACCTTCTTCCCTGTGTCGGTTCTCGATAGTTAATATCCCGTTTTCCTATCGCCCCCTCATCCTCCCTGCTTTTATCCACTCTTCGGAGTAGCGGCCCGGGTAAATTCGGGCTCCAGACCGAGGATCATTCTGAACGTTTGAACCCCTCACTCTGTTCACCCTCTATAGAAAAGTTTTAAGATAAGGAAGCAGCAGTGATTCGCCAGCATTTCAGATCGATTTATATGCTCAGCCAAGGGATGCGTAAATACTTCGTTCCTTGACAATCAAATAAATCGCAGGTGATCATACTGAAACTGAAGTCCCCTGGCTAATCAAAGTTTCCTTCCGCTAGTTTAATTTGATCAGTAAAGTTATATTTGGCAGTTCTTGCCTCGGCAAGAGAAATGTTTCATGGGGAAAAGTAACGATTATTATTCAGTAACAGTTTTAATTTGTTGATTAATGTTGGTTTTCAGTCCCCTAAACTCTTTCAATTTGCATTACCCATCAATTCCCTCGGTGGTAATTTTGTGCATTACTCCGTGTTTACGATTGCGTGATTCCCCTTAGGCATCCGTACCCTTTTATTAAAAATATAAAACAGCCGAATGTATTCGAAATAAAATAATTCCTTTGATATTATAATATTTAAATTGAGGTGAATGGACGATGCGCTTATATTGAGTTCACATATCATTTTCCAAGCGAAACAGATAAAAAATGAGTTATTCAATGAAAAATGACCGTGGGAAGCAAGGAAACGGAGTTAATTATTTTGATAAATAAACCCTTTCTAGAACCGATGTAGCTGGTAATCGCAATATTATAATTTTCTAAATCATCATTCTAACTTATTAAACATCATGTTAATTCTCCATTTGAATGATTTCAATGTATAAATTACGTTTTCGATTGCATCATTTTACTATTGCGATAAATCGAATTAAAAAATTTATGATTCCAATTTTTTAGCTATTTATCAATACCATTCCAATCAAAGCTCTTAGTGATGTAAGTACTCTCGAAATAACTCTGAGACGTGCTCAAAGAATTTTGATGCTTGGAATCAAAACATGGTTTCCGTTACGATGCGCAAAAAAGTATAAATTACTCGAATGATGAACTGAATTTACTTTGAAAGGAAATACGAGTATATCAGCCTCTATCTATCAATAATTGTATGCACTCGGCAATGAATATTATTTATTATTAGAGCTGTAGATCCTCTTTTACTCCGTTTTATTAATTATCCTCTTTTTTTAATATGTACCGTGAAAATTGAAGGGACGGCTAAAACCCTAGAAAAGGTATCTATCTCTTGGAGTTCACTTTGGACGTTGTGACGAGTGGTTAGTTTAGGAGTGATTTAAAAATATAATTTCACCGACGAAACAGAACCCTACGAAGCATGATTTCTCTCATCGCTGATTAGCTTTCTTCGTCAGCGCGAGCGAACGTCTCTGATTCTGCCAGAATTTAATTCCGACTAATTGTCTCGATTCCTTTTTTACGTCCTCTCCATTGTACCTACGCCGTCGAACTTTCCCTCTTCTTCTCCTCCTTCTCGTCACTCCGTTTCCCGGGAAATCCGTTGCTAGGGGGTGATCGGAAGAAAGCCTTTCGGAGGGTATCGGACCCGGACGTCCAAACACTGGAACCTCCACGCCCCCCTTAACCCCCAGCCTACACCTTTCGTCCCCGAGCCACACGCTCCCCTGAACAAAGTAAACGGGTACGCATGTACGTGTGGGGAGTGGGTTGGTTCGTTTAAATCTGAGCGCATATGTACATTTTACGTCCGTATCCGTGGGTGCGTGTAGCCCTCTACGTAGAGCGTGTACTCTCACGGACTGAATTACGCGTCGTTGGAGAGGGGTGCGCCTTCCTCGTCCCATCCAACTTCTCCTCTCTTTCCTCTTTATTTTATTTTGAATGACGTTCACCCCTTTTACAACCTACCCTGCCGTACAAGCGGGGGCTGCCGAGTGACAGAACACCTTTGTCCCCCGGACACCTCCCCTTCCACCCTCCTTTAAGGAACGTAAACCCACCGGAAACTTCCGAATTCCTCCCATGTTCTCTGTCTCTTCTTAGGTACATATATATATATATATATATATATATATATATATATATATATATATATATATATATATATATATATATCTCATTCGCGCTCGCTTTCTCTCTCTCTTTCTCGCTCTCTGTCTCACCTCACTCCTTGCATTCTCGAGCCTCAAGCTCCCGCCTTACAAAACCAAGACCGCAAACGTCTTGTCCACCACAAGGCTCCCCGCGGAGGGCCTGGTCGTATTATTTTTTTCCTCCCAGGGCTTTAACTCACACGAACCCACCAATTCCGAATGGTGAGAAGGACGGGAGGGTGTGGGGTGGATTTGGAAATGGGTAGGGCCCGGGGTGGGGCATTGGGCGGTGAGGCCCGGGAGGGAGGTCAGGAGGTGTGCGGTAAAGGAGGAAAATGTGTGAACCGAGAACGGAGCTGGTAGTCGAGGAGCGAGGGAGGTGGGGTTCGAGGCGGAGGAGGTGGAGGAGGCGTTCTTCGACTTGTCGGAGGATAAGAAAGCAAGGGAGCGGAGTAGGATGGAGTAAGCGAGAAGGAAAGATTGAGTAGAAGGCAGAGAAAAATCCGTTGCAGAAGATGCGGAATTTTCATTGAATTTAATCAGGATACTATATCTCTGACTAGGTTTTGATGGCCCGATGAATTTGATGACACAAAATGTTTGGAATAACTGAAATGAATAAAGACTTAAGTCTTCGCCGCGATTCATGCGTGAGGGCACATTAGATAACAAATTATAGGGTATTGACTTCAAGAATCGACGACCTGCTGCTTGATTTACCTACCTCTGGAGGAATATCGAACGAGGCACCGGATATATTTAACGCGTGACCTTCATCGGTAAGCGAAGCTGCAAAATTATATGCTCATACCTTTCCTCATTTTATATTACTTACTTATGTCAATTTTTTTTATTTCAAGGTACCATGATTGAATCTTAAATGATGCTAAATACGCTTTTTGTATCGCTTTTATCCGGTTTGAGAAGATTTTTTCACCATAAATCGAGGCTACTGGGTATTATTTACTTAAATTTGCCGTCTAATCTAGATATCACAAGACCAATGCGGTTTTTTTTACTCCAAAAGCTCTTGCACTATGTTTTCGAGTTCTGTTCATATATCGATATTTTATTTTCTTCGAGGGTTCAAATGAGTGTTTGCACTGAAGTAGGTTAGGACATCCACTTACGTCTAATTCGTTTATGTTATCGCAATAAAGATACGTATGAAACGTGTGAACTTTTAGCGAGGTACAAGTTTTCTGTGAAAATTACGTACGAGAAATGTGGCGACCTCTTGTGAACAAACCAGGTCTGCAGGTGTTCCTCGCTTATCGGCGGTAATAGCTGTCACGGAAAGTTGGAAATGAAATTTAAAAGCAATATCTTTTTGGTATCTCTTGTTTGCATGCCACATTCATAAAATTAGGTCTAGGTCTCCAAATTTGCTACTAACATTTGAGGTAACAATTAAGAATCGAATCCAGGCAATTTATGAAAATGAAAATCGTTGCACGCATTTTTCCTTTAATATTGGCACGTCTAGGTTTGCTGATGACCAAGCATTAGTTGCTCAGTCAGCCAAGGGGTTGCAAGCATTGTTGAGTGAATTGGAGGTTCAGTGCGATAAATATGGGATGAGAATCAATATTAATAAAACAAAGGTTATGCGATTTTCCAGAAAGAAAAAGGCTAAGCTAAATATTAAAATAGGCGGGGAAAGAATAGAGCAGGTAGAGCAGTTTACATATCTCGGAAGTGTTTTGGACCAATACGGTCAAAGTGGTAGGGACGTAAGGAGAAGAATTGCGCTAGGCAAGGAGGCTTTCTCAAGGAGGAGGGAGTTGATGACGGGGACGTTGAGTAGGGATGTTAAGACAAGACTCGTAAAAACTCTGATATGGAGCGTAGCTATGTACGGCGCGGAAACGTGGTCGCTGAAGCAGGAGGATAGACGTAGATTGGAGGCTTTTGAAATGTGGGTGTGGAGAAGAATGGAGAAGGTGAAATGGACCGAAAGGAAAACAAATGAGGAAGTACTGGAAATGGTGGGTGAGGAGAGGGGTTTGTTGAGAGAAATCCTATGGAGGCAGGAAAAATGGATGAAAGGCGTATTGAGCGGTAGTGGAATGTTGAAGAGTGTAATAGAGGGGAGAATGTTGGGCAAACGAGGTAAGGGTAGGAACAGGATAGGGATGTTGGACGGGATGAAGGGAGGAAAGAAGTACACCGAGATGAAGAGGGACCTGATATAGATTAGTTTGCTAGGTGGGGAGTCACAAAATGTTTATTTGATAGTTGTGTCCATCCAAAAACCTACCTTAACCGGTAGATTACCTAATAATAATAATAATAATTGGCACGTCAGGAGGGAAAAGTTGGCTACAGTTTAATCAAAGTTTACGCAAGTAAAAGTCTACGTAGAAAATCTGAATGACACCTGAATCAAATTCGACAGATTCAATCAATCTCGTTCATGTCCGGAGTTAATTTCCAAGATCCGCCGATCCGTGAATGCTAATCCGGTTTAGGGAAGTTATCTTATGCAGGAGGGGATCAAGACGGGTGATGTGGTGGTGCGGAAATGGCTCTATTGAGCAAGAAGCAAGATTGAGTGAGGAGAAGGAAACGATGGTGGGAGACTTGTTTGTTCCTTCTTTTCCTCCTGACCTCAGTAGGATTCTCTGCGATCCCACCAACCACCCTCCCGTGTTAGGCCCCGTTAATGAACTTCGTTCCTTTCCTGCCGACCGCCGACTTTTCACACTCCTATTCCTGCCTTTCATTTCCATCCCCTCCATTCGCTTTCGTTGTTAACGCTCCTCATCTCTTCTTCTGTTTCTCTCTTGATCATCAGGATCACATTGATTGGACGCTTCGAAGATTTCTTTTTTTTTTCATCCGCAAAGAGGGGTGAACGCATGTTTTTCCTGCGAAAGGTTGCTGCTCTCCCCGATGTTTCTTTGGCCAGCCGCGGGAATTTTCAGGGGGTTCGTGCTCATCAACTTTTTCATCGCCACCCAATGCTTGGTTTTTCTGCGTCTGGCCCAGATGGAGGGCGTCGTGCGTGAATAATTCATCTCGTCACTCCTGAGGAGTCGATGGAAAAAAACAGTCATCCCCGCTCAAAAAGGACCATCGCTGTTTTGAAAATCGTACCTTAGCGTAGACATTTTCCGTGATCGTATTTTTGGACAATCGTAACTTTTCTAGGAGGGTCCCTTAGGGGGATAATCAACTGCTAATGGCGTGAAAGTAACAAGGAATAGGATTAAAACGCACCAATTTTAGAGTGTTAAACTAATTCGCCTTGACTGGAATTCCAACCCGGATCCTCCTTGGCGCTTTAATTAAAGCCCCCGAAATTTCCAAGGGTAGGAGAACGCCTCGATAGCTTAACTGGCTAAAGCACTCGACCAGACATTGAGGGATCCGGTCAAGGCGGATGATTTTTACCCTCTGTAATTGTTGCATTGTAATGCATATTAGCGGATGACTCAGTCAAATGCTCCTGCTGCGGTATCTCCCACAGTTTCTTGGAAGGACTAGGATCATACTTAATTATTAAAGCGTTGGTGCCCACTACGTGACTCCTGCGGCTCTCCGGTGCTCTCACTAACCAGCCATGTCTCGGGAGAGAATGTTGCTTGATGCGATGTAATCATTTTTGTCAAACTTTTTATTTATACAACTTCAGATTTCGTTCAGTAAAACGCAACAATCACTATGCTCAAGCGCTTGGTCATTTTTGATTATTGAAATCCAGAAAAATTATTCAACCGTCTGCTTGCCTGAGAAAAAGAATACTTTAAGCTGAAATTAGATATGCTGAGAGATATCATACAGTGCTGTAGTTTTGTAAAAGTTAAGATAGGCTGTAGAAATAGTTGGAGATGGTCTCAAAGGATATACGTGCAGAAAAAATGAAATTCTTTACGCTGGGGCGATTACATATTTAAGTATTAAAATTCATGGTACCCAATACGCAGGGGCTGGACTAGGAGTTCTATTGCCAAGAATATTGGCACTAATATTCAGAGACGCAATTTTTAGCCTATTTTTAACGATATGTTCATTTTCCTTCGGCATTTAATAAGAAGTTTATTAACGACATACTATTGCATAAATATTACTGGATTTATTCCTTGAAATTAAAGGAAATGTAAGTCAAATTAATACCTAGACATGAAATGAGTGATGTCAATGTACAAAGGAGTCTTTTTCGAATTTCATTTCGTAGTTTTGATTGTAATTGGAATTAAACAAAAAGTAAATTTGAAAATTCGCCAACTGAGGGGTATCCGTTTACCCTTAAGACGTTTAGAAAATTTGCTCAGAAATATCTTGAAATTGTGCTTATAGGATTTATTAACCCATGGATTGAAAAAAAGTAATGGAGACTACCTAGAGTTACGAGAAAATAATGTGTGAAGCTACGTAAGAACCGATTACCCCGACACCAGATATAATGGATGACGGCACACTTTCTCCTTATCCTTCCCTCATTCTCTTGTTCTTTCACGCACGCCTCCACTTGCCCATTTGGTATAAACTCTGCACAACAAAGGGATTGTGTCACCCATATCTGAAGCTACTTCTTAACAGTATTCATGAATTCCGTGCAATGCGGCATTTTACAGTGCATGACAGCCAGTCGCTCTAACAACATATATACCTATGAAACTCAAATTCATGTGTTGCGTTCATCCTCATCTTTCAAGATCATATCGGCTCAAAGGACCTCCTGGAAAGATCGAGAGGAGTTTGCTGCATAAGGAAGAGATTTACATATTCTTTGCCCAAAGGGTGGTCCAGACTCCAAATCTGATAGAGTCATCACATGATTAAAATTATTCACAATTTATGATAAAGAACCAAATAAACTGTTAATTATCAAACAATTTTAATGTACATGTTACAAATATTAGCTTATTTAACTGCTCACACATTAATTACCTGAATGATGTTTCCACGACACCGTCGGTTAACCGAGTGATTAAGAACTAACTGGTTAGTCACTAAACGTTATTTTTTCCCTAGAGTTTTACCAAGTATTTACCACTGTATATTCCAAGAAACACCCTTTAATTTGAAATAACTCTCGGGAAACTGTTATAAATTCGTTCCACATCGTGAAATGGTTTACTCCAGTTAAAACGCTTGGGTAGTATTTGATAAATATTTTTCGTCAATGTCCCATAATCTCGTGAGGAGCTACAAATTTGTGGTACTTATTTTTAATAATTTTTTGTTGGACCACACATGTTAATTGCACTGTGTTGAACGTTAGTGTCTTTAAAATTATTTGTCTTTAGAAATTCTTAGTTTTGGCTAAAAATTGTTTTTGAAGTTCTTGTCTTGTCAGATCTTTTTGCTCACCAGAAAAATCATCCTGTTTCCATCGAGTTAAATAATATTTTAAGTTTATAACTGGCCATTTTTTCCATCCAGTCATAGATTTAAGTTATCTATATCGGTTTCAAGTGGCAGGTTTACGTACTTTCAGCGTCGTATGATTCATTGGATACATATTATCTATGCGAAGTATAAAATATTGGATATAATTTTGCATATTCTTTGGAAATGGGAGACTGGTAAGCTCAAACCAGGTAATAATGTATGTTGCTGAATTATCTACGTATTTTCCATAAAGTACTTCGCAACTAGTACCATTATATATCTTCTATGTTGCTCAGTGTCACTCCAAATGCCATTCTTGGTGGTCCTATGGGCTTCGAAAATTGAATTCCCATAAGCCTATTAAGGGCCTCTTGAAAGAACGCCGTTCCTCCTACTCAAGGGCGGAGCTACCGACTTAATTTGGAAGAGATCCTCGTTTTGATATTGGCTGGGACAGATAACCTTTTCTCATACTCTGCTATGGCAGTCCAATGCGGGCATCTAACGCGGCTTTCTCTGTCTACCAGTAGTTTAATTCCATAAAGGAATGATTGAGTATTGAATGCCTCGAACATTTAAGTAGCACTTATTCAGCAAAAGGAGCCTTAAATATTTAAGGACGGCATGAGTGAACATCAGCACTTCAAAGCATTTTGCACGAGGTAATTGGTAATAGAAACAATAAAATGAAATTAAAGTGCTCCTCACTGATTTATTCTCTCCGGAAATTCGTCTCACCCCGGCCACTTCGCATTCAATGTGTAATTGTCGTCAATTATCATTTAAAATTCACATTAATTTTCTTTGGTACTTTTTCAAAGAAGCTATGGATACAATTTGTTTGGTCTATGGATAAGCGTTCTTATTTTTTAGGCGTAGACATGCCAAGGTACCGTGCCATGCTTGTCGCCAATCCGATTATCTTTTGTGGAGATGAATAGCGTTATATACGAATCGTACATCAGCGTGATAGTTCGGAAATGGTTCCTTTCTACAAAAGCCTTATGTTTAGTTGTATAGAGAGAGTGACCTTAAACCTGTAGGCACTCTCAGGGCCATCTGCAGTAAGGTGATGCATTGTTTCAGACACCGTAGGCTATTGTTCTCATTCCGAGCAGGATGTCACAGAGATATGCACCAACCAGAACATTGGCAAAATTATCGGGTCAGGTGTATCTACTTCCTATCAAGATAATTCACTCTCTAATCAACTTAGCGCCACCTCAAAGCATCCTCGATCGGGAATGAATCGTATCCTGGAATTCTGTAATTTTATCATTTGTAAATTAATAATCATTGTTTTGAAGTTTAGTGAGTGAATATAGTACATAATGCAAATATAGTTTCACATGGATTAATGTCAGATTAATAAGATGATTTTTTTACCTATTTTACGTTTTAACATAAAATGGGACGCAGAATAGCAGGAACTTAATTTTAGCAATTAATTCTTACCTTGGGCGCGTAGCGCAGAAATGAAATTGTTTTCCGAGATGATTGCCTTTTTTTTAGGCTAAAAAAAATGTTTCTCCTATATTTTGAAAGTTATGGGAACATAGAGGCTAAAGCCATATGGCACGAATGGGTGAAGCCTCAAAAGAAAATACTGCTACCGATGTCAAATGAGAGAGAGAGAGAGAGAGAGAGAGAGAGATAAGAAAAATATCCTAAAACTGATATTGGAAGGCTTTACAAAAAAAATACCTGGCACACCAAATTTCTCGTTTCCGTTAAACTAATATCGATTCCTCATACCATCAGCTTTACCAACCCCGAATAAATACATTTTTAATTTGCTTGCAATCAGATAGTGGCTAACATAATATTTCAGGAGCCTACTCATTTGGGTCGAAATAAAATCATTTTTGGTGGAGATAAGCACTCCCCCGGCCACCTGCGAAGAAGGCAAAAATAACGAGTCTCGAAAAAGACACGTGGCCCAGAGTGTTTCGTCCTCCCCAGTGGCTTAATGCGCTGTCCTCACGAACGAAAAGGCCCGAACACATTTCATAGGGCGACGAAAATTCTTCCTCATCACGAAATGTCGGGCGGCTCCTAGTTCACCACATGCTGGGATTCCCGACAAGAAACTGGGAGCGAGAAATCGAGAAATGTGATCTAAAGGGTGGAAAGGGTAGAAGGAGGAAGGAAACTTAGGGTGGAGAATGGAGGGGGATGAAGCGCCAATAATGCGTACAAAAGAGAAGAAGGAATGGAGGCGAAAAAGCGAGGATGGAATAATTCACCCGAACTGAGTACTTTGCACAAGCCTCTCTGTTTGTTCAGCTTGAGGAAATACCGTTTCCTTTCTTCCCATAAAATGTCTCCTGCGTACATTTTTGCCACTAAATGTTATGAGTGAGTGGAGAAACGATCCCCTTCCCTAGAGAAAGCTTCCGCATTTACGACATATATTATTGCTCTTTGCTAATCTCTTCATTTTCTTCGCAGCCACAATTCCTATTTGTTTATGTGAAAGCGGTGGATGAAACTCAGGGAGACAGGGAAAATTTCCCTCTGTGGGGAAATATTTAATGAAACTTTAAGATCTCAGTGTTTGAAAAAAGTTTGCGGGAGAAATGGCGATGGTTTGTGTCAAAATTCTTATCATCCTCGTCATCTCTCAAAGCACTCATTGGCTTAGAACATTCACCTGTGTCCTTGATTTTCAGCAATTAAGTCGCAGGGAAACATAGAAAAGAGACTATGACGGTATAGAGTGGCGTTAGGTAGAAATATTCTGATGTTTAAGTTCACCACGAGCACCAAAGAACACCCGAAGAACTGGTGGAATCGAATGGAAGGCGAAAGTAAAAATTTAAGATAAGAATATTTCCTGGGTAAACAAAGAGGCAAAAACGTTGCCGGGGGGAGAGAGAGAGAGAGATAAAGAAAGGGAATGGAGACGACACCGAGACAGCCAAAAAAATGTGGAGATTGTTATTGTTTGAGATAGTAAATGGAGTCAGGGTGGTGGAGCGAGATGGAAATTCGAGAGCGGGCAAGGGAAACCGTGCCATGCGTCATTAAAACGCCTTCGAAATATCACTTTAATTCTAAATTGGTGACAGTGATTCCCTCAGGGCACTGTGAGATAATGTCCCCATCATAAAAGTAAATGTCTAACAGCATGGAAACGAACTCTCGCGAAATCATTTCAGTCGGAACACGGCTTCCTGGAGCCGAGAGGGAAGGAAAAAAGGAAAGAGATGAAGCCATATGGAAGCAGATGAAGCTTGAATGAAAGAAACGGGTGCTGAAAGCATAGAATGAAGAGATGGACAAAGGAATGGTTTTTGTATGCGGCGAGCGAAAGGGAACTTTAGGTGTGTGACTTTATATTATTAGAAATTTTGAGTTTTTGGTTAAAAGAGTTAAAAAAATGAATGCAAGTTGCCAGAAAATGAAAAATTAATGTACTAAAATGGAAAATGTAAATGAATTTACGAAGCATAAGAGGATTTGTTGTGGAAAAAAGAAATAAATTTTGTAGACGAAAGTAAATGCGTGATGATATGGAGGCAGGAAAAATGGATGAAAGGTGTATTGAGTGGTGGTGGAATGTTGAAGAAGGTAATAGAGGGGAGGATGTTGGACAAGCGAGGAAAGGGCAGGAACAGGATAGGGATGTTGGGCGGGATGAAGGGAGGAAAGAAGTACACAGAGATGAAGAGAGATCTGATGAAGAGTAGGTTGCTGGATTGGGTTTTGTTTGGATTTACAAAATGTTTATTTGATAGTTGTGTCCATCCAAAAACTTACCTTAACCGGTAGATTACCTAATAATAATAATACTTAATCCTTAATGGCTCCAACTGATGCCTGTACGTTATCTGTCCGAAGCTGTCGGAATATTCGAAAGTTGGTTTTATGTATCGCTCTAAATTAAAAATTAGTTTTAGTAGCCTAATATATTGCCTTAATCCCATAGACTATAAGAATTGCTCATTCATTATTAGTAGGATATTTTTTAGGAGAGTAGGATTTATTTTGGTCTAAAGTGTACTTAAAAAGCGTGGCTTGACATAATTAGTTTGAAATATATTATGAAATAAATTTTGAAATATGTATTTTCTAAGGAGTATCTCAGTAGTAAATGTTATGCTGTTTTGAGAAACTACCATACGAGCCTAATAGAATAATGCTTAAATAATACTTTTATAATATGTATGTTGGCCCTTGTCGTGCAGTCGAAATCGATGTTGGAAAATGGAGACGAGTAAAAAGTCGGATACACCATCCTCCCTTGGCCGTCAGTCAGGCAGCAGATTTCCTCTCGTAAAAATTGATGGAGACCAACTCCGTCAATAATGATCCCAGGAGAAGGAAGCGGAGGCAAGAGGAAAAGCTCAAAATAAGTGATCAGAATGCAAACAGACGTCGGAAAAATACGAGAGTGCGAAGAGAACATCCCGCTGTCCTATGGGTGGCTTGTATGCTCTCGGGAATTGACGTAAAATACATTTGACCACCCTTTCCTATCGAGCGACCGGAGTTTGCAGCGACTAAACCACTTGTTTAACTGACGCCCGAGTGGATCTGGTCCGATCGGCAGTTCCTCTCCAGGTCTCCTATCTCTTCCCTCTTGTCGTCCTAAATGTCTCCTTCTCACGACGGGTAACCGATTTCTGTTTGAACGACACGGTTCGCCGGGCGTCCGTCGCCTCCTTGGCGTGACACTCTCCCTCATTTCGCCGCTAAAACTCTCTCTCTCTCTTTCTCCCACTCCTCCTTCACTCACGGCTTTATTTTTCGTGAGAAATCGCTCCGCCGCTTCCCCGCATTCATTCACACCCTCCCTTCCTCACGCCGACAGCGAGGGAAGCGAGAATGTTGCCGTCAGGTGCAAAATTAAAAAAAAAGATCGTGTTCATTTTTTTTGTTTCGTTACGTATTTTTCTGGATGTTTTGCTTTTTTTTTAGTCGGTGGAGAGGTGCATCTCTCCCGCTCCTTCCCATCCTCCCTCCCTCGATAGTTTCTCCCCGTGTGCCCGTCGACCTCCATCACCAAGCACGTATGAACTCTCCCTCCTCCTACCACTCCACTACTCTCTCAGATAGTCCTCTCTCCCCATCCTCTTCTCTCTCTCTCACCTCAACGAGATGCACAGGCAGCGGGGGCGTGCTCGAGCTCGAACGTACGGTCGATCGCAGAAGCTGTTCCCGATCGGGCTGAAAGCGAATTGGAGGGAGGGGGAAGGTGATGGAAGGTCGGCAAGGGGAGGAGAAGGGAAGGGAAGGGGAGGAGGTGGTGGAAGGTGGAGGACGATGAGGCAAGGGTAACGGGTGGAATTTCGGATGGTCGAGATTTCCCTCTCCCCAC
Organism: Hetaerina titia; assembly: GCA_037158775.1. Lineage (NCBI taxonomy): Eukaryota > Metazoa > Arthropoda > Insecta > Odonata > Calopterygidae > Hetaerina > Hetaerina titia. Next base: position 100,248,117 of record CM073768.1, read on the forward strand.
CCCCCCCACAAATTTTTTTCCCGTCCAAACTTTTTCGTTTCCTCATTTTTTTCCTCACTTCGTTTGTTTGATTTCCCTCCACCTCGCCGTGCCCTCCTCCCATAAGCCCTCGTATAAATTTGGGATGCAAATGGTGCTACCATCCGTGCTCCCGAATCCGTGTGTGTGTGTCCGTTTGCGTGAGGTGGTGTTGGAGGCGTGGGGAGAATGAGCTGTGTGTGTGTGTGTGTTTTTATGTGAATGTATGGTAATTTTCGGACGGGAGCGTTTGGGAGCGACGTTTGGTGGAAAAATTGTCCTTTTTAGGCCCACATGGGGGTTTCGTCGGTTTTTGAGGAGCTTGGGGTGTGTGCGTGAGAGAGAGAGAGAGAAAAACACAGAGAGGGAGAGATAAATAGGTGAGGGCACGGCTTGGAACGACGTGGAACGGGTTGTTTCATTTTATTGTCCATTATTTTTTTCAGTGTTTATATTCGCGAGGAAACGGCGGATGTCATTAAAATGTGCAGTGCGGATTTCCTCCCCCCCCTTCCCCGCGGGGAAGCTTAAATAGAAGGACTTATTTGTACTTTTTTCCGTTTCACATATTTGTTTCGACGAATTGCCATCGCCGCTTGTCCTCGCGTGTGCATTCCGAGCGTCTTTGAGTAATCTGATGGATCTAAATGACGTTACGCATCGTCCAGGCGTGGCGTGCACTCTTCCATCGTCTCTCCTTTATATTCTTTTCCCGCGCTACTCTTTGCACGACCACCCCTCTGGGAATGTGTGTGTGTGCGCCCCCCCCCCGTTGTTACTCGACACTTTTTCTTGATCAATCGAGTTTTTTTTTAGAAAGTAAAATACCTCCGAGCTAATGCGAAAGTTCTTTCCGCCGATAGGAAACAAATTCACGGTATGTGTATTTTCTCATGTACGCGCAGGTAGCGATGGCGAAAAACAGTCACAGTGCTTAGAAAAATTAATCCGCTAGATTCTGTCCGCGAAGAAGAAAAGTACGAATTTTTCAGGGAGCTTGATTTTTTAGCGATTAAAAAAGCGTGAATTCAATAGCTTAGAGCGTCTGTGGCGTAAACAGCGAAATGGATTTTGAAAGATGATATTTTTGAGGAAATATCCACTGCCTTATAAAAAAACAATGGACTTAAATCCATGCCCGGAGTTTGGATGGATTCGGGGTTTGCGAATATTTTCTTTGGTGAATATTGAGAACGTGGCTCCATTCAGATTAATCGGGTCATCTGACTGATAGAATTATGTAATTAAAAATTGCCCTCATCCTCGAATAATTTTGCGACTGTATTTTACTGTTTTTGAAAAAAATATCTATTCAAGGTAATTTATCGTGTCAAGAAAGTGATAAATGCGGCAAGGGTATTCCGCGCTACTGCAGTGATTCTTGTCTTCTCAAGCAAAGAATCGCGCGTGCCCGACAAAAAATGAAAATGAAGCCAGTACAAAGAAAAAAGGAGCTTTTGGTGGTTTTCCAACTTTCCTGCGACCTCTTAAGGGTCCTTCCTACTGGAAGAGGGTGCGGTTTAGAGTGAGTGGAGGAAATGGGGTGGAAGGAGAGATAGGAAGGAGAGAAAGGAAGAGAGAGATAGGTAATCGAAGGGAGAGATGGATAATCAAAGGGAGAAATACAGAGATGGGGAAGGAGAGATATGGAAGGAGTGGAAGGGAGAGACGGACGGAGAAAAAGAGAAGGATGGAGCAATTAAGAGCGGGAGCTAACGCAACAACGGTTCCCTCTCTACCGCGTTTTTATGTTGAAAGTGTATGTGTATAAGGTTGTGTGTTTGTATGCGTGTGGTCGAAATGAGGGTGGCAATTGAACGAAATTGCCGAGACCCTGGGATCACTCGGGGGGATTGTAAGGTCGCCGAGACTCATTTACGAAATTAAGCGAAAATCGTCAATGTGGACTCTCCGCCGGGTCGCTTTCGCCGCCAAGCACCACCAGGAGGGAAGTGCGAGTAATCCGTGCGATATAACCCCTCGTTTCTTCTCCTTTCAATGGCGTTCGTTCTCTTTATCGAAGATACGCACCCCCAGGGTCCCACCTTCAACCGTTGCTTCCTTCCAACCCTTTCGAAAATCCGAGGCCGCAGACAGATATCGACGGTCAGACGGTCTCCTCAGTCGTCTCCCAAAAGGGATCAATGGTTGGGTTGGCAGCGGGGTGTTGTCATCGGGATCGTGAGGGTTTTGGGATTGAGGAGAAGGAGGCTGATAGAGCGAGAAAAGGATAAGTGCGCGACGTTGAAAGATGGGATTAGTGTAACGTTGCTGTATATGTTTGCGACGGGTCATATTACAACATGTTAATATTTAATTTACGGATGGTTCTTTCATTTTATTATGAAACACTGACGGAATTGACTCCCACTGCGAATTGCCTGATTCTACTGCGATTCCATCATGTGCATATGATTCCTAAGCGTTTTAATGAATTATAACTGATCAAAATCTTTGCAGTGTAATGGAAAAATATAATTGAAAGGGTGGCATACTATTCCTTCGACCCTTTATATCGCCCTTTCTCACCAAATTACGAAATTGATTCGTATCGTACAAATATTCCGAGATGTGCATAATTCGTCTATCGAGTATCCAATAGGTATAAACTCTGAAGTGCGATTTAGGGCCTCGGCATTTTATTGTTTACACTGATTCACGACCGTAGCTACGTTCCTTGTATATTTAAATTAGCCATTCTTTTCCGGTATTCGGATTTTTAATTTTCAATGAATAAAGAATTACTATTTCTACAAAGCCATTTATTTTGTTGGCACTATTTCCTGGTAAGTTTGATAGTCAAAATTGGATGTACCAACGCAAATGCTAACCTTTCAAACATGAGATTGTGTTAATATCCGTTTGCGGATTATTTCATTGTCAAAATGTGTGCGCAAAGAATTGAAGCCATTTTCCGCCAATCAATGGAACTAAAAGCTAAAAATCTCAAAAGGGAATATGTTTTGTCCTTCCCGCAAATTGACCAAGCTTAAGCCTCTTTACCTTTCAAAATTGGGACATGTCGTTCATATTAAGTGAACTAATCAAGCTAAGCAGTCTGGGAGTACAAGCTTTCGATACGCTCACAAAAGATTCAGTTTCACAGCGACCCATTTATTCCAAGAATCGCCATCTCCGTTTAGACGCCAAGAAATAATACTTTCACATTTTCCTTGCAAAGGAAATTTCGTCTTTCCAGTTGATAATTTCTTGAGCGTCAAGTGTGGAGAAAATTCGGTTCCCACGGGGTGTGAGATTTTGGAGGCACGGATGGAGGAGTGATTACTTGTCCCGCCGCCTGCGGTATCGGAGACAGAGGGTATAGTTTTTAGGAGATAATGTTTTAACACCCGAGAGGAGGGGGGGAGAGAGAGAGAATGGCGATGGAGGAGGGTAAGGGGTGTTGAGGCGAACGAGATGTGACTCGCACCGCGGAAACATCTGCCTTTCGGTCGGGGAGGCGAATCCTTCCGAGTCGTCTGATAGGGGCGACGCCTTCCCTCTCCCGAGGTCCCTCTCCACATTCAGTGTCCTACATCAATTCGTCGCCTTCTACCCGTCCTCCAAAACTCTTCGCCGCATCACACTTCCCCGCGCACGCACACATACACACTCACTCACTAACACGCACGCACACCACTCCCCAATAAAATTTATGCGGCAAGAAAAGGGGCATTCATAACTCGGGTCGTCCACACCCAAACCTTCCACAGCCCCCCCCCTCAAGCCCCCTCCCATTCACGACTCCTCCTCCCCTCCTTCATCTCCACATTGCCATCCGAACGAGCCCCTCCCCGCGCTCTTTTGCATTCCTCCTCCCCGCCTCCCCCTCTCTCTTCGATTCGGTCGTCTTCTTGCTCTCGTCCCCTCCCACCCAACCGACTCCCCAAATCCTCGCTCCCCCGCCCCTCTCCCCGAGCCATCTCTCAATCGTCCTCCTCCTACCCCTGCTCCCCTCTTTACTCCCCTCCGTATTTGCCCCTCCCCCACTGTTTTCCTCCTACCTCGCCTCCACACGCCTCGCCTCCCTCCTCTCTCCCTCCCGTTCTCTCGAACACCTCTCTGTCCTTCGTCCTTCAAACCGAATATCTCTCTCTCTTTTCTTCCCTCCCCCCCACCCACCTCTCTCTCTCTCTCAATAAACTGGTGTAAGTGCCCGTCAAGTCCCACTGACGGGGCATAAATTTGTTATAAATTATTCCCGGGATGCCTCGACGCGCACGACGAAACGATTGAAGGGGTGGGGGAGGGAGAAATGATTCTGGGTCGAGATGAATTCCTATATCGTCGGTGGAACTGTTTCTCATTTTTTTGCGATTATTTGGAGATGGTCTCAGATAAATTACATCATTCGAAATGAATGCTTTTTTTCGGCTCTTCAAGTCCAGATTTCGACCGTGTTTAGAGGCAATTGGTCCATCAATAATTCTCCGACGGGATCAAAATCTTGTTGTAGTTATCAAGCAATTTAGCCGCCTTGTTGGCTCAGTTATCAAAGTAGATACCTCAATTTTTGTGTAATTAAACAAATTGCTGAAATTAAACCCACATCTGTGAAAGATATTTCTACCCTGGTCGTCGTCGGTTCAATCCATCAGCTTGATTTAATTTTGTATCATAAAACACTGGAGAATAGAAATAAATGAATAAAAGGATCTCTTTCCCTTTTCTCCAAGTTGCTCCTGTTCACAGTTTTTGTGTGACTTTGATGTGAACAACAGTTTTTATGTGATTTAATCTAGTGTTCAACACAACATCCGTCAATCATAGAATCGAAAACTGAACTTTTTGGGTACACAAGATGCCAGATGGTAATCATAAATGAATACATGGAGGAATTTAAGTGTAATGGAAAAATAGAAATTGTCGTGTACGACATAACGTATGTTTTGTGCAATGGGTAAGATTCTCCTCAATGGGAATATTACTTTTTATGCGGGTGTTGTTTTTGTAACGGTACGATTACGAGCGCCGTGAAGCTTTTCATTGTCAATGAATAGTCCAATTTCAAATTCGAATTTCTCCACGGTCTCCACATTTGCTCTGATTCATTCTGCTACGAGGCGCAAAAATATACATCAGCGCCTCCCAAAATAACGAAATTTTTCGAACCGTTTATTTGCGTTTAGTAATCCACTTTTTCCATTGGATTTGCTCAAAGCTACTCCTCCACTCCCATTTTTCTCTCACACATTTTGTCCTTCCTCTTATTACTATCCCTTTTTTGTATCAGTTCCACTCTCACTCCCCCTTATGTGTGGCACTATTTCATACTGGAAGCCCGTGCAGAAATTCAGTGATCGACGAAGGTCCGTACGCAGTAAGATCCAAAATGACCGAATGAAGGATTGGGTACTCCCAACCAGTGAGAGACTGTACCCGCTTAAGTTTGGCGTGTTTCAGATTTTATTGAAACGAATTTTGGAACATGTTTTCTGACGGCGGTCTTTAGTTGCCGTGAAGTTTTTTTTTTCCAGTACCCAAGTTATTGCACTGTTATAACATATCATGCTTGCGTTTTCTTGGTTGTCCTAATTTTTATTCGTTCACGTACATGGGAGGTTCGTCAGCTTCTCCATTGAAGAGGATGGAATGATGATAACGGCAAAGGTGCAAATGTTTTTTGTGTATGCATTTCAAAATTGATCCTTAATATTACCAAGAGATATGCTTGTACAGTCCGGACATCTCACTGCGCTAAAAGGTAAAGAGAATATTTAATAAAGAAATGGTGTGGGAAGGAAATTCGTACATGAATCCTCTAGAAAATATATTTTGTAAATACTAATGACCATGAAACTCGCTTAAGATTTTACTGAAGTTATTTTTGAGAGTACGTATTATCTATGGGTCAATTGCGTTTCATGACGGGTACTTTTACGGACAGCCCTTTTTAAATGATAGTCCTTTCTTTGGTGCTTCAATTAATTTGAATTAAGTGAGCTTTGAAAATTGAAACTTTAACACTCTTCGATACAGCATAGGAACTTTTCTATTACTGGTTTGTGGATCTTCTTGAGGAGTATGAAGTTATTCTGGAATGTGATGTGTTGAGGGGCCGATTTCTACATGTTGGAGATTCACATAATAAGTTAGGTCCTTTTTTATTAGTTCGATTTATTTGAAGATGCTCTACACACTTTTAACATGGTAAAATGTTTTACGGAGGCATGGCATGTGCATTGAATATTGAACGATACGGTGGACATTGGCTGAATTGCGACGGTGGAATTTCTAAGAAGACTATCGTCAGGTAAAAAAATGACAATATCGAACCTATAATAAATGTTCGCTATTTGGTTTTAAATTAGGGTATTTTACGACAGACCTTTCACCTGCTATTATCCAAATCCCATCAATGTACATGTTTTGCAGTCTCCTTTCACCCAGAAAAAAATTGCGACTGCCTTCCATCCAATGGTTCATACTTCTCTCATTTCCCTCGGAATTAGATGGCATTTACTTCAAACTATATTCTCTATATATCCTCTTTTAATTCCATCAGCTTTCTCTGTAATTTCATTTTGAAAGGCACAAACAGATATATCAATGAGGTTGCCCAAAAATTAGTTGACTGGAATGTATGGATCATACTTTATGCTGCCTACACCTCTTGCATCTTCGAACAAGAATCGGCGTTCTCAACATGGTGTGGTCACCCAAAAAAATTATTTTTAATTTTGACGGCCTAAAAAACACACGTCGCCACATTTAACATAATCGAATGATTTGCACACGTGTCTGTTACGACATCCGAGGACATTGAACTCTTTTAAATATTCTCTTCTCTTTGATTTTATAATTGGTCTCTCTTTGACCATCAGTTAGCCATGAACTCATGAGTTTCGGTTTCGTTATCCGGAAGCACTTTCCATTTCTAATTCAGTCACTTTAATTACAAATACTTTGTGTGACGAAAAAGTACTAGACATGGTGTAGAAGAAAGATTTATTGGGAGAAATCAAATGGAGACAATAAAATGGATGGAATTTTATTTTGATTGATTTTGATTGGGGATGGCATATTGGTTATTCTCTTCACCAATCCAAAATCTACTTTAAAAAATAGGACCACGATAAAAATAATCAATGCTTTGTAATTTTGTGTGCCAACAAATGAACGTAATAATTAGATCATCATGAAGAATTTCATTCATTCATTTAGATAGAAAACCAATATTGTAATGCAAACATTTGCATTTCTGTTACACCTTTCTATATTCTAGATAGCAAGAAATGTTGATTTCATCCGCCAATTCTTCAGCATGGGCCTTTAACGACACATGTTCTGTTATTTCGATGTTTACTTCCTAAAGGTGCATTTGATTAGTGGTAAATGTCTTTGCTAGAAGTCAGTCGTGGCAAGAAAAAAAATTTTATTGATTACTTGCACATTAATCCCCCTCCCCCCAACGATAATCTTTCTCAGCATATTCTTCCTCGGTGCAGTGACCCCTGTCCTCGTCTACGTCACATCCACACTTAACCTCCTCTCATCGCAATTCCTCGCCGCTTCCAAAACCGCTCCTTCCTTAACTGATACAGGAGAATAGGAATTTGTGCCCACACGGGGGCCCAAAAAGATAGCGAAGAGAGACCACTGGTGCGGGTGAATGAAGTAATATGGAGGAGAGAGAGGATAGTATTTTCGGGTTCAAACGTGGACGATCCGTGAGTAGCTCTTTGTTGAAATTGGGACGGGAGTCTAGGTGCGGAAGTTACTTCGGGGTGGAACCGTTTCGTGGACGTTCCACCGTCTACCGCCGCTTGTGTGTATCGCCCGGGTCGTAAGGCCCGACTATGGGGGCCATGTGTCTTCTCTTGAGTTCACACCGCCACGACTCCGGCGTTCGATTCGAACTGCGGTCGCGGTGAACGCCTGCCTGGGAAGCTTCGGGACACTTGGGATGAATTTTTACGAGCTATGTTGCTTACCTCCCCTCCCACTCACCAATCCTCCTCTCCTTCCCTCCTCAGAATTTTCCTCGTAGCTTGGTACGAATGGCGCCGGGCCGTGCACCTTTCTTTTAAAAGGTGGACCTTTTTATTGCTGGCGCACCATTAGGCGTCGGATAAGGTTTCCTCATTCCATCTTTTTCCTCCACTTCCCGATCTTGCCTCCTTTATTTATGTCCACCACGCGATTTGTTATTTACGAACCCTGGAGACTGCAGTTCTGCGTCCTTGGAACCGCCTGAGTTCACGTAATTGCCATTTATTTCAATCTCTATTTGCGTGAGCTAGTAATTTCATCTACTAGTGATTCATGTCGTTTAGTTAACCAGTCAGTAAAATTATTCACAATAAACGCCGTGCGGAACTTTTGGCGATTTTTGGAGTTTTTTGGAGTTCGTTCGCTTAAAATCAAAACATTTTGGTTTTATTCCGTCGAAGGCAGGGAAATAAATATTGATTATTCCAGCCAATATCCGGCAATGATTTTTTGACGGCATTAAGCCGGATAACTGTTTCGTATTTTTGTGGAAGCTTTCTCTGTCAGAATTTAGGAATGGAAGATCTCATCTTAGTTTGGAAATTGGGTGAAGAAAAATTTGTGTTGTCTATGCTGATCTATGAAATTACACGTATCATGGAACAATTGGTGAATCTGCAAGTGTGTAAATATGAACTCACTGGACCCCTAATATGAGTAAAAGTACCAGTAAAACATTTTCGCCGACCTCTTCATGAATAAAGTTAAAAATAAATAGATATGTACGAGATAAGATCTCGTAGAATTTATCGGGAAATGTTTAAATTTCCTCTTCTTTCTTGTAGATTACATTTACTTAAGTTCCCTAAGAAGTGCTAAATAGTACGAAATCCCCCACAATGGTGATTCTATAGAATATAATGTACAGGAGGTAATATTTTTAATCAAAACGGAAATTAATATTAGATTTGACGGAGATTTTTTTTCTGAAAAGTTAAGTAACAAACTAGGCTAATTTAAAATTTTGAAAAAGCCATTCTCCAACTTTTTCACATTGGCTTTTTAAGGTCCAACTGTTCCACTTATCTCAATTCAGATTAATAATTTAGAATTACATCTCATGGCTTATCGTTTTGTTAGAGTTGGGAATAGTTAATTTTTACGAAGCGCAATGAAGGGGTACTGCATTTTCCCACTTTGGCACTTTAGAGCCGCGTAAAGGACCAAATTATGAAACAGGTGTTAATCCGAGAACAAAGTACGGTATTATTATTATTATTTTGTAGTAAATATAACGAAATTAAAAGAAGACTACTTTATTTATTTTAAATTTTCATATTTATTTTTGCAAAATTATGAAAATAATATTCAGTGATGTCAGTTGTTTATTATTTACTAGAACTAGGAATTTATATTGAAAGATAATCTCTTAAAACCTAACGCATTGGTAATTAACAATGTGGCCCTAGTCTCATGGAACTCAACCTGGTGTTAATCGGCATTACTTAGTTTTTAAGCATCCTCCTTAACCGAAGTTCACATTGTTATTAAGGGCAAACAGGTGTTCAGTAGGTTCTCTCTTTCTCAGTTATGACACCATTTAAATATCTCCTTGTAACTTTAAATGCTTTCGTAGAGAGAAGGCCATTTTGGGAATGGGCTTCATACTTTCGGAGCATTCATTTTTTTCCGTGTTTCATCCAATAATTCTGGCGCAAGAGCTCTTACCTACCGCTTCACTGTCTACATCAAATGCACGTAAACTCCTTGCCACCCTCTACCGTTTTCCTAGCGTTCGACTCCAATAAAATTAAACGTCGCCCATTTCACCTTGGGTAACCCATTCATACTTATTAACATTTTCTTTTTATGATTCAGCTATCATGATCGTGAATCATCCCAATCTCTTAAGTAAGGTATTTCAGAGAGCATTATTACTCGCTGAAGAAGAATTTTATTTATCACGTATCTCACATGTTTTCTCACATCATTGGGCTTATTTTTTGATTTGCTCGTTATTCCGATTTAATACTTGTTTGGTAATTTTTTTTTTAAGATTAACTGAATCGTCTGTTTACGTTTAAGCCGTCTTGACTCATTGGATAACTAGACTTTTTGGAATGTTTTTATTTTCCAAAATACTTCTCTCGAGCACCCAAGAATTTTACTTGAATACCAAACATTAAAGAGTTAAACTTAGTGAATTATTTTTCGCTGACTTTTTCTCATTTTCAAAGAATAAATGTCTCTCAGATTTAGTTGGTTATACTCGAATCTCCATTACCATGGGATTTAAAGATAAAAAATATTTGAGTTAATTGCCAGCGTTGCAATAAAAGGCGATTTTCTAAATCACTGTAAAGGTCTCTGATTGGTGTTTTCTTACGAAGAGGTATTGAAATGCATTTACTTTGAAATGTGTTTACTTTTCAGTTTGAGAATTTCTGTAAAAGTTTCGCCTCAGCTATCGTCATCGTACATTAATGGTAATTGAATTTACAGATACACCTTACAGATGATTTCATAGAAAAAATATTTCTTTATCAAATTAGTTTGAGGGTTGAAGAGAATTCACTATAAACGTGATTAGATTTTAACGATCTTTACTCTGATCTACGGATGTCTTCGGAAAAAATAATTTGTCCTGCTGTTGATCAAAGTCTTTCTTCCTTTTTTTCCCCTTAAGAATAGTATGACATGGTAATTATCTAGCCTCCATCTTATGAAGCAAATCTTTGGATTCTGTATGCTGTACTGTACCTGCACTGAGAGAATTCCTGTAATAAGTAAATATTATTTGAATAGAACTCCAATGCGGAAGGCCACCGTAGTAGGGACTCATTCCTTATGAAAATTTCATCAGTTTTATCATCTTTGTTTCTGTTTAGAATCCCATCGTCCGTCTGCCTCTCCCCAAAGTGGCGGCGGAGAGACGAGTGGCGGCGGCTTGCATATTCCGATTGTTACGCGCGAAGTGCTTTAAATTGGAAGTGATAGGCTTTTCGCCGTCGTTGTCGTAACTTGTGGATCGGAATGAGAGAGGAGACATGAGGCCGAAGCCGCGAGGCATACATTGGACGATAAGTTAGAGATTATTTTTATGGCTCATGGAGGACGGTCGTAAAAATACTGCTGAGGCATCTCCAAGGTGATGAAAGGAAATTCCTCCGCGATATATGTCATCCGGCCTAGTTTTTAGCTCTTAGTCTTAGTGTCGCGCGTGTGACCGAGGAAATAAGGATGGATGTCTTGCAGTGACGTCAAAAAGCACTCGCCCGAAAGTGATAAAGGGAAATAGTCCTCGGTGCTCGATTTCTTACGACTCGTGACAATCCAGTTGTAGAAATGCATGAAGTACGTTTTCAATAACATTGGAAAATCTACTTTTATTGCAGTTTTAGAGCATCATACTCATGGTTAAGTATAATGTTTCTATCGTGTCACATAGAATGGAGTGTCTAAATCATTGCGAAATAATTCGACGATGGGTTTTTGTCCGACTCATCAAAAGCTGCTTGTACTATCCTTCTCATTTTGAAGCATGCAATTTCTTTGAAAATAAGATTTTTTATACTGATCATTAATTTGTGATATTTACAATTCATTTTATGTTGCCCGCGTTCGTGTAAGTGTAGACGCACAAACTAACCAAATATTTCATGGAGTTGGCTTTCAGGGTAGGCAGAGAGAAACGAGCCTGATTTCAGGTTAACTCAGGGAAATTCAAGTTAGCTTCTTCCCTGCTATTCCTTTCCCGCTTCTCGCACACATCCACACACCATTTCTTGCATCCTCCGCGTTCCCTGAGATTTCTTATATGCCTTATGCATATTAATTCTTTTCGATAACAATAACTTATGAATTTCTCGGTCTACCCCTTCCTCTCAAAGCACTCTCTCAACTTCGTGATTAAGTTATTATTTCATTTTCTTTTAAATGAAAAAAACTGCATTACACACTTCCACAGAATTGCTATTTTCTACAAAGAATTTATAATTTTTTTTTGGCTTAACATTGCATGGACTCTACCATCAAATACGAAACCGACCTTCGGGTTTACAACTGTGTGCACGGTTTTATTAATGGTTTATTGCTTTAACTTTATTTTTATTAAAAATTATTTTGCTGAAATGTGAAAATCTTCTTCTTCATTAACTCTCCAGGAAACAACTGGTTTTTCATGTATTCTATTATTGGTTCACTTTCTCTCAGTGGGTCTCAAATATTTATACGACAACTTTGTCTGGAGAGAGTTTACTTGAACGCACGAAAGTTACCTGGGAAGCACATATTGCATGCCAACAGGACAACTCCGTGAAGTTATACTGAAATTACAAACTATTTCCTGCAAAAAGTTTTCTTTTGAGTGTTAGCTACTTTAAAATTTCATTTTCGCTATGAAAAAACCAAAAGTTGTTTACCGAATCATAAATATCAGAGATTAATATTGTTCCACTGTGGCGTATTCCTTCAATTTTGCCGGGTAACTCGACTCTCTTCGTTATCCACCTCTTGAGAAACCAACATATTGATCGTGTTAAAAAAATATTCTCATTTGCTCAAGTTATTACTCCCGGAAATAAATCTGACACATCACCACGTAGGAGTCGGACATCCTTGAGTAATCGCCAGACAAGAGCTTCAAGGTCGGTTTCTCTTACATCACGCAGTTATTTCATTACCGTTCTGCAAATCGTAGTCATTCGTCATTCTGTCACGCACCGGTGACCGAAAAAAGAAATAAGCTGCCCATGACGCACAGGGATAAATCGTAATTGAAGAAGTGTCTTACCCGATGCACGCCGGGGCGAGAAACGAAACAGCTGCGGCTACTTTGTGGATCACATCTCCTTAGTGTGTTAAGAGGTGGCGACGGAACACTTTATTTCACAATCTAATTCTTAACACCTAAGAACTAGAATCGATTTTCCCGGTGCGCCACATAAAAAGTACTTCGTAAGAATAAAGTTGCACTGACAAAATGTACTCTTAAAATATACAATGATACTTTGTAGGGGATTTTCCTCAGCAATTGAAATACATTAGCTTTCGCTCCTACAACTATAGATAGGTGCGTTGAATCCGTCATTTAAATTTTCAGTATGTCAGCCTTACTCTATGTGGAGACATCAATAATATCAACCTTTTTTTAAATACTTCTTGCCAACTCTAAATTTGCCTGGCTTGTTGTTTGCCTGTGTTCCACATAAGGTTAAAGGTTGACAGTGCACCCTTTTATTTAAAGGGTCGAATTTAGTATGGTTTATAAATGTCTATTTACATTAAAAGATGGAACCGTTTTTAAGAAATTCAGGAATACGTAGCTTATGTTTAGTTTCATTGAACCATAATACCGCTTGCTGTCTACTTTTCATTGTGATAAACTATACCTTTACAGTTTTTCCTTGGGGATTGACAATGTTCTTTGGAATGAATCCCCAACCTTTGAAAATACGTACATGAAGAATGTATTTAGTAAGTAGGGTAACGATAGGGGCAGAAATACGTACGCACTCACCGTAAGGAGAAATGGTTCGTAGAAAAACATATTAAGGGAAGTGTTCGAAATTTGAATGTAACCGAGGAGTATTGTTTTCATAAGCATGACAATGATTTTCCACAATCTCTACTTTCTGTCACATTTTTTACCGATTAAAAAAATTCTAATTATTATCGTATCTATTTTGATCTTTTTGAAGTACTTCATTTAACTAAGTTGGTATTGTAGTCCAGTGAGTAGGGTGCAGGGCCACTGACCGGAGGGTCCGGGCCCTTCAATTCCGTGTTACTCTTCTGAATACTTTTGTCTCCATCCAAACTCTTGCGATTTTTCCCCGTAGCATATGATCCAGAGGATCTTTGGACGGCACAGTGATAGAAACTGGTCCCACTACCCTGATTGTGTGAATTCCACACATCGTTGTGCTTAGTCCTAGGTCGGCTCTACTCTCACCTATCAAATCAACTTAAGGGTTGATAACTGTGGTTATTAATACAACATTAACTCAAAAAACAACAGAAATCTAGAATCCAAATTGGAAATGGTACATCAAGCAACAGCGCTCACGAGTTAAATGTAGTCGCCAGGTAAACGGTTAATTTTTCAATAAAAAATGCATCAAGCAAGACTCGGCCATCTGGAGTCCCTCGGCACTCAGCGTAAACACCTTTCATTCCTCTGGATTACTTGGCCAACGAAAATCTCTGTTCGACTCCATCGCCGAAAAACCCCTCTCTCTCTCTCAGCGCTGCGGATTGCGAAAACCCCAGAGGACATTATCGAGTCCGTCAACAACAACCTCAAATCGGGGGCCGCCCCTAATCAACACCGAATCTCTCGCTCTTTCTCCCTCCCTCGCATCCTTTAAAAGCCGCTCCCCCTCAATTCACCAAATCAGAGGCCAAGGGAGCCCCGCCATGCAATCACCCATGAATAACCAATGTTGCCACATCGACAGGACCTACGGGCACCTATCCCCCTCCAGCCAACACCACGCGCGCGTACCAACTACCTGTCAACTTAGTATTCATGAGAGGCGCATACAATAAAATGGATTATATAAGTTTTAGCAAAAAAAAGGTTTTAATCGAAATTGGTAAAACGCAATGAAAAATTTTATAATGCAAAATGACAAAAAATAATTAACTTTAAATAGTTCCGAATATTTTTCGAGCTCTTCTTATGGATGGTAAAACGATTTGAACTCAACCCTTTTCTGCTCGTAAAAATTACTTAATTTTATTGGAGAAAGTAGATTCTTTTGATTTTACAAAAATCAAAAACATAGGGTTTAGTTCCTATAGGTTCTCAGTGACAATCGTTAGTCTAGAAGCGGCGAGAGCTTTCAGAATTGTAAGAATGAATTACAATAGCTCTAATCGTATTCGTTGACTTATCTTTCCGGTAATACGAGGAATAATGAAAAAGAATCATACTTAAAAATTTTAAGTAAGTGTTATTTTGATTGCAATATTGTAAAACTTACAAATGATATTACCAAAATTTGTCTTACAGTTGATATGTAGTATCAGATATTAACTGATGTATTTCGTACATATTCATAAAGAATCTCCTAGATCCTAAAGACTTCTAGCAGTGAAGACGGATTAAAAGAGCTGTGATTTAGCCGTGAAGCGAATCAAAAGACCATCACTAATCCTCGACAACTACGGAGTGGAAAACATACGCTCTAAACATGGGTAATCCTTTATTCCGTAGGTTTTAAAAACGTGATTAAGCCCTACTCGGTACTTCGTTAGGGTCAGTGCACTTTGAACAGTTAACCACTGGAATGTATGCTCAACCAAATTGATATATAGTAGAGTCAATATATTTCATCGATTTATGCTAACACCGTTTCATTTTGTAGCGTTTCACCAATTGGAGTTCATATGTTAGTACTCCCATGGTAAGCTAATATTCAATAATCCTCTCAGCAAGGGTATTTAGATGTCATTACGGTTAGGATTTATTGCAATGCTGTTAATAAAATACTAATGACCACTGTAATAACCCGAAGGTAAGATTGGTAAGTGATGGTAGAGGTCACAGCGTAGTTTGCTCTAAGAACTCGTATACGCCATAAGAGTGATTCTTGGCGAAAGAGTGAACTTTTGCCTTGCAGAGTGAACTCTGACTCTAAGCTCCGGAAGGTGACTTCCTTTTTTCCCTGTAATGCCTACGGCTCTACAGGAAGATCTGGGACATAGTAAGATCTGGTAATCAGGAAGATCTAATGCATAGTTTGGATTGTGAAAAATAAAAACTGTGTAAGTTTCACTGAATTTTATGTAAAACGACTGATTTCGTCGGACAGACGACATCATGATGTCGACCGTTTTCATTTTAAATAAAATTTAGTGGAACTTCCAAAGTTTATATTTTTCATAATTCATCGCGAAGTATTGTGAAGTTGAGCCGAATACCATAGAATGAATATGAAATTTTTTCTTTTAACAATTTTCTGATAAATGTTGTGCAGAACTGCTGTTACATATTTTAAGAAACTGCGGGAAATACCGCAACAGTAACTTTTAACGGAGTACAAATCCCGGTCAAGGTGAATGATTTTTACACTCTGAAATTGTTGCAATGCTGTCACATAGTCTGCATAGGTTGATGCTCATTACAAATTGTCTTATTTATTTGGTCGGTTTGTTCCAATATCTTTCGCTGTTCAAGGCAGTAGGCACATCAAAGCCACGGGATGGAATTTTAGGATATAAATGCTGCAGCTATGTTATTTGTTCTTCCTGGAACTAAGGTTATCCTAAAGTACCGATCATTTTCGCTCGACCTCATTCGAGACAATGCATATGTAGACGCACCTCCTCTCGAAGGACCGCTGGAATCGCTAGATTCCTTGGATCGATTTTCTCACCCCGGATCGCATCTCATAATGGCGGCCCCTGGCCTCGCGTCGACACACCACCCTCCCCCAAGGCCGAGGGGAGATTCTCGAACCTCGCCGCTCGCGAGCGACCAGGTACTCCACCCCCCCTCCTCTCTCGGCCGCCCGACCCCGCGGGTCCACGACTCCGGAATTCATCTTCCTCAAACGCCTTTGGTGAGGGTGATGCTGGGGTGGATGGGGGTGGGGGTCGGGATTTAGATCCTTCGAGAGATGAAGGGATAGGAGAATGGATGCGGGGGAAAACCGGCTGACAAGTGAGGAGAGGACAGGGAGTTGGAACCTCTCCCGCCCTCCTCTCTCCCTCCCACCCTCATCTTCTCCCCCATCCGGGCAATCACAAAGGGTTCGCGCGTAAATAACTCTCCTCCGCCACCTCTCTGTTCTCCCGGTTGTAGTTGCGCGACCTCTTCCCTTCCCAGGCGCCCCTTATCCCATTTGCCTCTCCATTATTCCCGCCCTAGGTCCCTTTGCGTTCTATTTGAGCCTCTCGTCTATTCATTACCCATCTCCCGTCTTTGCATCTCCTGTCGTGTCCCAAAGATTCTCACTCCCCCTTATCACCCGCACAGTAATCCTCTTCTCAAACTACGTTCGCTTCTCTCTCTCTCTCTCTCTCTCGACATCTCGGTCCTCGTTTTCCCGTTGACTATAATCGGCGAATGTGATCTCATAATCACTCCGACGCGCGACCTTCCCCGAGAGAGTTATTGGATGCTGAGTCGACGTCCGAGTAACCGCCGTTTCAAGTTTTAGTTTGCGACGCGAGGAAGCCCTTCGAGAGTGGTGCTTTGAGGAGAAGAACGGTGAATGCAGAAAGAAAAGTAGATACCAGCAAGACGTTTTGACCCCGTCTTGCTCCGGGGTCTGTTATAGTCCCCCGTGCGTAATTCTGCTGCATTTCATGAGAAGAATTATGCGGCAGTACTTTTTGATCAGATCCTTAAGGTAAAAGGAGTCCTGTCCACCCTACGGTTACCTGAGTCCTCTAAATAACAATAAATGCCAAAATATCTTGGAATTTTACATGCTCTTTCTTGGTTTCAGCAAAATGATATTCATTCGTGTTTGTGTTTAAATTTAAGTTAAAATTAAGCTGATGTCAGTCATTGAAAATTTCTGACACCGTCGGAAAAATAGGTTTAAGTGCTATCTGCATCACGTGAGGAATATAAGGGTCCAGTATTAAGCAGCGAAATTTCCCTGTCCGTATCCAATCCCATTTTTAGATTTATTACAAAGAGCTCATAGGTGTTTTCACTTTAAGTTAGTAACTTTACATTTTATTTCATCCTAAATTCATCGAGAGAATCGAGTTATCGAAATCAGAAATATCTAATTGAAAATGAGTTAGTAATGCATTATAGGAATTCCGTTAGTCATTTATGTTACTTATCAATTCTTATAGTTTGTAGATTCCCTCTGAAAGTTGGTCGATTAGAAAGTAATTTTTGGTTCTCACTTTTGCGTAGCTTGCATTTCCTTCACCATGGTCAAAAAGGGTCGAAAGGTTACTCTCTTTCGCATATTTTTCGCCATTTAAACCGATTCTCTCTTGAGAATTCCTCACCGTCGTCTCCTCCAACTCCACAGTTCTAATTTTCGGCAGTGTGATAGATATCTGTGATGCGGTGGAGTGAGGTGAGATTGCAGCCGCCGATCATTCCATTTTTTATTCTCTACACTCTATCTCCGTTCAATCTCCTTTCGAGCGCGAGCCAACTGCTGCTAAAAGGCAATGGAAGACTTGTCTGGTTTCCTCTGCTGCCTAATCTACCCGCGCGGTTCAAGGCCTGGCGTTCACGCTTCGTGAGATGGCTCAGTTATGTCCCGCTCAATAGAACTCCGGCAACACCCATTCGACGCCACTTTGGCCCTAATGTCAACCGCCTCTCACCGTCCGCCCTCTCTCTCTCTCTCTCTCTCTCTCTCTCTCCACTCTTTTGACATTCATTTAACTCGCTTCCTTCGTTGCCGTCACGCCATTCTCTCCATTCCTATCCTCAATATTTCAAGTGCCCTTTGTACTATGACGCAGAGAAATATATTGAGATTGAGAATTGATTGGAAGGAGCGTAATTACATTCAGGGGATCGTGAAAAATCAGAAGTTGAAATACATTTAAATTCAAAAATTCAATCAATACAGGCGTCTTTTACTTAACTTCTATTCGGATGAAACTTAGATTTTTTTTGCAAAGGGGAAGAATTTTTTGAATGTGAATAATTTATATAAATTTTCCATTCCTCACTTGATGTTTATTACAGGTATGTTTTCCTAAAATACTACCCTGGACAGATGGATCAAACTGCTTCACGGTGTATCAGACGCGACGTTTAAGTGGTTTTTGATCCCTGAATTTTTCCATTGTACGACCCGTATTTACTCTATCCTTTTTCTCTCCATTCGTACCTTGTGCGTTAGGCTCCATGGATAAATATCCTTTTGGAGGTCAAATTTGGACCTAAACCCTCCTTTAATTGGCGACGCGATTCCATTCACTCTAAAGCATGTACGTTCGCTTATCCAATTAACCCTGTCCCTTTGTGTAGAAAAAAATTGAAGAAGGATGTTATCAGCTCCTGGCCTCTGAAACAAGAAAATTTTAGAAATAACTGCGTGGTCTACAGGTCTGATACTGGTCTGTACTTCCTCCTGCGTTCTGCGTAAACATTGCAGTTGAATCAGCCATCCTCTGCGCGAGTGATTATTAAATATGTATAGAATGAATAAAGTCTGCCAGTCCTTGGACTAAAACTGGCCAGTCCTATTTTTTATGATGCTATGTTTCTTTCAGCTGTGTTACGTAGATAAAATTTCGTGTGTGTTTCAAAATTTTACTCGGCTATTTTCTTAGTGTCTTTACACATACTGAGGGATTAATATTGAAAACAATTGTTTGTGTTAGTTTTTTATTGGGAATTTCCCTATTTGATCACAAAAAATGTTTTGTGGGACAAGGGGAAAAATTGCTGGTGAAACTAAATTTTCCGGGTGGAGCCATTCTTCAACCTAGAGAGTAGTGGCCATTCGGCATTTCTGGACCACGGCATGAAATAATCAGAAACGTTTTTAGGCTGTGTGACTCGAGAGCAATTTTTAAATATATTTTGGGTTTTACCAGGTTTCCCTGTCTGCCAAGATTCGCCTCCCCGTTCTTCCACGCATATGTCCGATTGCAGTATATAGTCTCCAGGAATTTTACTAGACCAATGTGCGCAATTTAAATTCCAATGAGAGTTATCTTATTCTTTAAAGTTTTCTCACGTAATTCCATCTGATTTGCGAAATCTTGGAGAGAAACTTGTCCTCTACTTTAATACTTTGATATTAATACTAAAACTTTGATATTAATTGTGATAATCAACTGAGATTGTCTCATAGAAGATGAAAAATTGAAGGAATACCAGTCATCAATTCCGAGGTGACAGCATTTTTTTCTCATATTTCCCTGTGAGAATTACCATCCCAGTCCCTATTTCATTTGCAGCCAAAATTATCAATTTTAACTATGAAAATGTCATGCTACGTACTGCAGAAGTATTCACATACTATTCTTTTATGCTCGTATTCCATCCGGTATAGCTAGCTCTTAGTTTTGCATAAAACTATTCAATGTTTTATTTCAGATTTATGTATTGTCGAAGCTTATAATGTGAACATTTATGCATTTTTTTTCTGCTACGTCTTTTGTAGAAATATTCTATGTATTTCGGCCTTTTCTGATGCT
This sequence comes from Hetaerina titia, assembly GCA_037158775.1. Lineage (NCBI taxonomy): Eukaryota > Metazoa > Arthropoda > Insecta > Odonata > Calopterygidae > Hetaerina > Hetaerina titia. The sequence continues at coordinate 100,268,208 of CM073768.1, forward strand.
GTCTATTTTGTTTTAGTCTATCTCTCGTTACAAAACATGCACTGTGGCTATATCACTTCCACTTCAGGTAAAGGAAACCCAAAAATTAGTAGGGAGGTTTTCGTGGCGCCTCCAAATCCGGAGACACGGGCAAATACCTGACCCACTTGGCACCATTAGTAAGGAAATGAATTAATTCTACAAGATCTTATCTTCGGCGAAATGTGTAGATTTCAGCCCCCAAGATAATAGTTCCACCGAAAGTTGACACACATTGTAGTACTCTTCCCGCTTCAATTACAAAAGGTTTTAATGGTCGATTTCACGTTGAGTATCATCCTATAAAAGAATTTGATAGCATAGGTTAATTGATTGGAAACTATTCATAGGTTCTGCAGAATTATTCATTTTACCACGACGTTGAAAAAGTTTGTTTAACGTCATCCTTAAAATATTGTTTTCTTACATCATTCCTTTGCAGATTACACGATTTATTTCCGTTGGGCCCGTTTGCCACCCTGAAAAGATATTTGTTTACGGAAAATGTTGGAATCATAATCATCACTCTTTCCCAAATACCCATGCATAAAATTCTGCACCAAACATCATAATGAAATGAAAAAGTTTTTGGTCGATTATGTTAAATAAGAGTCTTCATAAATAATTCCAGAAGGTTGTTTTTCACTGATATAACTAGTAGTTTTCAAAATATTCTATCGAACGTTCCACTAATACGTATTAATGAGTAGCTGCGAAACCTTTCAGCTTCTGCGGCCAATATTATTTTCTGAAAGAAATATTCAGTGTAATAAAATTAATAACCGTTAAAAACATGTTAGCTTATTAATTTAATATATTTTTAACCGTTATTTTTTATGTGTAACAACATCAATGGGGAAGCAATTCAAGGTAAAAATGATGACTGATCGGTACTAGGGCGTCACAACACTGTCGATTAGAAAAATTGTGGCATTTTGTGGACAATTTACGAAAATTAATAATAATGTGTAAAAAATACTGCGTTTAAAAACTTTTTTGTGAATTATTTTGCATTTGATAAGAACATGGAATCAAGGAATTGAGACTCATCATCGGTGTCTTGTAGTTTTGACTTAATTTGAGTCGCTTACCTGTTAACGATGCGGATTTATGCAAGCCTCTCGAGGAGCATTATTAACGTGCCCATCCTCTCACCTAGATGAGCGCAAAGGGTCTCTTTTTCTCGTAATCACGTTTTTGATCACGTGGATCAAGTGCGAATCGGTGGAATGCATAAAAAACCTCTGTTACAGTTTTACACCGCAGGCTCCCTGCTTGACAGCACTAAGGCAATTGGTGACCCTTGGGTTACATGGCTGGCTAACGATCCCTCCCAGGCTTGCCCATTCCGAGAGATCGTAAATCAGGGGTTATGTCTGGAGCCAGTGTCATGAAAGAATACATTCTGCGCGCTTTGCACTTAAGGTACGACTTGGGGCGCCTTAAATCCTCCTAATTTTCTTTACAATGTGCCCTCCACACACACGCACACCTTAAATTACCTTCATCTTTTCACCCTCATTACGCAAAGCCCTTATCGCACGTCGTCTCGTCGTCGACAATGCCCACCCACCGGGTAAGGTCCGTCGGATACCGGCCGGCCATTAATATACGACGCTAAACATCCCAAAAGTGAACATCTTCGAGCGCTGTTTCTCCAGACACCAATTCGAGAGCCATCCCTCGGTTATACGCCAAGCAACTCCTCTCTCGTCCAGATTAATCGCTTCGGCTGTCATGTTCGGTTTTCACGAGCCACTTGTTAGCAGGTTGTTTCGGCACTGCGTGAGAGTGCGTGCTGCGGCCGGCCGCGTCTCCCGTTTCCCACGGGAGACGGCGGAGCCCGCCGGGTACGACGGGGCGGGAGGGACGACTGGGGAATGGAACTAGCGTCGTTGCTCCCCCGGGAGGGTGTAGGGGTGCGAGAGGGGAGGCGCGCGCGAGGATTCTGGGGTCCCCCCTAGGCGGCAGCCGTGGACGGACGGGGGGGCGTGGTAGGGCGGAAACGGAGGGAGGGACGCGCGCGTCAGGACGTTTTATTAATCGCCGCGCGCGAGCGATTCATTTATCAGGTGATAAATAATATCGGGGAAGCGGATTAACTCGACGAGGTGGACTGTGATTTCAGTTCTCGCGGCGGTGGTATCTCCTCACCCCCGCGCCCTTTTCAGCCGTTCGTTCCTCCGTTCCGTCGGAGACAGGAAGCTGGGGGGGGGAGGGAAAACAGCGTAGGTCCCAACTTTGAACGTGAATTTAGTGTCCACGGACCACATTTCATTCTCGTCTGAGTTGAGGTCATTTAAAAAAATTGATTTTTTCGGCTAACGTCCACAGTACCCGCTAATAATTTATTTGTGAAAAAGTATTTCATTCTTGGGTTTAATAGATTAAAATCTGATATGGTCCTAAATTGTGCGTTGGCTCTGAAATAAATTGATTTTTGAGATTTAAAGTCAAGCAATGCGGTACATTAAATGAAAGATAATGATGGTTATGTGTCCAATGTTGCATTCAAAGTGGAACGGAAGAGTTGAATATTATGACTGATAAAAAAATAAGATATTTTTACTAATAAATATGTTTATGGTTCATAATGTGATTCAATTTGTGCTAAGAGTTGGACGAATGAAAAAGAAAGAGAGTAACATGCAGCATGGCGTGCTTTTCTTAAAACTCGAATGCTATGAGGTTAGCATTAGCTATAACTATGCGTTGTGCGTGACCCTTGGTATGAATACTTAGTGTATTTTTGGTCCTGCTATAAAATTTGCCGCTGGCGAGCATCAGTTTTTCTCAATAGCAGTCTCTGACAAGCCCCCAAGGTGAGGCACACTAGGCATACCCTTATTACTATAAATATTCTACGAGAATTTTAGAGGCAGAGGTCTTAGTTTGAACCCCTTTGGCAGGAAATCTTCTGACGATTTAGTGCTTCCTGTTGTTGAAGATAAACAAATTTCTTAATTTTTCTTACTTTGCAAAATTACAATTGAATATGTATAATATATTTATTCAATAAATTATTCATATTCAATTTGTTTATATATATATATATATATATATATATTTTATTAGGTAATCTACCGGTTAAGGTAGGTTTTTGGATGGACACAACTATCAAGTAAGCATTTTGTGACTCCCCACCTAGCAAACTAATCTATATCAGGTCCCTCTTCATCTCGGTGTACTTCTTTCCTTCCTTCATCCCGTCCAACATCCCTATCCTGTTCCTGCCCTTTCCTCGTTTGCCTAACATTCTCCCTTCTATTACCCTCTTCAACATTCCACTACCGCTCAATACGCCTTTCATCCATTTTTCCTGCCTCCATAGGATTTCTCTCAACAAACCCCTCTCCTCCCCCACCATTTCTAGTACTTCCTCATTTGTTTTCCTTTCGGTCCATTTCACCTTCTCCATTCTTCTCCACACCCACATTTCAAAAGCCTCCAATCTACGTCTATCCTCCTGCTTCAGCGACCACGTTTCCGCGCCGTACATAGCTACGCTCCATATCAGAGTTTTTACGAGTCTTGTCTTAAGATCCCTACTCAACGTCCCCGTCATCAACTCCCTCCTCCTTGAGAAAGCCTCCTTGCCTAGCGCAATTCTTCTCCTTACGTCCCTACCACTTTGACCGTGTTGGTCCAAAACACTTCCAAGATATGTAAACTGTTCTACCTGCTCTATTTTTTCCCCGCCTATTTTAATATTTAGCTTAGCCTTTTTCTTTCTGGAAAATCGCATAACCTTTGTTTTATTAATATTGATTCTCATCCCATATTTATCGCACTGAACCTCCAATTCACTCAACAATGCTTGCAACTCCTTGGCTGACTGAGCAACTAATGCTTGGTCATCAGCAAACCTAACCGATTTTACGAATTCCCTTCCGACTTTCATTCCTACCTCCAGTTCTTCCCATGCCTCTTTAATCATTTCCTCTACATATACGTTGAACAGTACCGGTGACAATGGGCAACCCTGCCTTACACCTCTTCCTAACACTGCCCATCCGGACTCTCCGTTCCCCACTCGCACCTGAGCAGTCTGAGACATGTACAGGTTGCGGATCAGTCTCCTGTCCCTCCAATCCATTCCTCTTTTCTGCAATACACGCATTAATTTTTCCCAATTCACTCTATCAAACGCTTTTTCGAAATCTACAAAACAGGCAAAAACGTCCTGATTTTATTCTATATTCCTCTCGACTAGTGATCTCATTACTGCAATGGCATCACGCGTACCTCTTCCTTTCCAAAACCCAAACTGATCATCCCCTAAGTAATCATTTGCCTTACTCTCTATCCTTTTGTTGATGAACCTGAGAATAACTTTGGCTGCGTGGGATATCAAACTTATTGTTCTGTAATCCTCACATGACGAAGCCTTTGCCTTTTTTGGAATAGGAACTAACACCGATCTCACAAAATCTTCCGGCCAGATTCCTTCCTCATAGATACTATCTCTACTACTCAGACATGTCTATATAATGATGGGCACTATAGATATATATATATATAGTAAAAACCAACAAATGTATGTATATATATAATAAGATATATATATATATATATATATATATATATATATATATATATATATATATATATATATATATATATATATATATATATATATATATATATATATATATTCTGATTCTGATGACGACGGCCGTGCCGTCGAAACGTAAATATCCAATGTAAGTGTCCTTCTTTTATGTTTCTATGTGTGTGGTGTTTGTTGTCTTAGTGTTTGTGTGTTTATATATATATATATACCTATTTTTTTCATGGACAATCAAGTTTCTTCTGAAGTTTGCGTACATCATTAGAAAGGTTGAGCATTTAGCTATTCTTATACATGGTCGGCTTAACGATCAATCACTTTTTGCATCCTTGTAACCAGCTTTTTAATACCGGCGTCATACCTTTCTCCCGCCGCGTCGCGAAGCCAACTGACGACTGCTTCTTGCACTTCCTCGTCTGATTTCTGGATTCGATAGTGACTAGAGACGAAAGATGGGCAAATCACTACACCCCGGAAGAGAAGAATCAGTCGAAACAATGGCGTCACCCAATCTCACCTAAGCCCTAAAAGTTCAAGACAGAGAAGTTAGCGGGAAAAGTAATGGCGACCATTTTCTGGAACAGGAAGGGGATTCTGTTGGTGGTTTTATGCCGAAAGTAACACCAATCAACTCAAAAGCTACAGCGTGACTCTAAAGAAACTTCGACGAGCCATCCAAAACAAAAGATGGGATAGGCTCACCAAGTAAGTGTGTGTTGCATCATGACAATGCGCGTCCATATGATTCACATCAAACGACCACCCTACTCAATGAATTCGGCTGGGATATCATCAACCATCCTCTTTACATCCCGGACGTAGCCTCCAGTGACTACCACTTGTTTCTCTCTCTCAAAAACACCTTGGGGGTCAAAAATTCAAGTCAGACGAGGAAGAAGGATAATTTCGACAATTTATTTATCATCAATTCGTCAGAGCTATTTCTTTTGAATATATACCCTAAATTTCATTTCACTTACGTACAGGTACGTATGCATGTCTACGGGCAAGTAGCTTGAAATCATATGTTTTACCTCTGACTCAAACAGCTGAAAAGTTAAATATTTAGCCGAAGTTCGTGACCGTAGTTACGTAATACAGGGTTCGTCCGGAAAATAAGTGTACTGAGCTCAGGAAAAAAAATTATTACACTTTTACATATCTTAAGCTAATATTCCTTAAAATAGGACCCTTGTGAGTCGATACACTTGTTCCAGCGGCGTTCTCATTCCTGGAACGCTCCCGCGAAGGCATCATCGGGAACCTCTCGAAGACACGTCGTCACGGCCTCTTTGACGGCGTCCAAAGTCCATCGCATTCCTTTCAAACTCCTCTTTATCTTCGGGAACGGAAACGTTCTCTAAAAAATGTGGATAATTTTTGCTGTGATCCGCAAGTTGTGTCGCGATTTCCAAACGATTGAGTCTTTGATCATCACTGAGCACTTTCGGCGCCAACTTTGCACAAATTTTTCGCATCTGTAATTGGTCCCTAATAATCTCGTGCCCTATTGTTTTTGGCACATTACACCGCTCTGCTATCTTCCGAATACTAAGACGACGATCAGAGTTCAGTACATCGCGAACTCTTTGCACATTTTCGTGCACATTTTTCATTTTCGCACAGTGTCGTTGATGGGCGTCCAGGCCGTGGTTCGTCGTCGACCTCTTCTCTGCCCTCCACGAGCATCTTGTGCCACCGAAAGATCATGTTTCTGGACATGGATGACTCCCCGTAAGCCTGGTTAATCATACCGACAGTTTCGGTAGACGATTTCCCAAGCTTTACCGCAAATTTGATGGAATAACGCTGCTCCAAAAACTTCGGCATCGCGTTCCGTGACGTGGGTCGAGCGTGGAGGTTCGCGTTAACAGAGCTCCTCACTACACCACAGCTCAGAGCCGACTGCCTTTTTCAGCGTCGCTTGCCAACATACCCCCCTCCAATCGCAGTCCGTCAGAGCGGTGCTGGGCGCACCTGGAGCGGCGGGAAAAAATCAGTACAATCATTTTCCGGACGAACCATGTATTCATTTAAGATATTTCATTTTGACTCGAAGACCAGACTTCATTTTGGCATATGATAATTGAACATGTTTTGTATAAAAAATAACGGTAAATTTTTCAAAAAAAGTAGATTTATTTCAGATATTGCTACAATCTCTCTAAATTCTTCAAAGTAAAACCCTTGATCGTCAAAACACCTTTACCAGTGGCTTTTCTTCGACTCGAAGGCTCACTGGTAGGGGGATTCCGGAAGGTCCACATGGGTACTCGTGCAAGCTTCTTCGGCAGCACTTAGGGTGCCATGGTGGTGTCCTTTAAGGGAGGATTTCTCTTATGGAAATAAGAAATACTGTGCTGCACCAAGTTGGAATTATAAGGGGGTCGGGGAATCGTCACGATGCCGTTCCAGAAGTTCTTCTCAAACGGATTCTCGACTCTGTTCTTGATCGTCCGTGAAAAACTTCGGGACGAGTTTAGCATTGCCAAATTTTCAGTGATAACGGTCAATGCCAATACGATCTGCAATAATGCGCACACTTAACCGACGGTCTGAATTCAGTACTTGAGGGAGACAAAAACAGGAAAAAATTGTTACCGAAACTTTTTGTACAAACCTTGCATTTTACTGAATGTTTTATTTCTTGGTCAAAGCAGGCAGTTTTTCTGGAAGGAAATGTCATCATCATGTACATTTTTGTCTAAGACACCTAAAAGAAAACATTTTGAGACTTCTTACTCGGTTACACGGCTTGAGTGAAAAATATTTATGAAGTTTTTCCTTCTAAAACAAGTTGCTCACACTTTTTCGGTATTTTTAAGTGCTCCCATTGTATTTGAGTCTGTTGCTCTTCTTAAATTAATGTACCGTGGTCCGCGAAAGAACATTTTTTTCCGGCTTTTATGAGATAACAGGTAATAATACACGCTACCGATAGTTTCTTTGTAGTTTAGATGGTACTGGTTGCTGTACCTTACCTTGGCTAGGAGAGCGTTTTATGTTGCACGTTCTTGTGGTGGTGGAATTTCGCCTTGGTACTTACCAAAATCTAGCTTGCATGCTATTGGATAAATTTCTTACTGCATTCTAAGGTGCAATTATTTGTTGGATTATAGCATATGTAAATCATGCGTGTAAAATGAAAGGAGGTAGATATGTATTTGCATGCGTGTAAAATGATAGGATGTTTTTACGAATGTTTGCACCACTGTGGATTTGGGTTTGCATGTATGTGTTGGTTTTGAATGCGGTTTTTCTTTTTTCCCTTTTTTGGGTGATGACCTAACACCCCCTGTCACACGCCCATGCGGCAGCTTGCGGGGTATTATGTAGATGTAGATGTTGCTTGGAGATTTATGGTTAGTGTCTTCATTTCACTTTTTGCGAGCTTGAAAAAATCCTTTCCCTACCATTTATTTCATTATGATTAGTTGCACAAATCTTGAAAACTTATTCTTCTGTAGAATCTTGAATACAATGTGAATGCATGTCGTCATGATTTTGGTAAGCTTCCAGTTCGGTAGGTTATTGGGGAAATTAAAAAAAAGCCTCATATTAAGGTTCGTTCATAAAGAATTTATGAAACCGCTCTGATCTCAAAATCGATTTACTTTCGTGGAATTATCCATCACAGTGGCTTTTAACATAACACAGAGGTTGGTCGGTTCACAAAAAAGATGGTAATTATGAAAAAATGTATATTTTTCATTGAAATGTGGTATTCCTCTTTGATCTCTTCGTGTTTATTTCTTCCCCCGAGCTTCATGATATGTGTAAGTCACTTTCATGAATCGTTCTCCCATTTCACTCACAATTGCCTCAAACATGAGTTCACGAGACACAGAGATAGGCAAGTCAGTAAAATATAGGATAAAGCAGGTGGTAGAAAGAATCTTTAGTTACCTTAGTCCAATTTATAGATAACGAAATGTGCTTCCTCTCCCGCTCTTACGAATTAGCATTAAGCCTGATCTAATTATGGTAGTTTAGGCGCTTTTAGCATAATTTCCGATTCTTTGTGCGCTAATTTCTTCTGTGGTGAGAGCGCAAGATATAGAGAAGTTGGAGTTCCATGAGGTATTCAGTTTAATTTTGTCTCTTTTCCAAAGCTTCTGAGATAACTGCATTTCCTTTGTTCTATAGGTTCTTCAGTCGTGCTTACACGAATTTAGCTTTTATTAGGCAAACGAGAATTACCTTCTGCTACCTTCTCGATCTCTCTGCTTTGAACCTAGTTAGAATTTTCTCTAACTTTGAGATGCTGTCAGTAGTGTTAGTGCACTTAATCGTACATCTTGTGCATTGACGAAAGGAAGCTTCATTATTTGACTCCCCTGACGGAATATTTAGGCAATGTTTGGAGGAAGGAAACATGACTGTGAGAAGAAACCCACGAGGCATTGTTTAAATTGCTATGTCCTTCCCATGATTTCTTTATCCTGAATGTACGTTTTGCGAATTTATAATTAATTTAGAATTTTCCTTCGTAAAGTAATCACGCGGCAATATATGATAAAATATAACGTTAAGCAGTCCATTTAAAAATTAGTCGAAAAACAATTTTAAAAGTTATTTGATTACAGGAGAGGAAATTATGTCTAAAACATCAAAGCTATTCTCGTTCCTTGAATGTTTCTTTTTTAGGTGTTAATCATTTCAATTTTTTCTCGATTAAAATTATTCACCATAAACTCTCTCCTACATTTCTCATATCTTTTCACATATTTTTTACGTACGGGGTATATAAAATGTGGTTCTGAAGGATAATGTCACTCCTTATCTTTATTACTATACATTTCAAAGCTAAAATTAATTTAAAATCTTTACTTCGTTTATTTTGTATTGATTATTCGAAAGGAATTATATTGCCGAAGAAATTTTCTCCTTTCTTGCCGAAAGATTCCAAACGAAGTCGCCTTTTCGACTAACTTTGTGTTAAATAGTTGAACACTTATGCATTTTAAGAAACTGGTAAGAATTTTGTGACCCACCCTTTTAATGTACGGTAGTTTTTAATTATGAATTGACAAGAGTTTCAGAAAAGTACTCGCATATTTTTCTTTTTAAAAGGAATGTGATCAATGTAGAAAAAATAAAGCACATTTTGTCTAGTCAGTTCTGTTTTTAATACCTAATTTAAATTGAATTTTTCGTCTTGCCACTCGACATAAACCGTTATATCGCCGTCCCATCAAGCGCACGTATGTTTGTTAGTATGACATTCTCACTTCAATTTTTTCTCAGTGATTTCACAAAAAAATACTGAATACGAGTTAAAAATTCGATCTATTTTATAAATTTCGTCTGCCATTCAAGGCATTAAATGGTTTTTGGTTTAAGTGGCTACGGGCAAGGATAATATTTTTCATAAGGAAAGGTTTTCTTTTGCGCAGGTTCAATTTTTGTTTGTCAATCGTCAAAAAGGCGTTAAATGGTTCTCAGGTACTATATGATCCTCATTGCGGACGCTTTCAGCGATTCCTTCGATTTTGATTGAGAATTGTTGGGTCTTAATGCGTTTTAGGATTTATAAAACGTCCCCATTGTTGTTTTTTCACGGACATTTGAATAATTCATTAGATGAAGAGAGCACAAAGCGAGTTTAAAAAGACTTTTTTTTTAATGAGCAAGAGCGCTAAGCCAGAATAAAAGAGACTCTTTTAAGTCACATCGTTTTTCAAGTTGATGAAATTTTTTACCTGTTCCCAAAGAATTTTCTCCCACGCGTTCCTTTTTTATATGCCCCATTTCCTTCTTCTCTTAAACGCGTTCCAAGCGGGTGACATCTGAGCCGTTTTCATGAATTTCTCCGACCTCTGCACTCGGTGCAATTCGCGCAGCTGCTTCTGCGAAACGCGGAGCCATTTCTCGGAGCGTTTCGGTATCTTCCGTGCCGACGGCATTGTGGTGTAAATAGCATCGCGGAAGTGTATCGTTTAAGGGACGGCTGTAAACGAGCTTCTATAAACCTCCCCGAGAGTACTTCCTCTATCGGCTCGATCCCATTCATTTTTCAAGCCCTATGTTCACCCTAGTTGGAAGGTGTTGAACATTTGTAAGCTCCCAGAAAAAGTTAACAAAAACCACGGGGTTTTCCTTCTCATTCCTCGGAGGAAAATAAGAAAACAGGTCTGCCGTTGTCTTTAAATGTGCTGGAATTCACCTTATTGATTCAAGGCTACCATTACTCTATTGGTCAGCCTTATCCAATTTTAGATACCGCATTGGAATTTCATGAAGGTAATATGTCGTGAAGTTTTCTTGGTTTTTGAAATAGAATGCCATTTACCGATAGAGCTGTGTATGTGTCTTAGTTTTCAAATAGCACTTGGATATATACTATGGGTCTAAATACGAATTAGAGCTTATCTTGCGTCCTTTTATAAGACATAGTTTCACAGTCTTTCTTTTTTTATTAAACTTGATGACAATGAAATTACCTATTTCTTGGAAAGGTCATACCCTCTCTGCCTTAATCTCCAACCAAGTTTTGACTGAGTCAACTAAAGTTATCTCCAGCGAAGATGTCCTTTAATTTGGTCTCAGAAAATTGAATAAGTAATGACTTCTCGCTGATGGATTTTGTTTTTACTAGTTTACTGTGATCCCGCTTTGTATAAACGTTTTTAGCGAAGTGTCAGCGTTTGTGTATAATGCCAGAAAGTTTGTCGTAGAATTGATGTATAGGCAAACCCCTCCATGTAATGGTGGTGTGTTTGCTGTCTGTTTTGATCATCCATGCGTGATGAAAGATAAAATATAAAGTGAATTTCCACTTCTGTTAATATTATGATATGAGCCAACATGTTAGTATTGGCAATCATTCAGTCTACATTCATGCAATGAGGGTCTTGGTTTCACATTCTATGTTTTTGCAATTTGGCTGATAGCAGGCTGTGCAGTCTCAATTACAAGATTTTCGTCCAGTACCTTGCTAGAGTTTATAAAATTAGTAGTAGTTATTACTAAAAGCAGTAAAAGTCGAGCTCATTACCATGATTAATTAGGTGGGTATATTTCGTTGAAGTAAAATTTTTATCAAATGGAGGAAAGTTAAAGAGAAGCCCGTAGTCTATATATACCTACACTTTATGAAAGACGCATAAGGAACCACAGATTAACGTCTCATCCGACGGACAACGTATTTCACTTTATACGAGCTACCTCATGGCGCCTGCATGTGACACACCCTCAAACAACAAAGATCGTTTGAGACAACGAACAAAAGGAGAAACCATCAAAAGACAGCCGGATATATGGTGGTAATTCTCTCCCGAACTCGTTATCGGCGCCGGAAAGAAGTTGAGCCACAAGATCTCCATAATCTAATTAACTTGAAAACCACGCTAGCAGCGAAATAGGGACAGTTCCTTACGGTTTATTAAGTGTGATTTTTGAGAAATTTTATTTTGCATGATTCCATTTAGTGACCTTGCCGGACTATACGAGATAGTGATGACATCAACCCAAGAAGAAACATTAAAAACTTTCCAAGAGCTCCATGTATAAAATCAGCACGACCCGTAGGAACTTCACCATGTCACCATTCACTTATTGCACATCGATTTGTAAATGTGCTGATCATTGACGTAACCCATCCAGAAGTTGGTCTCGATTCCCAAGAGCATCGCAGTGTTTCAGTGTGATTCCTGCCAATGCTTTATTACCGTAAGTCCAGAACTACACATTTTATGCATAATTACATTCCGATAATCGAAAAACATCAGTACAGGGGTTTCGAGATGCCGGTATATCAGTCACCTAATCAATTTAATTCATGTCGTTAGTAAAATCGGGCACTAAAGTACTACCTTGGTAGCTCGCGAGGCCCGTTGACTCTCACCGCTTGGTGACAGGCGGTTCGGGTCCCAACTGGAGTGAAGAAGGTGCGTACCTACTCGGTTATTTGCAGAAAATGGGAGTTTGCGGTGAGACATGACCTTAGCCGTCCCAAGACCTGAAACGCCAAATGCTCATATGCCAACGCTGCAAGGCCTTAGTCATGAAATTGTACTTGGTTTTCTTCTCCCTCTCACACACATTATCCCACTTCCCCCTTCCTCTCTCCACAAGGGCTGAAGTGCACGATTGCGGTCGCAATCATTCTTTGCACACACACACGGAACTCGGCACACAACTCTCGCACATAGGTACACCTTAAGCCCCCTCCCTCCCTCTATACCTCTCGCCCCGCCCCATCTCCCCTCCCGCACTCCTACCCCTCCCCCACCCTTTGTTTGCTGACTCTTCGTCGCCGCACTGGGATGCGTCTCCGGCATTTCCGCCTGCATCTCGTCTCCTCCCTCCACTTGCCGACTGCCACCGTTCATTTACCCTTCACCACCTCCTCGGCTCCCTACGCCCTAGCCTCCACCCACCCACCCATCCTCTCCGCCGCCCACTTTCTGGTGCCGTATCGCATAAAATGTAATCCAACGAGGGGAAAGAGAGCGAGAGAGAGAGAGAGGGAGAGAGCAGTTAGAGATGGGAAGAGCAAAGTGGGAGGAGAGGGATGTTAAGGGGAAGGGGGCAAGGAGAGAAGATCGCCGTCGTAATACAAATCGCACGTAATTTAGCGCTCGTAAATCATAAAGCGCCCTCTCTCTTCTCCTCCTTCTCTTCCATCTCATCCTTCCCGAAGAGCACGGTTGGAGGAAGGAAAAGAGCAGGCATAAGCATGCGCCCCACACAGTACAGGCACACTCGTCGGCGCAATCCCAGATATGTCTCTGCTTCCAGCCTGGGAGTTGTAGATATGTATTTTTAGTATCTACATCGTTATGCAGGGATGAATCCAACGTAGCGATATTCAAGTGATGATCAATAAAGACAGGTCATGATTTTTTATTCGCGTATTTTATTTTGTAAACATTTAACCTTGTTTAATGTTGTCAGTTAAATGTTTTAAGTATATGTGGTACAAGATACAAGTAAAAGGGATTGCATTAATGCTCAGTTTAAATGCGTCAACGATGAAAGCAACATGCTAACAAGCACCATGCTGCATTGACATTTTTCTTACGTCTAGATACATATTCAGTCGGGGTGTATCTAATGTTACGTGGTTCTGTTATTTCCAAGAGCACAGCTAAAAGATGGTTAAAGATTTGAAGCGGGAAGGCAATCAGTTGGAAGGTTAGCCCGAAGCCTGTATCTACTTTATGGAAATGGACATTGATGTAGTGAGGAAAGTTCTTATAATAACTTTAACGGCACTACGCATATAAAAAATTGGACATTTTATTAAATACCACTCATGCGTTGGAAACAGCAAAGTTGTAATTCATGACTATAGTCGTGACCTAGACTAATGTGACCTTTTCCTGTGTCCTAATGTAAATAAACACCTAAATGGAGAGCATTTTTCATCATTAGAGACAGACTTTAGATAATTTGATCAGAGTAATACTTATTCCTGATGACGTTGCTAAAATAACTCTGACCTCTTAATCTGAGAATATTTAATAACATTTCACAGAATCGCGCATAATGTTTCCCGGCGTAGCCGCAAATCGAGATCTAGATATTTTATTCATGCTAGGTGGTCGCAGGAATTCATCTCATTGAATTTTATCTCAGAATTGTTGGTGAAAGGTTTTCTTTTGATTTTGAACACCCAGTAAATACTATTGAAATTATGCAATATCCAATGGTTACATGGTACATTGTTTTTATTCTTAAATTTTCGTTCTTTATCTAAAATTTATTCTCTTAATGATCGAGATGTGGAGCTACGGAGAGATTCATACTCTTCCTGCATTTTCCACCACCGTCGTTTTTTATTCTTTTTGCGATGAAAAGAAAGTTAACGGGCAGGAGCCTTCAAGTTAACATTGGTTTAATTAAAAGAATCCCAATTCTGTTGTCCACCATAGCCATTTGAAAGAGCGCAAACATATTTGCATGAAAATGACGGTTTGTGTATTTTGGTGCTGCTATTAAGAGATAGATATTTGTAAACAGGCTAGTCAATTTTCCTGAAAATACTTATTCTAAATTGAATCCCAAAGTATCAAAGCGATAAATTTACATCAATTTGTAATTACCAGTGTCGATAAGCAGTCGAATAAATACACTCGTTATTCAAAGTGACATTTTCGTGCATTGTTTATTATTTTGTAAGTGGAATATCTACAGGAATTCCGCAGGGCGACATATTTTTGGAATATTACCGCTATTACTTGTATGTGTAGATATATAAGCATTTTTTATATCTATTCTCCAGAATTCATAATCCACCTTCCGTTCGATCCTTGTTCTCCATTTTTTTTCCTTCCTTTTTAATCGTATGTTTTTACCCACCATTCTCTTTCGCGTATTTTGTATTCGTGGCTTCTGGTCGGACCCGTGAGATATATACTACGAGTATCTCCAGCTTGAGGATGTCTCGTACTTCGCTTAATGCCTCAGCATTTTTCTCTCGAAATACGTCAAAAGAGTTGAAAACACGTAAGCGTGGGTAGATGTTACTCATTAAGGCAACAATGAAGATATAAATTACATAGGGGGGCATTTATTTCGTAAAATCTCTACATGCATGCAGGGATTTACGGTTAAAATTATAGCTTTACTCTTGTGGTAATTGCTTAAAGTATTTTTGACTCAATATATTTCATTAAAACTGATTTCACATGATAAATATTATCTTTGATGGACTTTGGCACATCAAAAGCATTGGATAGCTAGCGTTGAAAAACATTTCAATTCAGAGTACTTTAGTGTACCCTTAAGACGATGTGTTAGCTAAAATATCTTCATCGCAGTATATCAGAAAATCTCTATATATTAAAGAAATTTTTAGGGTGCGAATGAACATATATGCGTGTTGTGTATGTTCAAAAGTCGTGATTTTTTGTTGAGGAGCACTTAAAGAAAGTGGCAGTAAGCCGTTTGATTTTTGCGGACACATGTTTAAATTTTTTGTTATATGTGCATTTTTCCTTGCGTTGAAGAAAATGATCACTTTTTTATCTTCACATGTGAAAGCATTGAATGTTTAAGACACAAAAAGTTATAATTCAGATGAGAAGAGCATACTCCAGGTTAAATTAAAGTGTAAATTTCCCAGTAACTTATCTGATTACTTCGAAGTTAGCAGTAAGAATGTAACTAACGCTCCTGGGTATCGTCAACGGCGTATATAGTACGAGTATACGGTTGTATATATGGTGGTTATTCCAAATATGCTGCCAAATCTTTATGAGAAGGTGCTCCTTATCTTTCGTTCGAGGACGTTATGAATTTTCCTCAAGTTTTCCCATCTTCGCGCTCGAGGTCGCGTTTTTAAACAAAGTTCACTCAATGATCCACGTCAACGCTTCTTGGGGACAAGAAAATTAGTTGCGCTCAAAAGCGCAGAAATAGGGCGCAGTATGAATTCTAGAACTCAAGTTCGTGGATATTGCAAAAGTTCGGTTAATATTCAAGCGGTTTCAAGTTATAGGTATACTGCTTAACTAATGCTTCCCTTAGCATTTCATTTTTATTAACTTGAACTTCGAATCGTCATTTTGTCATAAGATAGGAAAGATATCATTGAAAAAAAGGGTTCCAATGTTTGGTAAAAATGTTCTTGGTTATTATTTTCGCTTTAATATTCTGTCCTATAGCATCGGTCTCTGTATAATTTCAGGTACAGTTGTTTGGAAATGCATTGTTAATTCAATTTTCAGGGTTCCCTTATAACAGGCTTCCTACGGTCGACGAGGGAAGCCGATTACATTATCCCGCTTTTCGTGTCGCTGGATTTTCCCTAGACCTTATTTAGTCTGTGTATTACACTCTCATTTTAGCGTCTATTGCCAACTTGAACCTTATCCTTGCACGGTTTCCTTCAAATTTTTGTTCTTTTTGTCGTGTCAAGCTTTATTTCTGCGAGTCATTGAAAATAGGTTAGTGGATAACGCGAGTTATTTGAAAGGCATATTCAAATCCTGAAAATTACGTAGATACTCGAGACTGCATTCCAACTTTCTTAAATAAAAGGATTAAATGTGAATAATTGGTATTAACAGCGTTTATACCTCTTTTAAAGTCATCTTTCATTTGCGGTTCTCAAATGGAAAATATTATCTAAGCATTTAGCAGGATGACTGTATTTCTCAGAACAGTTGGCGGCATACTACCAGAGAGAATAATATACGGGATATACTATATAGAATAAACGCGTATTTGAGTTTTCCAGTCCCCACAACTGCTTTTGCTATTCATTCCATCTGGGAGACAGTTACAATTTTTACAGATTATGTAAGAGTAAATTCCATTGAACACAATATGATTTGTTGGTGACATGCCTTCATCCGAAAAAAAATATGCATAAAGTTTTTAAAGTGTTTCTCTCGAGGTAAACTCGTGCAAAATTTACCGCCGATCAATGACTTCGAATTTCAAATGTTGGGTAATGAAACGTAAGTTAGTTAGAGAGCTTATACTCGTATGTTGATTCTGAATGAAAGAAAATTGAACTGAATTGCGTTCGGCAATGTTTTTGTAAAATGTTTAAACTTTTCTAACAAAAAACGAACTCGAAAAAAATCGAACAAAATGTTAAAGAGTTTCAAGTTGACGTTCGTCGTTCATGCGTTGCTAGAAACGAAAAAAATATTTATAATCCTGACCACTCAGGTTGTGGATTAAACAAGGAATTATTATTAAAAAATAAATGTTGCAGCATACGATGGGGAATTAATAGTACAAGTGTAGCCATTTTGGGAAGCAGGACATAGGATGAAACTTTGTCGAGCGGGAGAAGTCATTTTTTAATGGAAAGGGGCTAATACATATTTTGTGGAAAAGCTTCCGAATTTCACGAAGACGCATATTATCATGGACTGTTCTATAATTTTTTCATGTGTCAAAACTTTTGGTAAAAAATTTGTACGAGGAAATAAATAAATTTTTGTTTTTTGTATTATAATCCATTTGAAAGTGAATGAATTTGTTCATTTTAGTTTTCATCCGGCGAAAGATATCTGTTCGAAAATAGCTTTCCAAATAAATTTGCCATTTTGTTTGAACTAATCAGCGTTGATACGGTCACTTAATTTGCTTTTTTTTTGTGAACAAATATTGGTGACACAGTTTCAGAGGTAGCATGGTGGAAATCCTTCTTCATGAAAGAAGGCACTTTCCTTTTTCCACGCAAAAGTTTTTTGTCATATAATAAGTAAAAGAATAGACCTAGATTTCGTTACAGCGTAACATCTACAGGTAAAAATAAATTTTTCCAAAGCAAAGTGTCTTTTTTCATGAACAAACAAGGATTTTGAGTTCCTAAAATATTCTAGGGAAACATTTATAATATAACGTCATTCTATATCCAAATTGCGCTGCCCCATTCCTGTATCCCGCCCGATCTCCTTTTCTGGGAGTTCTCAGGTGATTTTCCTCGCTTTCGGACACGATGGAATTCAACGTTGATCGATAGGTTGAAATGAGAGCGATAGCGCCTACGCTACATACGATATCGTCGGCATTGGTTCTCGACCGGGTGGAGAAGGAAGCCGGCTACAGTCGACTAGAAAGAAATGTTTCCATGTCTAGATCACAGCCCAAGAGCCCCGACAGAAAGAAAATGGGCCCCCAAATCTACTTTTCGCAGTTCTAGATGTGGAATCCAAGTGTTTACTGCGGCTAGAGGATTTATTTTTTTTCTTTTCCTCGTGTCCCATCGCATGCCTAATAAATCGCCCCTTAACGAACAGGGAAAGATGGGAGGAGTGAGAGAGAGACGTTATCATCTCAGAGCCGGCATATGGTGATCGGAGCCCCTTCATCATCATAATTGGCGCATTATTCAACCAACCGCCTTTTCTTCCCGCTCTGTCTTTCGCACCTCGCCACGTGCCTCGTATCCCCATTCTTTGCGTCTTAAAGATTTAGTATTAACTTGGTTTCCTTACCTCCTCTTTCTCCCCCATAACCACACCATACTTATCCACCACCCGCTTCCTCCGAGGGAAAACAAAAGGGAGGAAGGCAAACACATCCCGGGCAAGTGATGAGCTGCGGCTCTTGGTTTAAAAATGTGAAGTCCATGGAAAGTCATCTCCCGAGAGGAAGGTATTTGAAAAGTTATGAATGTCATGTTTTATGTATAATAATAACAGACCGTCGGCTGACTGATTATGCGTAAACCGCTTTCGATGGAAACGTGGTGAGGAAATGGTTGGATATTGGTTTACCATTTTAAGTAGGCAGTCATTGTTATTCTTTCGAATGGAACGGGATTGAACGGAAGAAAAACTTTACTCAAGGAAATTTTGTTTCACTTTTCCGCAAAATTCATGCGATTCCTTAAGTATTTTGATAGCATAATCAGGAAATAGAGCCAAAATAATGACTTGACGCTTTAACTATTAATCGTTTTATTCCATTCTTTCGGCAAGAAAGGATATACTTTTGTTTCAATGTATACCTTCGAAAGGACTAAGTCGTCCTTGTTATTCAATTGAATATTATGTATTATCTCCATCAAAATCAGTAGATAAGCCTCTCAAAGTGCGGTATGTTCATTAATACACAGGACATTATCGCTTGGAAAAAATACGATGAACAATTTAAGTAAAATCTAATGTTTTTTGAAAGAAAAGATTTATGTATGCTATAAAATGTACCGTATCTACATATTTTGAATGCACAAAATGTTTTGACAAAGGTTATGTTTTAAAAGACGGGATGAAATAATATGCCTATATTAATACATGGCCATTTTTAATAATTAGGTGCGCGCTGTCAAAGCAGCTTTGACGGCTTAGGGGCATTGGCTATGAAGGGCATAAGGTACAAAATTTCATAAAATCTGAAGGAAGTTGCTTCCTAATTAATTCTTTTATGTTCCCTAGAAAATGGGCTGCAACAGTTCGACTTAATATTTTGCTGAAGTATCATTATTTTTATCCTAAATTAATCTTGAGACTAGCCTCGATATTTTCATGAAATAGCTTTGGATTATTATCCTTAGAGGTTAATTTTAACGTTTTTTTTTTAAATCAAACCTCAAGAAACTCTTGGGGCAAGTATAAATCTAGAAAATGGATTTATGTCTGGTTTTGACGCAGTAGTTATGAACGAGTTTCGAGAAAACGAATTGCCTCACTCACAAATTGAGGGCCTACAGAGGGAAAGAAATAGAGTACTGCAAAGTTTCCATAATATTTTATAGTTCACGTCACCACTTCAATTACCTAAAACTCTTCGTAATAAAGAAATCCAATAAAGCTCTTGCAAGTCATGTACTTAGGTGAGCTATTTTAACAGGTTTTGGGAATTATTAAATATATATTTCAACTACAAAGGATAATTAAAGTACCTGACCGTGGGTTAAAAAAATGTTTTTGGAAAAAATCAGGCTTATTAAAGAGTAAATATTTCAATCTGAAAATCGGAATTTTCAAGGTTGGTCCCACCAAAATTCGCAAGATCAATTATAAAAATGGAACCCAAAGGCCAGCCAGGGTTAACTGAACAGGATTGATCTTGGTGAAAGTGGGTCGATCAAAATATTTATAAATTTATTCCTAATTATAGCACCGATCATAATAGCGATCGCAGCTTGGTGGTCATGGCCAGCCAACTACGATACAAGAAGATGAAGAAGGTGACACAGGAACTAAAATGGAGCATAAACATAATAGAGTGACTATAGTATAGTATAACTCGTGAGTGAGGTGTCTAAATCCAAGCGGCGATGGATAACGGCTCAAGTAAGAGAGCCCGTAGAAGCAAGAAGAAAACGCAAGAATCCAAAAAATGAAACTCAGGAAACTCATCATGAGAAGTTGTGGACCAAGCCATACGGGAGTGGAAGAAGGCCGAGGAAGAGTGGATAGAAAGTTGCTGCGAGAAAATCAATGACAGCATAAGTAAGGGAAACAGGGTTACGGGCGACGAATTGGTGAAGAGATGTTCGGAGAAAGAAAAACAAAATCCCACAAGACCCAAGGTAATAATGAAAAGGTACTGAAAGAAGAGAAATACGTTGGGAAGAGATGGAAAGAATACAGTGAACGGCTCTATTAAGAGTCCAAACCCGTTGAAGAGGACGTGGTCCGGAAATGCTGAGAAATGTATTCGACAGAGCCGCGAAAGGCCCGAAGAAAAATAAGACACCAGGAGTTGACAAAATAATGGGAAAAGTGATCAAGATAATTCGACTCAACAATAATGATACCCTCTTTCAAATAATCAAAGGTAGTAGCTACGGCAGAGAATAACTACTAGACGACGTCGGGAAGAGTGGAATGATTTCTATAACGAAGAAACCAAGAATAAAGAACAGTAAGTATGGTACGAGTATCTCGGGCACCGAAAAACTTTCTCGAATAATTAGTCGAAGAATATAAGGAAAGAAAGAAAATCTAACGGAGGTCATTGAAGGGCACGAGAGGAAACATTCGGATTGAGGGTACTGGCCAAGAAAATGGCACAATTAAACAACCCACTATCTATGGCATTCGTGGACTTGGAGAAGGTCTTCGTTGACCTCGAATGAAACAAATTGCTCGAGATAGAAGATGCGTTTGGAAGGGACTACAAAGTCTGAAGAATAATTGTTCACCTCAACTAGAATCAGGTAACAACCATTCAAATGAAAATCGGAAGAAATATAAAAAGTAAAATAAAAAAAGTAGTTAGACACGAACTAAACTTCCCGCCAGGACTATCCACGTAGAGGCAATAAAAAATGCACAATTGAGAAAAGAATTGGGTATTAAAGCAGTCAAGATAAATGGCAAAGAAATTAACATTCACCGGTTCGCAGATGATAAGGCAGTGGTAACAGAAACGCGAGAGGACCTGGAAGCAAATCAAAATGCTGTGGACCAAGTTCTTCGTGAATATAACATGAGGTTTTCTTAGGCACTTACCTACCCACAATTTTAGTTCTTTAATTTTGTTTGTGTGACTGACGGGTACCTGCCACAGGAGGAATCCTTGTAAACCCTGAATGAGTGAGTGTGTGAGTTTCACAAAGGTCGGACACACCTGAATGATTGAGTGGCTGCGTTTATACCGAAGTCCCTTATTTTCCGTTTAGCTTTTTTCGTGTTATTGGCGGGTCCCTGGCCTAGGAGGAATCCTGGTAAACGCTGAACATGTGAGTATATGTGAATCACAAAGGTCAATGTTTTCGAGCATACCTGAGTGATTGAGTGACTGTGTATTCACGTAAGTTGTTTTGTTTCTTTACATTCTTTCATAATTTTCATTTATTTGTGTGATTGACGAGTCACTGACATTGGAGGGATCCTTGCAAACCCTGAGTGTGTGTGTGTGAATTTGATTCACGAGAGTGAAGGTTATTTCGTAACTCACCCTAGTGATCGAGTGGTTGTACGTTTTTATAAATTATTTGTTTCGAATTTGTGTGTGTGTGTGTGGGGGGGGTGTTTTTTTATGAATTTTATTTGATTATTAGAAATTATTTATTTATTTAAATTTATTATTTTTTATTTTACTTATTTATTATTATTTATTATTTATTATTATTATTATTTAGTGCCATTCAAGTTTAAGGTCCCGGTATTTTTTGTTTATATTGATTCACGACCGTAGCTACGTTCCTTGCATATTTAAATAACATGAACATATTGATGGAATATGGATTGGTTGCACCTTACTGTAGAATGGAGAAGTTAGTAACATAAAAAAGGGAAAATTGAATGGAAGACCCTCTGAGGAAGACAGGATGGCAATGCTTGTGAAAAATTAAAAATAATATAAAACATGTTAGCTATCAGCGAGATAGGGAAATAACATAGGGAATTATGAATACGGAAGAATTAAGTAATGAAGGAAACCTATCTTAGGATTGAAATACCTATGATAATGATTTTACTGAGCTGTAGCATAATCTAATTAATTTATTCCTATATCTCCCGGCGCCCAAGTATGTTGAGGTATTTGATTATAGCTAGGTGATAGTTATATTCAAAATATTTCATAACTTTTACCCATAGTCATTCCTCTCTCCCAAATTCCACTCTTCCACGCTACTCCTGTCTCCCCCTTCGCCTATTTTCGCATTCCAATCTCAATTCTCAATCATTTTGCGTAGCTGATATATCATTATTTATGTCATACTATTTCTTTCTCTCCATGACCGCTTCTCAAAATATGCACTTGGACGATTACTATGTAAGTAATTATTTATTACTTACAAGCCTACCGACGTCATCGGCTATCGACTAAGAGATCATAGCTTTGAGTTAAGCTTATTGATTTTTGATTCGATGACTTCGACTTCTATTTCGAAATGGACTCGCTCTCGATGCGAGAACTTCGTCTCCACGATTACGTTAACATATTAAACACCTACCAATTAGATCCTACGTCGAGAGTTGTATGCGCTGGAATCCTCCCTCATCTACAAGTATAAGAGGCTCTTCAGCAATAACTCAGGCGTGGGCCACTTGATGCGCTTGCGATACGGAGTTAATTTGCCTCTATTGATAACTGCCAAAATTTCGTCAAAAAAATAATACAGCTGCTATTGGCACCTAAGGGTTCCCCGTTTGCTACAACGAATATTGAATGGTTTTAGGACTCCCTAATAACAGGTCCAATCCCTTCCACGCCCTGTTCCCATGCTTACCTCCTCTAATAACATTAAGTGATACACGAACAATTGGGGGGAACGGATTTATACGGCTGATGAAGGTGTTAAATCCCCCGGTCTCTAGGCCGATGAAAACATTGCAGGGAAACCCGTAAGGAAAACGTTTCTCCCTCATGCACCACGCTGTGCGTGTCCCTCTCCAAGCCGCATAACGCCAATAAATATTGTTCCTTGCGTTCCGTGGGCGTGTGCTTCGGTGTTTCGGAAAAGGGTTTATTTTCTCGCGGCGACGAGGTTAATTCTGCGCAGGATGGGGACGCGAAGGATGTTTTTTACTGTATTAATTTTTGTCTTTTTTCTCTTGCATCTCGCTGGAACGGGTGTAACCGGTGGGTGAGTTTCGTGCATATCAGGTTGAGTCGAGGAGCTTGGAAGTCGCCGGGCGTTTGCAGTTCTTGAGGATGAACGATGGGGGCGAAGGGAAGCTAGTTTAGCTGCGATCTTTTACTTGAACCCATGCAAATCCCTTATCGGTCTCTTGAGAAAATATCAGCGCATCAGTGTCTGTTTATAGTAAAGGAATGGGTGAACAAGGCACATAACAAAATTCAAATAAGATTTATTTTTACGCGCTGGCCAAAACCTTGAAGTAGATGAAAAAATATGACGTCGCTATCGTATTACTTAGTCCAGTATTTCGTTATCTCGATTTTTAAAAATGGATTGAAGTTATAATAAATTCTATATTTCCTATGAATATGGACACATGTTATGATATGAGTGAAGACCGTTTTTCTGAATTGATGAAGTTGTTTCCCAAATGCTCCGTTCATAGCATTTTTGCCGAGAAGAAAAATGATCCATTTGTTGATTTTCTTAGCAAATTCTCTCCTCAAAGCATTACTGGGAATGCGTTAAAGTTTCTATTTTCTCAAGAAGCAATGGAATATTGTATTGTACAAACAGTCTCGGTGGATCTCCTCCCCCTCGTTTATTTCAGCGATCGGTTTGTAAGCACCTATGTATTTTTAATGGTGAGGAAGAAACAAATAAATGGTGTATTCGCGAAACCTATGTGGTTTTAATAATTTTATTTTAGTATTTTTTAGATTGTCTTGTATCGAATAATATGCTATTGACCAGAAAGGTCTGGTTCGACACCAGATACTTCTGGAAAACCGCGGTCACCACAAGGAAAGAAACTGACCCCTTACCTTGATGTTTAAATTTTACTCTAACTTAGGGATTAGAACGACTATCTATATGGCTATCAAATGATGCCTAGGCCTAATCATAGTTGTTACACCGTCACCGCTGTTACACTTTTAAAAGAACGCACAGTTCAATCAACCTCTTATTAACAGGTATTACGAAAAAATATTTCAATTTAATATGGACATCAGGACAATCCCACGAAATGAAGCCTGGAAGTGTCAAGTATGCATAGGTATCAATAAAATTTGATTTGATCAAAAGTCGTAGATAATTTCATTTTATTACAAAACTGTATGGAACAAAATTTTCTCGATTCTATGAAGAGCAATGTATTGATAATTTATCGAAAATACCTGAATGTCTTCTAATTTAAAAGTTTATGGGAAAATTATGGATGTTGAAGCTGAGTGCTGGAAATATAATCTTGGCATTTCCTCGGTTCGCGTGCCTGAGTGCACACGCCATAAAAAGTTAGTTCCCTGTAGTTCCAAAAATAAATGCCCTTGTGTCAGTTAGGGATGGGATATTCTACAGAGTGACGCCAGCGTGTGCATATCTTTATTTCTATAAAAATATTGCAAAGCGTATTAATGTCAGCGTAAATGTCAACGGACGGATTTAAAAAGACTTAAAAAGTCTCGGAGGAGAGAATTCACTTCCGCTTAAAGGTGAAACAATTGAACCCTAGAATAAAATGAAAGGGATTCTATCTACCACGAGCCTCTCCGGCAAACAAACCGGTGTAACTTCCCAGAATAGAAGGTTAAACGCACTACTATGCGAGAAATCAGTCTTGAAATTTGCTAGTTACAAGGAAAATACTCATTACGAATTTTGAAGTATTTACCGAAACGAATCAATGAGATGGTCTAATTTAACTCTGTAAATTGTCACTTACTGTTGACCGATTTTGATAATGCAATTAGAAAACCTAAATTATCGTGGTGAAATTTAATTAGTTCATCTTTTATCTGGATACAATTCGTGCTGTAGGCTGTATAGAATAGATTAATGACCCACGTTTTTACTTCACAAAAATTATCGTTTGCCATTTGCAAAAATTAGGAGTGTGCTACTATATCAGATGCTTTATGCGTGAATTATCTCGTAAAGTTACACTCGTCCGTGTGTGTGTGTGTGTATATATATATATATATATACATATATATATTGTAAGGCATCCGAGCAGCACTCACGAGAAATTGCCAGTGGCAGCATTTTGCAGGGCGTATTGCACTTGCTATAAAACTTCCTCAGCAGAGAGTAATGAGACCGTTGAAGTGAAATTTTTATGGCCGGTGTGGAAGTTTGTCAACGTTTCCCTCGAGAAAGAGAAGGCTATTAAAATGAATTAAAGCCTTTCGTCAGAATGATATGTTTCCATTCATGTGGTATAATATGGACTCAGCGCATCTTCCTCGATGTTCACTCTTAACTTTATTGCATCATAGTTACAGTAGTGGTATTATTAGTAGTATCCCTACTTGACTATTTATACACATCCTTGTATTTTGCATTACTGTTTCTAAAATTAAAAATTTAGAAATCTACCTATTGGCATATCCCATACAAACTCGTTGACATTAGTAGTACTCCTGACTAAAGACAATGAATGAACAGAGTGTGTACAAGGACGCCAAGTCCGAAGGTTTCACTCGCCGTTGTACACATTTTGTAGCCCTAAACATGTTTTCACAGAACTTGAACGCGTTAACACTCTATAGATTCTCCAACCTGCCGGGTAAATGTACTCATCAGAAAACTTTAAAGCATTGGCCATCCCAGGAGGTCATGACCGTGTTGAATTGTAGCGAAGATGTAATTGGATGTGAGTGGTTGAACTGTTAACTGCTTATGCAATCACAATGATATTATCATCGCTAAAAAGAAAAACTGACTGCAAAATGGTACGTCTGACTTGAACGTACATCCAATAAATGAGCAGTTAGAAGTCAAAATGACAAGATTATTTACCTTGACCGGGATTCGACGCCTTTAGAAATTCAAAATGTTATACGACGCCTCCGTAGCTTATTTGGTTATTGCATTCGACCGGACTTCCAGGGACTCGGAATAGAATGCTGCTTAAGGCGAATGGTAAACACTCGGAGAAATTCTCGCATTTCACTCCACATCAGCGGATGACTACGCTAAAATGCTGCCTGCTGCAGCGTTTCCGCAGTAATTTGAAATTTAACGGTATTAGCTTTTTAAAATTGTTCAGATGTAAGCGTAAAATCATTTTCTGCTACCTAATGGTATAAGTGAAATATCGCAATGGTCACTATCCAAGTGTTCGGGAGGTAAAGGAGATAGTTTGGATCCATTGGGAAATGGTGGCAACCATTCCGACATAAAAATCAATGTCCTCGGGAAAAAAACCGGGAATTTCTCATTTTCTTCGAAAATTCGAGAAAATAAATCTGAGGACGGTCTACCATTTTTAATGCCTCGGGTAACTATACGACATACGAATTGGAAATACCATATGAAAATGTTATTCCCTTTAGTTATGAGACCAGACCGGGTTTGGTTTGGGACATAACGGGTGCAAGAACTGGCGAATGCTAAAACTATGGTCGGAGCGACCTCATGGCACGTGGATTGGTTTACTGCAAGTACCCGAACAGATTCAAAATATTTGTGTGAAAAATCAGGAAAGGAGCGGAATAAGCTTTGGAAAACTAGGGATAAGTGGAGACCGGGAATCCAAAATATGGGTGGACACCGTGATGAATGCATTAAAAAATGAATGCCCTCTCATATTCAGCCACTAATTTTGAATCTTAAGTGGCAGTGACAAATCTTTTATTCAGTTTTTCTCTTCAATAAACCTGTAAGATTCACCTTTTATCATCTGAGGGGGTTTCTCTCTCTTGTAGTTATAAATTGAGAATAAGATTTGCGGTTGCTGTTCACATATTCAAGATAATCTACAACCTGCGTAACGACTCCTAGGAGTCAAAAACAGAAATTAAGCTGATCATGACGCCTAGACGTCAAGCGCCCGTTGAATATTGGATTGAATAAGTGGAAAGCATATAGTGAGTGCTCTTCATCCGCACACCGCTGTTCTATCGCTTCAAGACCGCTTCAGACACGGTCGCTTTCCTTTCCTAAATTATCCATCCCGGTGTGTTATTTTTTCCGGGCAGTAAAAATTTCCTTCTATTTCCATTTCATTTTGTTGCCATCCACTCAGGAGATTTCCAGGGAAGCGTCGTCAGAAATGTTTGAGTAATCGAGGGTAGATCAATTTTCTGCGCAGTTAACACAGAGAGCGTGAGAGTGAGAGAGAGAGAGAGAGGAGCCTTTGCGGAGAGAGAGGATTGGTACGCTTCAGGAGGAGTGCGTGAATCCCTTCCGAGTCTCCTCAAAAGCGTGGCCTTTCGTTTCAAAGGAGGAATCGGGATGGCAGAAGAGGGGGGGAAAGAGAGAGAGAGAGAGTTCGAAGACGAGAGCGGCGAGGTCGGGAGGTTGGTAGGCAGCGAGGAGGCAGGCTGACGCCCGGACCACGAATCCCATTCATTCGCAAAAAGAAGAGGGGGGACGCGCGCGCGTGCGTGGGATTTGTGGCTTTTACTTTGATTTATTTTTTTCCGCTTTATTTTCGTTTCGTGAATAAGGTGCGAAGACTAGTTTGTTCGTTCGGGCGGAGTCTCCACAACGCTCTCAACGCGCGGGATAGGCCCCGAGAATTCCTTCCAGAACATTCATTTTTCTTTATTCCCTAGGCCGGAGTGGGTGTACGCGAAAAAGTCCCTTGATTTTTTTTCTCGTCCGCCGTGGTAAACGACGAAAAATAACGTGGGCGCGCCGCCTCGGACCCTGCGAGGTGAACGGGTAGATTGTTCTTTACTATCGGGGAAATGGGAGGAGAAGGAGTGTTTTTCGTCTTAAGAGGTTGGGGAGGAGGGGGAGTGGATTGGGATAAGTGGGGAGGGGGGGGAACCAGGAGGGGTTGAGGAGAAGAGAGAGAGAACAAAGGGAGTTGGGAATGGCTCGTTCTGGAGATTATTGCCTCTCATTGTCTTCTCTTTAGGCGTGGGTGATGGAATGTGCCGGGAAACATAAAGGCACTTGCCGAGCAGGAGAAAGAGATCATTTGGCGCTGTAATGTGCGCACGCATACATCGCCCGCATTTATGTATGCAAGTCTTCCTCCTCTATCGCGGGTTCAGCCGGGAGAGAGGCAGCGACGGCTCCTCCTCAGCCTTCTCATCCCTCCCCAACAGTCTCTCTTTTCCCGTCCTATCCTCACCCGCCGCCTCAGAGTTTGGGAGTCATTCGGAGTGATTGAACCATAACAATCGCCCGTCGCACAACCCCTCCCTCGAACGGGCCTTCCCTCGAGACATGTGCCGAGCTAAATGCTTTCATCCTCGTACGAACGCGTTTCTGAGTTGTGGCACAGGAGCTGTTTTGTGTACTTACGCTCCTCCTTTCTTCGTCGTTCCAATTTGGCGCTAAGTAAACGATTATTTTTCTTGTCACTCCTTACAGTAGTGTGGTTCTTCATACTGGTAATAGTGGCTGTTATTATTAATTAATGCTGCTTTGGCGATTAAGCACAATGCTCCCATGTAACAGCAAACAATACTTCTCTTGAAGGAATTCGATAATGTGATTTAACGAATACGGAACCGGAGATTAGAGTGCTCTCAGGACTAAGCAGCTTGCTTTCTAAATATTTTCCATTACAAACTTTTACGTGCATTGAGTAAGTACGTAACACGACGACGAGTAAATATACAATAGATTTTCCAAATGGAGAGTTCTGTAGAGAAATATCAATATTTATTACGCTAATCATTTTCTTTGGGGTCAAGAGAGTTGAAGCTAAGTATGCGTCCTTATTACTGATAACGTAATTCAGAAACGTCCCCCTTTAATACAAATGAGCAACAAGACAATTTTGAAGTATTAAGAATTCTCGATTCATTCTAAAGAAATATGTACGTACACGTATTCGTTCGCGGAGAGATTGTGACGTTATTTCTGTTTGCATTTCCCATTAAGTTGAACAGTATGAGCGCATGTCATTTCATGTTATTAGTTAGATTATTAGAGAAGCTTTCAATGAGGAACGAGGATGATTTCCTTTCCTTTTAATGTTTTCAGTCGAAACGGAGTAAAGTCAAGTTGAACTGTTTACGAATCTTGGCAACTTAATTATCTCTAACAAAATGGAGTAAAAGATCATTTTGGATAAATTAAGAGTCTAGGATTTTGGTATACGAGTTTTCGTGCATGATAAATATTTGTTAATCAGGATTTTCGTAACAATTTTTCCAATTTTTCCCAGTATTCATCTTCTGTTACTACAGAAGTCCAAGGTTAAGAAAGGTATGCATTGTTTCAGTGAAACGTTAGTTTCGGATATATATATTTTGGCATTAATTAACATATATTGGCTAGCGTATATATCTGTATACTCCGTATTTAACTCTGACATGAAAAATTCCCCATTCTTTTGAATGAAATAGTAAAAGTTTGATATGAAGGAAATCGACAATATACAATGCTTCGTCAAACGCCTTAACTGAATGAAGTAGGAGCATGACAGTGGACGAACGGGGAATAAAGGCGAAAGTCATCGGTGAAGATTCTTGTTGATTGCGTGGCGTTGCGATAACAGACGGGAAACAGAAATGATCCCGTTCAATCCTCTTTTAAAAGTCGCCGACACATATCCGAGTCGGACCGCCTTTGCAAAAACCACTTCGAAGGAAAGATGGCTCTCCATCCTACCGACGGGCTTCCAGAGACTTGTCGGGCCCAAAGGGCCTTCGGCCTCAATCATTAATTAACCTCTTTGTAGACTTCTCCTACGAGTATCTGGCATAGCGTTCGCTAACTAATGGTTAATTGACCAAGGAATCCGCTCACCGCGTCATACAAATCTGCTGCCCA
This sequence comes from Hetaerina titia, assembly GCA_037158775.1. Lineage (NCBI taxonomy): Eukaryota > Metazoa > Arthropoda > Insecta > Odonata > Calopterygidae > Hetaerina > Hetaerina titia. The sequence goes on from CM073768.1 coordinate 100,298,486, forward strand.
GAATCTACGGCACTGTTCTAAACCTGGGTAATCACTTTTTCGAAAAAAAATAGTTTTTTTTTGCCTCTTCCCCGGCACGTAAAGTTGGAGTAAAAAACTTAGAGATTCGGGATTCTCCTTAATGAAGAGAGAAAAGTGTAATGGCTTCGTTGAAAAAAGATGCATGGGATTTAATCTTTTTTCTTTAATATTCTCACGTTTCTCGTCGAAGAGAGGTAGCAGAATTTCAAGAAAAAAGACGTGTGAAATGTTTTGGGAAGGGCGTAGAAGATCTATACATATATTATACACATAATCGATTATATTGGATCTCGCATTTATTTTCCCAGGCAAATATCCGGTAGCGCTATCCCAATGCCCATGGCGCTTAGGGACGTGAGGATGGACACCGTAATGGGGAAAGTCAATAAAACCAGAATCGAAGTCGTTGATGACCTCACGGTCAGCTGGACGAGGGGAATAGAGGGAGAGAGAGAGAATGGGGAAGGATAGAGGAAGGCCACCTAGGAAGCGGACGGCCCAACGGCCTTACCCGCTGGACATCCGGTTCTTTATGTTAATGAGAGAGGCTCAAATTAAGCAGGAATGTTTCGCTTTTTTTGTATCGATATGGGGGAAACGTGGTGATGTAGGAGTGGAGGGCTGAAGAGAGTGATGGGGGCGAGAGAGGGGATGTGGTTTCTTCACCACGGCCTTTCCACTTCAGCCGCTGTGGAAACGGGAGTATATTTATTTCATTTCCAGAGCACAGGGACGCAGTCCGGGACGAGGGGCGTGGATGCGTGCGTAATTGGAGGCGATGATGAGAGGGTGGGAGGTTCGCGGGGTCTCTCTTTAAGTGGGACCGGCAAGCAGGGCGAAGACTTTATAAACGAGCTGAAAATATGCTTTCATATAATCAATTTTTTATATTAATTTTGTCCTGAATGCCAAAAATCCGAAGGCATAAATGAGACGGATTTGTCGGAGCGGCGTGGCCGGCGGCGGCACACTTTCACTCGTCCCTCCCAAGTTGTGTTATTACCGTAGGGAGCGCAAATAAGCGCGGGATAAGAGAGCGCAAAAGTGCCGTTTGAATTCATACGGATTAATAGGGAAAAATGTATTATCACAGTGTAAGACATGTGTCAGTGTAAGTCAGTGTCTTAATAGAGATATGTGTCAGATGAGACATGATAGTCCTGTGGTTGTAGCACTGGACTACCGATCATATGGGCCCGGTTTGGATTCCCGAGCTGTATGGTACTTCATGCGCCAGATCTTTCTGGGGATACTTAGATGGTATAGGGAATAGAACTGTACTCCCTACCCTGATGTGTGAGTTTTACTCCCTGATTGGCTTAGTATTGCGTGAGCTCTCACATCGTCTATCAAACAAACCTTCGGGTTGATAACTGTGGTATCAATGTTTGGTGCTAAATAAAAGGTTGAATTTTTTTAAATTCCTGTTTTAATGAGTTCTTGCTTGTGATGAATCGTCTTCTTTGTAAAAATCTTTAATGTATTTTCTCCCTACATTTTTTGCTATAAAGCTTTTATAATGTGCATCTTGTTAATTCAATCCTTGTGGTAAGAATAGCCGGAAAAATTTAGAAGATCGCATTAATGATCTCTCATTGACACCATTTAATGAAAATTTTGAAACAATGAGATATTTCTGAATTTCCCATCATCTACATGCATACATTTTGATTTCAACTGCCTCCTTTGGATGATTTAAATGAAATAAGGTATAAGATAAATGGTCTGTTGATCTAAATCTAATCTGAATCTAAAGTCGTAATTGAGCATAACGTTGTCTTCGTTTTTGAACAGTCACATATTCCGTGTCTTAAATTCCTTGATATACTGAACATAATTTGCGAACCCTTTGAATTGTATTTTATTGGAATTTCGCAAAGAATTTCCATACCCCAATTCCCGAAATAAGTAATTTGCGATGTGATTTCTTTTGGCCACCAAAGTCATTCGCAAAGTCCGACCCATGAGATTGGCAGAGAAATTTTGCTAGTTTTGCAATGTAATCTGAAATAGGCACATTTATTTTGAGAGCCATTACAATTATTTCTTCATGGTGAACGATATGAAGATATCTTCACTGCATTCCAGTTTCACTCTACACCAGTGAATTAGTGAAAGATACCCTTTTTGAACCAGAAAGTAGTGAAAAAAAGTTGGTTAAGCTTCTTCTTCTGACTTTCTTGCTAAGATTAGTTAGCTTGACTAAAGTTCATCTATATCGTAAGGCTGAATCATATCAATAATAGGTCAAACGCATTGCATTCAATTTTTATTTCACAATCGTTATCCGCCGAGTATTTTCATCGAGCCCGTAACTGAGAAATGTCGCAACATTGCACCAATTACTGTTTCAGTCCGTAGAAACTTCTTTAACCGATCAGTTCCACTCGTATTAGAATGTGGATACTCAGTGAATCGCTGGAATTAGCGCAGTTTGTTGATACCGCGGAAGACTTTTATTTCTGTAACACGTCGAGCTTTTCGTGCTTGTTCATTGCTTCGCTGAAGCGCAAACGAGACGTAATAGCCAAAAAGTGCACGGGTCTCAAGCATCATTTACATTACCGTGGTCTTTTTTTTAGGAAATCAATAGATGTACCCCATTAATGTTCCGGTGCTTAAGTTCCCTAATGAACTAGGGTTGAAATCGCTTCTTTCCCGCGGCAGCAAGTGCAAAACACTTGAAGCGTACGGTGCCATTTCACGAGATCTTTTTATGAGTGTCCACCAAGGGAGATTTGTTGGTCGGGAAATCGCGAAGCGGGGCAACGATGGACACATAAAACGATTCGCATGCCGACGTTCCCTGAGCGAGCCTATCCGTAGGCTCGAGGGCGCGCGCCTAGGCTAACGACTTGCGTTTATTGTTCATTAGTATCATGATTTAACCTCGGTGAAGAGGCCCGCGTGTGCGTCGCGAGTCGTTTTTGTCATAGATAGAGGCGTAATACGCACCGTCGAGAACTCTGGGGCATTCTTGACCGCAAAACGTGGAAAAAGAAGTCCAGAGACGGATAAGGTGACCCTGAGGTGCGTCGCTGTCGCCGCCGTCACGTGGTTTCCCCGGAAGCGAAAGATGCGCTCCATTTATAATCAGACGTCGTCGAACGGTTGCGAGTTAAAGTGCCTTGTCGACCCTTGAGGTAATTGGTTTAATGCTTCCACCGCCATCCAGCATCAGGCATATACCTGTATAATATATTTGCCTTTTTATTTTCATTCGTGTACAAATTCAATGAGCCTTCAAATATTTTGAATCATCTGTAAAGTCGATGGCTGTGGGGTCGAAGTGGCTTTTACGTATGATACAGAATTAGGCTCTATGTATTTGGAATATTCGACTAACCTCTGGAGTTAAGGTACAATTAATTGTCCCTAGTTTTATTATTTTTTAAATTTTATTTTATCAAGTATACTTGATCTTGATGTATATATATTGATCTTTTTCTAATTATTGTCGAACGAACTTAAATGATACATTGGGTAGTGTAAATTGTGATGTCCGGGCAAAATGCTTTTGGAAGTTAACTAGAGTGAAGCATTTTGTTGGTCACCTGTGACATGGTGCTGTATTGGTTCATACTAAATGATTCACTCGATATCGAATAGAAGTTAGAAGATTGCGTAGCCTATTGAATAGGCATGAGCATAGGAATTGGGACAGGGTCTTTCTCATTCCCTGCTGCGTTACCAATTTAGAATTTTTCGTAAAATAGTTATTTTAATATCTGCTCATTCAATTTCCCTTTAAGTGATACGAGACGGTGCTTTCCTTCTCCGCATACTTGTAGTATAAGGAGAGGTAAGGTTTGAGCATAATACTAATCTGCTTTACGAAGAGATGGGAAAATATACCGCGAGGTAAGATAGGTCGCGATGTAAATCGCGTTTGTTATCAAGGCAACTGCAGTCATTATAGTGTTTTTAATATAATTTACATGCACCATACCTTGGGCGATAGACTAGAAATGTAATATTGACTTGCAACTTTCCAGACATGGAAATTATGGGGCGACCGCTATGAGATGACGTCCCTTTTCCGAAGCCGATCTCATTACGAAACGTAATGCGCCGGTTATAGTCTCCGGACCCTCGTAATGTTGAGGTTTTTGAGTGAGCGTGGCACGAGGGCCGGGACAGGTGATGGATTATATCGCAACAAAACGCGCCGGAGTGACGCTGCAGGTTGGTCAGCACGGATGCCGGAGAGCGCATCTTCAGCGTGGGCGGATGCGTCGCCACCGTCTCTTCCTTTCCCTTTCACCGTTTCCCATTGCCCCCTTGTGCCCCGACAAATACCGCCCGCTTTCAGTTTATTCCGAGCCCACTTTCCTCCTCCCTCGCCCTGGGTGAACCCCCGTGGGCTTACCACCTGCTCTTGGTTTCCGTGAGGCTGAGGGAGGTCTCGGGTGTCGTCTCGGCCATCTCCCACGAATCATCATCTCTCAGCTCCATCAGGCAATATTTTCTCCCAAGGCGTCTCATGTTCCGCGTCCGCGGCCCTTTTGCCCTAACTGCATGTCTTTACGTCCGTTTGAGTTTTATCACTATTTTTCGTCGGTCTCATCCTCTTACTTGGACGTATCGTTTGTCTCTTGGTCGAGAACGTGTTGACAGGATAGTTTCAAGCTTCATCTTTGAGCATCTCTGTGCCATCGTGTCATCAACCGCGGCACGGATGAAAGTCGTCGGTTTTTATGCGCCAGGGTGATACCAACCGTTCCGAATCAATCTGCTATGCACCTCAGAGTACTAGAATGGTGATTGTATTATTCTCTATCCAACTGCAACGATGCATAATACGACGAATTACCAAGTGGCACAGAGTTGGCGTTTTAGATATATATCATTTCACCTATTTTTCTCCCGATATTCTAAATTGCATTCGTGTATATTAAACTCATTTTATGCCGTGTGCATTCATTTGTTTTCTTTCTTTTGTAATTGGGCCATCGAGATAATTAGTTTGCCTCTAATTAGTTCTCTTCGTCCCTGATTCATTTAAATCCGTTCCAATGGTAATTTTTACTGCTGACTTGACGTGAATGTCCAGAAGCAGATCTCATCGCACATCACATCTGTGTGGACATGGGTCTATTTTCTTGATTTTTTTTAAGTACGGGAACAATCATAGTCGGTGAAGAATCATTAAGGGTAATTGCAAACTTGGCTCCATTTTGAATAGTTTCGTGTTTTTGAGTGTTAAGCTTATGCGCATCTTTATGTATGTTAATGGGTAAATTTAGTTCCCTAAACTCTAATTTGAAACAATGAGGGAATACTATTAACAATTATCTACATATTTAAGATTTGACCATTATATTGTAGCTTAAATGAACCCTACCGTAATAGGCGAATGCCCACCTTTATGTCCTTGTACACCAATCAACAGCTGCAATTTTTGTCATATATTTTTACGGTTTAGTTGGGAATATGCTCTCATGAAACACCAGAATTTCTGTTATGATGATATTGTGGCGTTAGTTTGGACAGTTCGTATTCTTAAATGTATGCTTAGCCCCAATATTCCCTTCTCAGCTTCCACTTTATGTTTCCATTCCTCACATCTCATTCCTTCCTTACTCTCTTCGTATATCTTCGCCTCCCTTAATTCCTTCTTTTTTGATTGTTTTCCTTCCTTCTCTCCATGCCCTCGGTCACTCCTTTGCACCTTCTCTCTTCCTCTTTGGAGCCCCCTCGTCGATTTTTCTCTCTGATTTATTTTTTTCTTCAGGGTTGGCTCTCGCCCCCCTGCGGGTCATGACCTTTTTTTTCCTCGGACGCCGGTCAAAACTACACACGAAAGCTTGAGAAGTTTGTTGGGACTTTGCTGGATTTGGAGGCATCGGACAGCTCTCTTTTTCCGATCGAAAAAAGTGTGTGATTTACGATCGTCTACGGATCCAAGTATTGGAGGGATTAAAAAAAAAATAGGCAATGACTCGCAGTGCGTGTCCATAGTTTGCCCTTCTTATCGCGCCGTTCAGGGAAGAAAAAAAATAAGTTCCGCGGCCGCTTTTGCGCATTTTGCCGGACATTGGATTTCCTATCCTAAAATCAGCTGCGGATTATTCCGTATTGAGGGCTCCCACGTGCGTTATCAACGCTGCACGAGGATATCAAATATTTTCATCGGGAAATCCTAACTGTAAGCCGGCACGAAGAGCGTGTCCCATGGCATTTGTGGGGTGGGTGGAGGGAGGGGAGAGAAATATCCGCCCATTCTCAGTCACACGGCGTGAAAGCAGGCTTTTTCTCGGAACGTTTTCCATTTTTAACCGTTGCTCATTTTTTTTCATTACATGCTGTGAGAGTGGATCATCAAAAGAAAATTATGCCATGACTGCAGAATATATTTCTTGGTTTCCAAATCAAAGTAGAGACCAAAATGTCTTGAGAAATAGCTAGAAACCAAGAAGCTTGAAAATTTGACCGCTCCCATGTTTTGTGAAAGAGATGATTTCTCTTCCTTACAAGATATTCATTATTATCCTAACTTGCCACTTAAAATGGATGTTAGTCACATCGCTTGCTCATTGATGCAAATAGATCGTCAATCGGAAATCTCCGCAATAGTTGTGAAATTAAAGGAAATGCATCTTTACAAATAAAAGGATGAGGCGATTTTTGCATAATCAGGATTTAATGACATCTTTAGTGTCACAAGATTTTTATTCAGAGTTGTCAGAATACTTGAGATCATCATATATTATCATCTACGCGGTCATTCAGTTGACTTCATCTAAAACATTCTGCGAATGCCTTATCGACGAAGTAATTTATGGTAGTGATATGGGATGTCTGTAATATTTTTTACAAATATCTACTCTTTCGACATACATTTTTTGAGAGAATTTTGGATTTTATTCGTCAATCGCATGTTCTCTAGCCGATAGAATCACAACCATCAATGTATTCTCCTTGATGTCTCCATGAACTTTTGCGAACTAGTAAGCGACTGCTTATTTAAACAGATATACTCTTGTCGTATATTCACAGTGAAAGTGAGTGGGATAATCCTCTGGAGCTCTAAAACAGAAATAAATTAGTTATTCGTACAAGAAATTCCAGGAAGGGATTTCCATATTTGAACGTGGTGAAAATAAATATTCCTCTCTCAGTTTATTTTCGATCAAACAACTTCAACCACATCATTTTCAGTAACAGCGAGAGTAAAGAGTGCATTGTTTGAAAAAATGAATTAACATGTAACTCATATGTATCTCATTAGTTTAAAAATTATAGAGAAACTTTTCAGGAGGCTTTTAAGGAGGTTTTAGAATGTAATAAACTTTTTTAAACCCTAACCTTTTCCAAATGATCTCCTTAAAACTATTTGAGATTTTTTTCAATGAAAAATAATTTCAAAGGCAGTTGCTCCTTAACTCTTATTCCTAATTGCTTACCTATGATAAAAAAACACGATTTCGATGGGTATGTAATGAATATTTAAAATATACTTTAACTTTTCAATCAAAACTACAAAAAAAATAAGAATTTGAGAAAGAAGTTGGAAAATGTGATATTTAAATGAGTATCGGTCTGCTTATATGAAAAAAAGGATTTTTTTTGCAAAATATAAAGCCTTGAAATAAATTTTTCAGATTCCCTTTTTTTTAAATTGGTTTCCCACATTTTGTTGGCTATGTTTACATACAGTTGGTTGCAGGCACTTGGTGACTCATCAGGCTAACAGATTGTTTAACTATTTGAAACTTGGCGGTTTTGCCGAAGAAACTCCGTTCGTAAAATATTCATCACGAAAGTGTTTTATTTCTATAAGCCACAATTTCCATCATTCAAGGCACTCATGAAGTGTGTGTTACCGAATACAACTTTCATGGAGGCATTTTTAAGTGTCTTATTTCGTTAGTTATATACCAAGTTTATTTATGGTTTCTAATTGAAACTGAAATCTTGGCCAACAAAAATTGAAAAAAAAACGTGCTGATTTAGGAATTGGAGGCACGTGGACACGGGAATAGTCTCCAACATGAGCAAATGCATCTCAAATGCCGACCTTCTTCGTGGGCTTCACAGTATAGGGTAAACTATTTTGAATGCTTATCGTTAAGATCTTAAAACATAAAAATATGTTCCCTGTCCTTATCAGAGAACGCGGATCTTAATGGAGGTTTACGCAGCGAACGAAGAAAATTAAACCGTAAATCCCGCGGCCGCAAGTCGTTTTAACCCTCGAGGCTTCGGGAGTCGCCCCAAAATAGCCCCTCTTTTAACGGGACCATCGAGGGCTCGGGGGTTTCGGGTTCACCTTATCCTCTCCCTCACCAAAGTTCGCGACTCTTGATGAAGTGCTAAATCCCGCGAAATGAAAAAGATTAAGCAGTAAATAGTGGGCGCCGCTCTTCCGCGGCGGACTCTCAGGGGTCGTCACTTACTCGGCCCATGAGGGTTGTAGCCCTCGAAAGTGAGCCAAATACTTTCACATCTAAACACGCACGCATGTACATATATATATTATTAGGTAATCTACCGTTTGAGGTAGGTTTTTGGATGGACACAACTATCAAATAAACATTTTGTGACTCCCCACCTATCAAACTAATCTATGTCAGGTCCCTCTTCATCTCGGTGTACTTCTTTCCTCCCTTCATCCCGTCCAACATCCCTATCCTGTTCCTGCCCTTACCTCGCTTGCCCAACATCCTCCCCTCTATTACCCTCTTCAACATTCCACTACCGCTCAATACGCCTTTCATCCATTTTTCCTGCCTCCATACGATTTCTCTCAACAAACCCCTCTCCTCACCCACCATCTCCAGTACTTCCTCATTTGTTTTCCTTTCGGTCCATTTCACCTTCTCCATTCTTCTCCACACCCACATTTCAAAAGCCTCCAATCTACGTCTATCCTCCTGCTTCAGTGACCACGTTTCCGCGCCGTACATAGCTACGCTCCATTACAGAGTTTTTACGAGTCTTGTCTTAACATCCCTACTCAACGTCCCACTCATCAACTCCCTCCTCCCTGAGAAAGCCTCCTTGCCTAGCGCAATTCTTCTCCTTACGTCCCTACCACTTTGACCGTATTGGTCCAAAACACTTGCGAGATATGTAAAGTGTTCTACCTGCTCTAATTTTTCCCCGCCTATTTTAATATTTAGCTTAGCCTTTTTCTTTCTGGAAAATCGCATAACCTTTGTTTTATTAATGTTGATTCTCATCCCATATTTATCGCACTGAACCTCCAATTCACTCAGCAATGCTTGCAACCCCTTGGCTGACTGAGCAACTAATGCTTGGTCATCAGCAAACCTAACCGATTTTACGAATTCCCCTCCGACTTTCGAATTTTCGGTGGTGCAACCACCTTTCTCAAGAGGAATTAGGAATAGATCTGAGGCAGAGGAGGGCCCAAAAGCAGTGGTAGGAAGGAGAAGGGGGAAAATGGGGGAAAAGAGGGGAAAAGAAAGGAAAAGGGGGGAAAAAAGGGGGAGAAGGCATTCGAGGTGAGGGGTTTGGAGGGGTAGTGTATGGCGCGGGAATTTTAAAAAAGGTGGGGATGATATGGAAGTTGTTGGGGGCGGAGGGGGATGAAATTATATGCATGAAGGGGGCAAGTAATGTCTGATATTAATACCTGGGCGATTCCAGGAATCCAAGAGCCAGATGAAAGCTAGCTTTAATGTTTTGAGTTTCAGTGGAGGGTCTGAGTGTGGGAGGGATGCTAAGACGGATACTTTAAAACATTGGTCAAAGGCAGTGTTGTGTTCGGAGGCATGTTTGGGGATTGGGAGTGTACCAATAAGTGAGGAATTGTTGCATGAGGCTCCATGATTATTGATTCTAATATTAAGGGGTATGGTGCACTGTCCAATTTAAAAGGCAGGGCAAAGTTGGCACTTGAGTAGGTAGACAACATTGCTGGAGGTACACGAGGAGTAGGGAATTGGTGGGAGAGAGTTAAAGAGCGGGCGGGAGAGGGATGGGATTCTAGTTAGGAAAATAGGACATGTTTTATATCTAGGTTTATTGCAGGGTCTGGGAGTGATTTTGGAACGGGGCGAAGATTTAAGAAGTGGATTGGTAGATTTTAGAAGATCTGATAGATTGGCGGGGCGTTTGAAAGTGACAGAGGGGCCATTGGGAAAAGGTTGGTGGTGGAATTGTGGTTTTGGAGGATAGGATAGAGGTCCTTTAGGATAGAACGCAGAGATTCTAGGATATGTATATAGATATATATATATATATATATATATATATATATATATATATATATATATATATAACTTTTGGACGTCACAATAGAATAGAGTGCAATTAAATGTTTGAACATCCCTCGTTTGTGGAGAATTGGTGAAATGGACCGAAAGGAAAACAAATGAGGAAGTACTGGAGATGGCGGGTAAGGAGAGGGGTTTGTTGGGAGAAATCCTATGAAGGCTGGAAAAATGGATGAAAGGCGTATTGAGGGGCAGTGGGGTGTTGAAGACGGTAATAGAGGGGATAATGTTGGGCTGACGAGGAAAGGGCAGGAACAGGATAGGGATGTTGGACGGGATGAGGGGAGGAAGGAAGTACACAGAGATGAAGAGGGACCTGATGTATAGCAGCTCGCAGGATTGTCGTTTCTTTGGAGTCACAAAATATTTATTTGATAGTTGTATGCATCCAAAAACGTAACCTTTACCGGTAGATTACCTTTTATATAAATAAATAAATAAATATATATATATATATATATATATATATATATATTATTAGGTAATCTACCGGTTAAGGTAGGTTTTTGGATGGACACAACTATCACGTAAACATTTTGTGACTCCCCACCTAGCAAACTAATCTATATCAGGTCCCTCTTCATCTCGGTGTACTTCCTTCCTCCCTTCATCCCGTCCAACATCCCTATCCTGTTCCTACCCTTACCTCGCTTGCCCAACATTCTCCCCTCTATTACCCTCTTCAACATTCCACTACCGCTCAATACGCCTTTCATCCATTTTTCCTGCCTCCATAGGATTTCTCTCAACAAACCCCTCTCCTCGCCCACCATCTCCAGTACTTCCTCATTTGTTTTCCTTTCGGTCCATTTCACCAATTCTCCACAAACGAGGGATGTTCAAATATTTAGTTGCACTCAGTGAAAAAATGAAGCATATTTCGGTTGGGGGAAAGAACATTTTTAATAGAGATCCTCACAATAGCTACCAAAACCTGGCAATCCACTCCGTTGCATCCCCTGTGTCTCCAAAAAGTTTGAGATTTATACTGCCCAATGGTTTCCTCACTCGCCAAGTACCTTAAACGTTTCCAATCTGAATCATCTAAACCCTTCCCGAGTGCAGAAAGAAAACGTCTTTGAAAATGAAAACCATGGGGACCACCACGAACGGAAAAACATGCGAGGACAATGGAAACAGACGAGTAATGAGGAGTCAAGAAGAGCGAAAATGAAGAAACTCGACGGTGCGAGGGAGCAATATGGAGAAGGGAGGAGGGGGCGACAGCGACGCGAAGAAGACCCGGAGGGGGGGGAGGCGGGTGAGGAAAAGCGGGAGAGTTAGGGTAACGGAGAGGGAGAGAAGTGGAACGCGGAGTGGGCGGATGGACGCGACATGCTGAGGTCGCCGCAGAGATGCTGGCGTTTCCTTTCTCCGGGGCGGGGGGGGGGGGAAGAGAGAGAGTCAAAGAGCGGAAGGTGGAGTGAGCTAAGATCCACACTTCAACCACGTCCTCTCACCAAGTTCTCCCCTTGTACCCTGGCCCCTACCAACCTTAACGTCGCTTCAAATAGGAGAGGTGCATATACGAAATATATATATATATATATATATATATATATATATATATATATATATATATATATATATATATATATATATATGCGGGTCGCGGTGGTGTAGTGGGTAGAGCGTTGGACTACTGACCGGAGGGTCCCGGGTTCGATTCCCGGGCAAGCCACTTTGGGCACCTGCAACTCCACCCAAGCTAGTTGATTTTTCGGGTACCAGATCTTCCTGGGAAACCATAACCGACACAGGGAAAGGAACTGGCCCCCCTACCCTGATGTGTGAATATTCACACGCCGTCGGGCTTGGTACATGGGTGAGCTCTACCATCACCTACTAAACCGACCTTCGGGTTGATTACTTTGTTTATGGTTTTATATATATGTATCACCGAAAGGAAAACAAATGAGGAAGTACTAGAGATGGTGGGTGAGGAGAGGGGTTTGTTGAGAGAAATCGTATGAAGGCAGGAAAAATGGATGAAAGGCGTATTGAGCGGTAGTGGAATGTTGAAGAGGGTAATAGAGGGGAGGATGTTGGGCAAGCGAGGTAAGGGCAGGAACAGGATAGGGATGTTGGACGGGATGAAGGGAGGAAAGAAGTACACCGAGATGAAGAGGGACCTGACATAGATTAGTTTGATAGGTGGGGAGTCACAAAATGTTTATTTGATGGTTATGTCCATCCAAAAGCCTACCGTAAACGGTAGATTACCTAATAATAATATATATATCTCCTTGAAATTGACGCTCTCCGGCGACCCACAAATACACATACACTCGGATAATAAATATTTTCCACACACAGAACCATAATGAAGGACACTTACAGTAGATATTCACGTTTCGACGGCACCGCCGTGGTCATCAGCCGTCGAAACGTCAATATGCAGAGATGTACCAACCCTGCCTTCATATGCAATCATATTTTTTGTTCGCACTATTGATTGTTCTCGTTTGTCAGAAAAGTCATCAAGGATCGCTGAAGTGTTCTGCAAAATAATTTACCTGTTGAAAAGGACAAACAAGCAGAACAAACGGTTATTAAATGTGATCTTTGAGTTTTGAACGCATTGCTAGCAATGGTGATGCAAGTGCTGCTGTGTAATACGTCACTTCTCCTCTAACCAATTGGGGCACAATGTCTAACGATAACACGTACGACTAACGCAGAAACATTGCCTTGACAAGATAATTGGTAGTGATTGCATGAAAAATCTGTCGGTCAAATTACTCAACGAGAAAAAAGTTTCTCTCGTTTGCATGATTCAACCCTCCAGTGATCCCTTTGATATGTCTTCCTGACCGAGCGGCGGGAAACTTTCCTGACACCATCACATATTTCCGACGGAAATGAATGAAAAATGATCCTGGGCTAGTATTTCATCGGGATGACAAGGCACCGTGGGCACCCCGCGGTTCCTTTTTTTGTTCGCGTTCAACCCTCTGGTACTCTTTCTTCCTCCATGCCCTCTCTCTCTACGTCCTTATCATGACTTCTAAGGGTGGCTTGAGTCCTTCTCAGCCCTAAAATACCCGATCATTGCCTCTATCCCTCTCTCTTTCGTAAGATCCTTTGCAGACATACGCGACGGCGCATGGAATTTTATAGCCATTCTAGCTCGCATCCTAATAATATTTGTTTAGCAAAAATGTTACCTTAAATGATTAAAATAATACAGAAATATTATTTTCATGTGTAGTATTGTAAATGATGCGCACATCCAAATTTTCTTCAAAAAATTTGAAATTATCGCATTTTTGCGTCCGTCAGTCTCTTACAACAAAAAACTCAAGATAGAACGCTTACAAAAGAAGGGGCGAACAATATTTGAAGTTACCGATGCATTTACATGGGTGGTCAGAAAAGTTTCCGACTCAGAAAATTTGAGAAAAAATGTCTTGTATCTTTTTTAGGTCGGAAACGTTTCGTTGTAAGTGATACACATCCAAATTTTCTTCAAAAAATTTGAATTTATCGCACTTTTACGTCCGTCAGTCTCAAGATAGAACTAGTTCATAGAGATAGTTGAGAGAGATAGTTTGCGACTCAGAAAATTTCAGAAAAAATGTCTTGTAGCTTTGTTAGGTCGGAAACTTTTCAGACCACCCTTGCATATATATATATATATATATATATATATATATATATATATATATATATAGTCACAGCAAACACAGAAACCAAAACACACAAAAGAGGGACTCACTAGTTCTCGAATTTTCGGTGGTATTTAAATATATATATATATATATTTATAATATAAATATATATATATATATATAATGTACATTTGTGTAAACTATATTGTTTTAACAATGCTTTGATTTTCACATTTACAAAATCCAATCTAGACGAAAAAGTAAGTGGGTCAAAACCCTTAACAAATTTCCCATATCTATTGTCTAGACGAAATCAGACTAGAACTCAGCATCAAGCTTAGCTCACTCGCTTCCTTCAAAATAAATTAAACTTTGTACTACATTGGGGAAGGGTACGTTACCCTGCTTATTCTCTCTGCTAGGTACACCATGACGGCCACGAGCCAAGTTTCCACTCTGGCTAATCCAAGTCTAGATTGATTGTGACGGCGAAGGAGAATTTCGCGATCCCTTGGGTTTTACGACTGGGTCCTCCTGACGAATGGGAAGTGTGCACTCTCCGTGAACCCCCTCCCACATCCACCACAACCCATCATTCCTTATTTCTCCCTGTCTCCCAATGTCCAGCCATCGCATATACCCTGTCGAATCCCATTACTTCTCCTGCAGTAGCCCGTCTATCTCCATGGACCCATTTTGATGGCCAGCAGGGTAATATGTAGATATAGATGTATAGGTATCTCTCTCGTTCCGTGTCCTCTATAATTCCAATAGATGCCACTGAAAGCACATATCAAGTGTGGATGCAGTATTTCATTCACTGCGGTGCGTCTTTCTGAAGTTTAGTTTGAATTAGCAAAAGGATATTCCTGTATTGATGGCCATTTCAAGGTTAATAGGTTCAATGGTTCATTAAATCACCTGAGCAAATGTTGAGTACACTCACATCTGCCCTTCAAATCTTTTCCTTGGTTTATGGTGGAGGAGCAAGTAATAGGGAAAGTATTTATTCATTTGCGTAAGATGTTAACTGCCTTATTACTCATTGTTGTAATTCCCTGAAGTAAATACATTGGGTCAAAAAAGTAATCATTTTGAAATATGCCAACATGAGTTTTTCTACACTGCCCTTTATCTGGATACAATTATTTTAGAATTGAATTACACGTTAAGGTAAATGGTGAGGCCATATGATATTCATTCCTGCTATATATTTTATGGCAAAAGGATTTTGTTTTAATATAAAATGTTTCGATCAATACTTAAATCAGAGTAAATGAAGTATCATGTACTTGTTAATTTATTAAGTTTGAATAGATATCAATTCCGCTCGTGAATTCTGTTGGTAAATCTTTCATCGACTGGACTAAGTTTCCCTTTGTTCGATCTCCTCCAAAACTTGAACGCTTTGTTAATTGGTTAAACATCGCTCCGATAAGGTTTCATAGCATAAGGTGAATCAGCGTCCACGGAACTTCAAACCATTGATTAATTGATTTTTCCACTATAAAAAAGTCAATCAATGCTAATCAAATTATTTGTTTACGTTTAATTAATATTTTTGGCCCTAACTGTCGATTCTGGGCCTTTATGGACGTTCCTTTGGCTACATACTATTGTGGGAATGAGTCGAGTTCTAACGAAAATGCAGGGAAAAATATTCCCGTTAATTAACTTACGGGTAAGAATCTTGCTGTATATGATAGCAGTTTACGGTAGCTCACCGACTGTAGCCCTATGAGTTATGATTTCTCATGGCTTCCGGAATGAATGTCTTGTGGCTTTTTGTGTTCATTCGACTGAGTTTGGACGAATTGAACACCGCCTTAGATGTATCGCGAAGAGATAAAGTCAAAATATTAGCTCAACCGGAAGTCTTTCTCCTCCCACTCTAATCCAATATTTGGCTCCATTTATAATGGGTTTACCGACCCCTCACCCTGAGGCGCTCTTTGCAAATACGATTTTCCGATCCTCCTGCTCTCTTTATTCCTCCTCCTTAGGTCCCTTCGATCCATCAAAGGCTCTTATCCTGGATGTCCTTTACCTCTCAAAACCTTTCAAGCTCTCCCTCCGCTCTCCCCATCTCTCGCGGCCCGGGTGTCCGCCTTCCCCCCGCCCCTGGAAAAAATAGAAATACGCAATACAGCAGTTGGATCACGGGTCGGCGAACTTGTTCCAATCGCGTGCCACGGGTAATTTATAGACCGACTCACGGTTGAACCCGGCTCCGCATGGGTCTACGTCGGTTTTCCATTTGACAATTAAATACTTCGTGACGTAAACCACACAGTTCGGAAATCTTAACAGAGTGGCGAGTTCGTAATGCCCCATAATGTGCTGTGATGCGCGATCCACGGGAAATCATTCAAAAGATAGTCAAAGAAAAATGACAACCACCAACACCCAGCGGCAACCACGTATGGACCGTGGGGATGTTTCTCCGGTTGACAAATAACGCAATCTCATTTTTCTCGACTCTCCTCTCTTCCCTCCGCGTGGCCGGCCGGCTATCCCTTGCATTTTCGTTTATCGCTGGTTGGGTGGACATATGCAGTTCGTGTGTGATCCCTCTCGGGAAATTCCCGCCACTTCCTCCTTCAATCCAGCATCTTCATTCCCTTTTCCTCCTGTTCCTCTGCCTTGCCCCTCATCCTCCACCCTCTGAACATCACGTAATATTTTTCGTATAAGACTTTTCTTTGTGAGCCTCTAACTCAGTTGTTTTTGATGATGTTGATGACGGAAATAATTCCTATCCTTAGGCTAAATGTAGATCATTGATCACGCCCACCGAAAACCTTAATGAAAAGAAGCGTTAACTAATACATTATAAATATGATAATTTTGCACGATTAACCTAAGGATACCGTATGTTGAAATATTCGAAGACCAAAATTAAAGTTTATAGTTCAGTCATCCATCGATTCATTGCTTCGATGCATCTTCTTGCGTTTAAAAAGTTTATTGAATTTTATGTGACATTCCTAGAATTCCCGTTCGAATTTAGTCATACGATTCGTTATTATTCTTGTCTACTGGTAGAATGTGCTTTGTTATCTTAAGAACTATCCCTGCAATGTGAACTCTCTTTCAGTAAAATTCGCTTCAAAATAAGTTAAGCTTTTTTTTTGAATGCTGGGGAAACAGATAGACAAATATGAGACGTTTATTTATGCAGAAATACTTCACTCTCGGCGCCAGAAAAGTGACGCAATTCTTCCGCTTCCGCGTCTGTATAACTTCCAGCGTTGTCAGACAGACAGAAAATCTATTCCGGGATTCTCGTCGATTTTTTTATTCCGAGAAACACTTTCGTAAAACGCCTGTCTACTACGGAAGATTGAACAACGGATTTATTAGGTTGTATTAGTTTAATATTCTATTAGTATAAAGCCTGAAGTGTATGCACAATCATTGATATAAACCATATACGGATCTAATTAAAAACTCAAAACTGCAAGTATTTCGTTTTCTATAATACATTGGAATTACTTAAACACAGTAGTGTGTGGTTATGTGTCTCTTATTCCCAAATATTGTGTATTTATTTGTTTAAACCACCGTTGTCCATCCGAAAGTCGGTTTCATAGGCGAGTGGAGAGCCGACCTAGTGTCGTGGCGAGCGGCGTGTGAAATTCGCACATATGGGAGGAGAACCAGTTCCTTTCCCTATTCTGACTATGGTTCCCGAGGAAGATCTGATGACCAAAAATAAGTTGTGGTAAAGCTGAGAGTGCTTAGAGACAATCCTGAGATTAGAACCGAGGCCTTGCGGTCAGTAGTCCATCGCCTAACTTACTGGACTACTACATCTCTTTTTACTTTTAAATTTCAATGTAAAAAGTCAGGCAAAGGTTTGTAAAATGTGATTTGTTTATTAATGGAAAAAGCACTTCATAGGAAATGCTTTTGAACATCACACAAAGGTTAATTGCAAGACGTGTTATGCATTAATAATTTCAATTCCTAATGATAGTATGAGGTTTTAAAATTGTTTGAGGGATTAAAGCGAATTTTAAATATATAGTATGCGTCGATTAACTTTTTCTTATAATCGATATGGATATGTTTACTGAAGTAGTGTATAATTATGTGGTAGAATTTTCATTTATGATATAAATTTTATTTTGACGAACATGTCCTTATATTGAGACAAACTCAAATAATTAGCATTCGCACTTGCTCATGGACTATGAATGTTTGCTTGTCAACTGATATGAAAATCATCTTTACATTTGTATAAAATAATTTGTTAAGGAATTAAAAGTATAAATGTTTTGTTATTCATGTTAAAATATAATAATTTGAATTGAAAAATAAAAAAATGCACCGTTTACGCATATATCTCTGGGCTCTTCAATGTTAGGCAAATTTATTTATTTGGTAAATAAATGTGGATATTACTCGTAAAACATTTGAAACATTGATTATAATGTCTAAAACAAAAAAACGTGTCAAAATGCAGCTTTTAATGGCCGAAAATAAATAAGCGAATTAAATATACATTATGCGATACAGAATTTAACTCCTTAGCATGCAATGAAACAAGATGATAGGTATAAGGGTGCAAACGAGAGAGAAATATCTTCTTAGGGAGAAATAAATTTCTTCGCGGAATTATATACACCAAAGTTGTTGATGATCAGATAATCGGATGTAATAAAGACCAATTTTGTTCAAAACAATTTAGACATTTACCTTAAAGCATTTTAAAAGCTGATTATATTTCATTATTCACAAAAATGCTTTAAAGCAAATTAATATGAGATTTGGTTTTACTTGAAGTTGTAGTTGGTTAGGATCCATGCAGTTAATTGTACTAAACTGCATGTACCACAACACCACACCTCACTGAAATAAAGTTTTCCACGATGATCACAATTGAAAGCCACAAAATTCGGATTCTAAATCGTGAGAGTTGCAAGTAAGTGTTCGTATAATTCATTTTGTAAACTTAGTTGTTTTTTTTGTAATCTGCTCCAACGGCTTGGGAAGACAGATAAAGTTTCCATAAACAGTTAATAGGAAGATATGCTAAAAGCTTATTAAGATTACACGATGAGCGAAGTGGCTCAGTTTTGGAATTTGTAAATCCATATCCATGTTGTGCTTTCGTAAAGGTGAAACGAAATCGGCAGTGCCCGCCATTGTATGAGTAATATTTATATATAAAAAAGGAGATATATATTTCAAAGATAAATAACACATAAGACTGCGAATTATTCCTGGTGAACCTCAAACTACCTTAGTCCTTGAATAAATAAGAATGGTTTTCCTAATTTTCCCCTTATTCTCGTCTTCTTTAAGTTTTTGTCCATTTTTTAGATTCAGAAATTCTAAATTAATTTTTTTTAATGCGTCGAGTGCCTTCACATGTTTTAAACTCATTTTTGACGTGAAAAACATAATCCCGAGAGGTTGGCAGGTAGTTCATCTTTGAGAGAACATAAATTTGAACTCACTAGTACTAGCGTAAGTGAACTCACTTGTATTCAAGCGTTATGGATTCAGCATAACTTAAATGTTTTAAGAACAAATATGATTATGTAAGAAGGGCAAGTTCATGATATCGAGCGCCTCTAACCTTTCGCATACCTTTCACTACTTACAATGCAGTCTTGATCTGAGTATGGATTTACTCCCGAGTTAATTCATGAACGCATTCCATGCTCAAATATTAAATGTGAAGGACTAATGTCGACCCTGCAATGCTGAGTTATGGAAAGATTTTTCTTTTCGACGAGGAATATGGTCACGAAATGGATCTTCAAACTCAGCCAACCATTGATTATTCTTTTCTGCTCTTCATTTCTCTGTTCTTTTCCTCTCATCTCTCCTTATTTTTTTCACTCATTTATCATTTTCTCTCTCCATTGGATTTCCTTATTCCTCTCCATCCCTGGCCTGCCTTCCCTTTCACCACTCCATTCTCTCCGAGGTCCGCCGTCTCACCCTTCTCTCTAACCACCACCCCTACTTGTCTTCCTGCCTTCTTCCCCGCTCCCACTCCCCCCCTTTCCCCCCTTCTTCCCTCGCGCTAACTCCATTCCGGTCTTCCCAATCCATCTATATCACTCGAAAAGTTCGATGTCTCTTAAAACGAATCAAGAGTAGGAATACGACCCCATTCCCTTCCCGACCCTTTCTCTTTCTCTATTCCTTTCTCTCTCGCTCTCCACCTCTCGCAATCCTCTTCCCATTTTTCCCTTCTCTCTCTTGGGTTTTCTCACTCAACCATCACTCTTCCGTGGGAAGCTACGTGGACTTTGACTGAAATTCTCTCCTCTCTTACACTCCTTCTCCATTTTATTCTCTTTCTCGTTGGCCACGCTTTCATATCCCTCTCTCTCTCTCTCTCTCAACACTTGAGCTTGATATAGAATGAGAGGGAATAGAAAAATGTCTGTGGTAGTGGGCGTATGCAGTGGAAATGACGAAGGGAGAAAGATGCCGAGAGTAACAGGCAGACAAAAGACTTGATACGTGGGATGAATTCATGGCTATTCAGCAAGATTTTATACTTAAAAGTACGTCAATAAGTGGAAGGAATTGTAAGGAATAAAGGCTAAATCACTACGCTATAACCGTAGTAAAGCTGTTAAAGGCGCCGATTATATGTACAATCAAAACGGCAGCTATTGTTTTTGATTATCCATCTGTTTCAAAAGGAATCAGTTTGCAACAAGATACCCATATCTACCCTCGGAGGGAATGGTTAGAAACACCTAACATTGGCTTTCGTCATACTCTCCACAACTTATGCATGGATGATCAAATGGAAACGTTAAAACTCCCCTCAAATCTTGCATGAGAAGTAAAAACTTTTATTTGCGTTAACAGTGAACAATGCCGTCTCCTGGGAATAAGAATACCTGAATTCCATCGTTAAGGGAGATAGTCTAAGGTCGAGGGAGAGCTTGGAGCAGATTCTGCTAAATAAGGGTCCTATTGAACTCTTGACTAAATACTTGTCTTGTGATTCACTCATTACTCAGTGAGTAATCAGTTACCATCTACTAGGCTCAGAACATTTGTTTGCTCTAAATAAGAAAAAACCGCAGTAAAATAATTTCGAGCATGCATTCCAGTAACTTTAATTGGCCAGCAAACAGTCATTACAGGAGGCAGATTTTCAATTTGAACTACGCCTATTTTCTAGAGAATTCAACGCCTTTGATCGAAATTCTTCCGTAATTCCATCGATATCCTACCAGCAGGTTAATCACAAAGACAACCTCCTTTAAACTGAGAGCTGAGGTCTGCTGAAGAGACCGAAATTCAGTGAAATGTGCGAGTTTATACTTGTGATCGCGATTAGACGGTGTAGATTTCTCGTGAACTTTAACTTCGTCAGCGACACTGCCGCGCTTCTACGTGCCATCCGCCTCGAAATGCGGAGGGGATTCAGAAAGTGGGACGACAGCCATGTGGCGAGTAGGAGAGAGAGGATCGGACGGGGCGTGGCATTGGAGTGACCTTCGGAGACATGGACGCGCGTGGTGAAGTGGAGGGAGGAAAGGAGAAAGGCCGAATGGTTGAATGCGAATTGATAGAAAAGGGTACGCATGAATAATAGACGTTTGGAGAGGATCAGACTTTCAGAGATGGAAGGGACGTTTTTATTACGTCGAGGTGCGTCTTGGTGAGCGAAGGATGGTGCGGACAAAAAAATGATGCGATGAGTGTCCCTCTAAGTGCATTAGAATAAATGCCAGAAATTGGATGGGGCCGTGAGGGTGCCGGGGTCAGGAGATTTGGAGGTCTACAGCCGGTGCAGATTTATCTTTGCACTGCGTTTCCTTTCTATTTCTCCATCCAAAGTTCCTTTCCAACAGAGTAAATGAAACCCTGGGCGTGAGTCTAATCTCATATAGCGAAAGTTTATGCGTTTTTCTTTGTTCAATATTGAATCTCTCTCTCTCTCTCCGTGACTTTTTCGTAGGTCCTCTTGTACTCCAAGACATGTGTATTTATTTGTGCATCGTAACTAAAGCGCTTCATAATGGAATACAGTGACAAATTCCAGTGGGCGAAGTGCCCAAATTTCTTGCATGTCGGCCTTGTGAAACAGTTGCAAGTTACGCTAGTGGAAAACCTACTCGTAAGTTGTGACTCGTGGACTTGTAGACACATGAAACAAGGCACAGCTGTGGCAAAGGGGTCCATTAGTCAGAGAAGTGGAGTTATCCACCTCATTTCTGGCTTTGTTTACAGGCCATTTTGCTACCATTAATTAAGGTAATGTTTTATACTCTGTAATTCCTTAGATTCAATTTTAGTCGTTAATAATCACGGTAATAATGAGATGACAAGATAATAATTTTATTTGAGCATGTGAATAATGCGTTTCCTCTCCTTTTATTAGTTTTTGAATTTCTTCACTCAATACGTGTTGAAATTTCAATGATTTTGGCTTTATTTTTGGTAGGAAATCGCGCATTACATTTTCTCTCTTGTCTTGACAAATTTAACTATTGTTTCAGGCATATTATATAAATATTTTTGGCATGATCTTGGCGAAACAGCTTGGTTAATTACAACAAAGGCCGTACTGTTCACATATTTATGTCCGAAAAAATGACGAGCATCTCAACGCTCAGGTAGCATCAATTATCAAGAAACTGTTTTTGTACCTTGCACAGAGGAGCTGAAATGTATTCTCTTTCGATTAGAATGGAATGTAAAAACTTTTCGTCTGAGCAATCACCTAGTCATTCTGAGTGCTTTATTGGTGACTCTGACGAAATAGAATTAATTAAAAATTATTTAATTTTTATTTTGAATCAAAACAATTTAGTAAAAAATAGTTCATAGTTTTAAGAACTTTTGGAAAAACTGTGGCTTTAATAATTAATGTTATCTAGAATATTCATAGAACCTGAGAATACATTAACTGTGGGTTTGCGTGTTTTAAACTTATATCTTGTTTATTAACTGTGGCATCATGACATCATATATCTAGGATTAATTCAAGAAAAGTCACATGGATAATTTGATAATGAAGACAAGAGTATAGGTTGGAAGCTAGTGCAGTAAAACTGGAACAAGTTCGTGAATTTTATCTAGGAAGTGAGATTATCCCCGATAGAAAAAGCTATAAAGAGCAAATAACGAGCATAAGGACTCGTGCAAAATAAGCATCCTGACAAATTTCTCATCCCCCGTCCACAGTCCCCCTCCACAGTCGCCTAGCAACTTAATCCTCAGTGAAAAAGAATTTAAGATCAAAATATATGTGGGTCATGGGGAGGAGGTAATGAATAAGTAGGTTGGTTGCGAAGCATGTTCAAGAGCCACTAATAAAAGAAAGTGGAGAAATGATGGTACTAATTAATGACAATGGCTAAATGAGCAGAGGGCATTCACTCATGTACAAATCTTACGATTGGTATTAGGGTAATGTTTAAATGTAGTCTTTCGGATAAAAAAAGCAGAAGTGTTAATTGAATGCTTATAAATGAAATACCAGTTTTGCAGAACTAGTCAAATCATTGGAAAAGGAAAGCGGAGTTCCTAAGCAATAAAGTTTCTTGAAAACGGAGTTCCTAAGCAACGAATTTCTCAGTTTCCAAAGATCGGAACGGATTTCTACAGAAAAACCATATTTCCCATTTGTAGCTGATCATGATGACAGCGAAGGAAAATATTCAGGGTCACACGAAAAAAGTTGCGAAAGAAACCGTAGTGGTCGCAGGAGTGCGATGAATCTGCCTTAGTATACCATATTTGCGAGGGTAGAATAAATTTCATAGACTTGCCGACTGAGGTATACGCGGAAGAATCGAGGTCGGTCGAGTGTGTGAGAGCGGGTGGGAGATCGGCGTGGGGAAGCCTGGACGTCCATCCCTGCTCGGGCACACTCGGCCTCTCAGCGAATTTCCTCCACTCCCCCTCCCCCGGGATCCTAGATACACCACTTCGCTCTCCAAAGAGGGAGGACATGGTGGAAGGAGAGAAGAAGGGCGCCTTCCACGGCCATTCCTCTGAGAGGCTACCCCTTCCCTCGCACCTTCCTTCGCAAACACGCACACAGTCGCACCAGGACCCATACACAGTCTGAAATCCTTTTCCAGAACGTGACTTATCACTATTTCCCGTTTTGGCTTCGTGTGGGTGGGTGTGTCAGGAGAGTAAGGGCAGGGAAGGAGAAAAGTGGTGGAAGAAAGAGGCAGAGGTGGAGACGGGGGATGAGAAACGGGATGGTGTTTTACGTAGCCGGGGAGGGTTGGGGGCTTTTCAGGGTCTTCTCCCCCTCCCCTCCCCAAATCCTCGTCGCTGGATGGGCGGGGGATGTGAGAGTCAGTCATTCCGGGGTAAGAGTTCAGGGGCACGAGGGGGTGGTTGGGGTGTGTTGGATGGAGGCGTCTCCGTGTGAGTCCGCTCTTTTATTTCTGCTCGCGCGGACTTCCCCCGTTCTCTCGGCTCCGGGAGCAGGCGCCCTTTCTCCCGGAGTAAGTTGTCTCGCGGATACAGGAGGAAGAGAATTAAGTGGCGGCAGGCATGGCGACTGGGGAGAGGGGCAGCGGACTGGATGATTTAAAGAAGGGCGAGGGCGTTTCTGGGCCGTGTGCCGTAGGACTGAGTCGAAGCACGAGCTGGATATTGATGTACCGCAAATGTTTTCGGTCTTTCCGGGGCCTGAAGCGGCGGAAATGATTCCAAGTTTGACAAAAATCTTGTACCGTCCCGATAGGATCGACTTTTGGTTTAAAGACTGTCTCTTTGGAAATCTGCACTCAACTGATGAATATTCCGCGGACTCAGTGCTCTTGTAGAGTGACCACAGCAACCGTACTAATTATTAAACCTCATCAATGATTAAACATACTTTCTCTATCGTACTTATAATAATTTATGATAGAGATAATCGATTTTCGCTTTGTTTACAGAAATGTGTCACCATGATTATCGCTAACTGGAAAAATATGGGAAGATCAGTGATTTCATTATTCTTTGAGGGGTCGGGGGAAATACATGGAATTTAGTCGGTGTCCCCGAAAAATTAATGTACAATAATAATGCTCTTAAAATGTCCACTATACGTATGAAAAGTGTTAACTTAATCCAAGTTGTGTTTATTTTTAAATACACCATACCTATAGTATTGCGATTTGGTCATAGTTCGTGTGCCTGAAAATAATGATGAAATTAGAAGAAAATAGCATCAAAAATAGGATTAAATAAGTTTTTTGAATGAAAAATAAATGCAATCAGGATTCGAAGCTTTGAAATAGTGAAGTGAACCTCTACTATTTTTAAAATGGCTTTGAATATTTTTCCATCCGTCCTTTTATGTTTTTAAATTTCCAAAAGTTCTTTGTCATTAATTATAATTATGAAGAGCTTAGGAAATTTTGCAATGAAAGGTCCTGTTTTCACATTCAAAATATACCCTCTAATACTTATTTTAATGGATGTGTGTGAAGGCGTAAACGTTATTAAATATCCATTATTAATTATAATATTATTTGAGATACAGCGAAGCCTTTGGGAGTGCCAAGAGCAATAAGTAAGAAATGGAGAGAATCATTGATCAAGACTTAACTTGCTTATGGAGGAATTTTTTTATCGGATCTGCGATTATTTTATTTTGTTAAGATGTCTAATAAAAATAGGCGACAATATATTGATTTCCCGCCGTTCGTTAAACCTCTGAGACTAGCTGAACTCCTTTTCACGCCGTTTCATCGCTTCTGGGCATAACATGTGACATAACTGTGCTGTCGGAATTATTTTGGATCATTTGTGACTTGGCTAATCGCCAGTGTTTTGAACGGAGTGAGAAATCCGCCCGCGTGCCGTCAAAGGGAAAACCCCTTGCGGTCCACAGTTCAACGCCTCCATCGAAGGATGGTTGTGTTACTGCTTTGGCGAATAGCGCCGCGGCACCGAAGCTTAGTGCTAATTTTAATTGAGGCATTTCGCTAATCCATGGGATCACCGACGGATAATGATTTTGAGTGTGCATCACTGACGAGCGACGTCCCGATCAATAGATTAGGAATAATCGACCGGAAAGTTTGGTTGGGATAAAAGCGAAAGATCGACTCTGCGGAGCATGCATGCAGGACCGAAATTGAGCGTACCCGGGAGGAGGGAGGGTGTTTCCGGCCGGACGAGGAGTAAGTTGATCGTGACCGAAACAAAGAGACAACTACGAACAGGCGGCCTAGGTTCCTGACAAGCTAGGGCATGGGCGCGTGGCAGTGTCAACGATTCAAAAGAAAGTAATGACGTGCTCTGTTAATGACAACGCGTGGGCAAATAATAATTGGCATGATTCCAGGAAATTATCGGCTAATGATTAAAACGTTTGATGTGGCATTTTGCCGCTTCCGTTAGGTCAACTAATTCTGTCATCGCTCGATAGATGTTTAACTATTTCTGCAGGTCATGTTCATGCAGATTTTTGTGGATCATTATGGAAAGTATATTACAACGCAAATGCAACATTTAATACTGTAGAATTGTCTCGAGACATAATTCTTTCCCGCATAGTTCTAGTTGTTGAATTTTCACAAGCTTTTCCATGAGTGAATGGTGTAGCTCAGAGTTTATTTTTGATTCAACTTCAGTGAACACGTCCTCGGGAGTAAAACGAAGCATGCCAATCTTTTCTGGTGCCACCGGTATTCATTATTTGACCCATGACTGATCCGAGAGAATTAATTTCAGTATCGCATTTTTTTATTCATTTTTTCTATGGCATACCTACTTCCTTATCAACTATAGTTGAACAATAATATTCTCGACTCACCTGGTATTCTCTAAAACTGTAATTTTTGCGTCATGTCACTATTAATTGGTAATTATTGCTTTGACGTTATTTTATAACTCAGCAGAGAATGGCATCGAATTCAATAACGAAGCATTTATGTTTACGGCTTAATATCAAATGAAAATGAACACCACGTTAGGAAAGAGAATGTATAAGTTTTGGAAATGATCCCTATTAGTGTCCCGCTCGTAAAAAATGCAAAATAATATACCTAAGAAACTATGATCGAAAAATCTAAATATAGTATCATTAGCGAGAATCCTAGTTAGCTTACCTGCACGATCATGCAAAGTAGTTATCGTATAATAATATACGTGTGTGGTCTAAAAAGTTTCCGGCCTAAAAATTTTCAGAAAGTTTCAGAAAAAAATATCCTGTATCTTTGTTAGGTCGGAAACTTTTCAGACCACCCTTGTACAACTCTTTAGCGTGGACACTGTAAAATTGGTACTGAATTTAAATTCACAGGGTTATTTCTATTACCTTTTTCATTTGTATATTACCGTTACACGTAGGTTTTAGACGGACTCAGGGTATACAACGATATATTTCTTTGAATATCATGCGAAAAAATCCTATATATCCCACACTACAACATAACCTTCTTCAATTCCGCATTTTTCCTTCCTTTCAATCATACAGTTGCAAAACATGCCTATTCTTTTCCTACCTCTTCCACGTTTGCCTAACACTCTTCCCTTTTTCATAGTCTTCCTCTTTTTCATAGTCTCCTATCACCGATCGGAATTCTCTACATCCACCTTTCCTGTCTCCTTTGGATTTCTGCCAAAATTCTCCTCTCCTCCCCACCATGCCTAGGATTTCTTCTGTCCAGATCACCTTTTCCATCCTTCTCTACATCCACAATTTTAAAGCCTCTAATCAGTGCCTCTCATCTTGCGTCGACGACCATGTTTCCGTGCCACATAAAACCATACTTCATATGATAGTTTTAATTACCTTTCCTAAGCATATTTCCCCCGCATCCCTGTCATCAATTTCCTCCTTGTGAAAAATTCGTTGCCTATTCTTCCATCCAATCATCTTATTGGATATTGGAGACATATTTAATCATCTACTCAGATCATCACTGTCCAAAAAACTGGTTTAATACGCTAGCTGTTTCGCCTCCTGATATACCATAGTTTATGAGCCCCTATGCATTTATAATTAATTAATAATTATCCTCGAAAACCTCGTAACCTTCGCTTCACTTTCATCGATTCTAATCCCACTCCCATAATACTGATTTTTTTTAATTCTTGTAACCCATTTGCTGACTAGTAAACTAAATATTGGTCATCCACAAACCGAACTGATTTTATCAATTCTTAATAGATTGTCATTCTGTTCTTCAGTTCTTCCCATATCTCTTTAACCATTGTCTCCAAGTATACGTTGAAAAGTGTTAGTGATAATGGACAACCTTGTCTCTTTCTAACTTCTTGAATCTTTATTCACCAAAAGCTCCTGAGGAATCTGGGATAAGTACCGGTTGCGGATGAGTTGCACATTTTACTATAAATTTCTCTATGAGTGGCCTTATTACAGCTATGACAGTACGCGAGACTTTCCTTTCTCAAAACCCAAACTGATCACCCATTAAACAATCATTTTCTCTTTTCCCCTTCCTCTTGATGATGTTCCTGACTACCACCTTAGCTACGAGAAGAATCAAGTTTTTTGCTTTATAGGCTTCACATATGGCTGCTACCTTTCCCTTTATTGGAATAGTACGTACTAACACTGCTCTGCCAAAATTTTCTGGCAAAATTCCCCCCTCATAAATACTACGAAAAAGTCCATAAAAACTCCTCCCACATTTTCCAAAACCTTTAATTAGCTCCACGCGAATGTCATATCCACGGCCTTATTTGATTTCAATTAATTTAATGCCCTTTCTATCCCGCCATCAAGTTTGGAGGAACCTAAGCTATCCTCATTTGCGTCAAACTCTTTCCACGTATTCCTTATTCCATTTATTTCTTCCATCTCTCTTGATTTTTTTCTGGTCCAATATATAATTTTCTGGCTTACTTTCCTGTTGGCCTATTACTTCCTGACAGTGATTTTACCTTCCTCTATAGTGCGCCAATTTCACCCTTTCTCCTTCAACTTTCCATGTTCTCACACTTCGTCCTCTACCACGCTTCTTTCGCCCTACTAGTTTTCCACCTCAGTTTATCATTTATCTCTTTGTCTCTGCTTTTTTGTATCCGTTTCCCAATTTTGTGTTTACCTTCTTCCATTTCCTTCTTTTATTTATATATTTTGTTTCTAATCATCCCTACTGTAAACTATGGTTTGTCATTTCTTTTTCCTATTTGCTGTTTCTATAGATTCGTTTGTGGCTTTCGATGTCCTTTTTTGGTATTTTTCTGTCATTTCTTACATTGTACTTCCCCCTCTGCTCGCTCATTACTTTTTTCCAATGCCTTCTGACACTCCTTTCTGTTCATCCCGGTTTGTCCTTCCGTATTCCATTTGCTCTACTTTCTTCCCTGTCTTATCATGCTGAATCTGAAGTTTTCCATTGCGGATATTTTTTTCAAATGATAGTCAGCATATGCTGTGTGTTAAAAAGGGCGACGAAATAAAGTTACAGGTAACATGTAACTATTAAAGGAATAATAAAGTTTTTTAAAATAAGTCTACACGTGAATTGTTTTTCATAGACCAAAAACAGATTTTTTTCCGCCCGACTGGATTTTAAGATCCAGTGCCTGTTGGTGTCTACTAATACATGTATATTAATTTGAACAGGAATTTTAGATTGGTAAAGGGAAATGCTTGAGGGAACAGGAAAATGATTTAATGAAAGGCTCTGTTGTAATAACGAGAATTCTCACCGCCTGAAATAACGTTCCAAATTGTATTCGCCCTTTTTTAATCAAGAGGCCTATGTATTATGAGAGAAAACGAGAGAGAGAGAATGAAGTTTTTCTGCTCATATTATCTAAGTTTTCTTTTGACGAAGCTAAAGAGAGATTCACTTCGGGAAATCGTCGCAAAGGGTTATAAAATAAGTTTCCCTGTTCAATTATTATTTTTATAAGAATTGAATTTTTGTAGCACTAAAGGATGTTTTATTCCGGTGCTAATGTATCTCATCTTCTTTCAACCTCATTATTGAGTAGATGGGTTTTTGGTGACTATTACCCGTTTTTCAAATATAGACTTTTGCTAATTTAGAATCTCTAAATTTGAAAGGATTTCTTTTGAGTCCTGCAAGCATTTTAAAGGCATATACTCGTACGTAAGCTCGGTGCATTCGACGAATTCATTTGTAAAGTACTGAACATATTCGTTTTAATTTTAAAAGTGGAATATTTGCGGCAGATTCTCTAAAATTACGTCTTTTGGAGTTATTTCCCATTCTATGCCATCAGTATTATATGCAAGGAGATTTCATCTCCTTAGTCATGCCTTTACGCTGTTTGCAGATCTCACTGACCTGTCCTTCAAAGTGAACATGCAAAAAGTAATTCTCAGGCATTATCATTTCTCCTGAATAAAAATAATATTCTCTTCCTTGCCATTTGGAAATTAAAACACTTAAAATACGATGTGTTTTTTATCACGCTGCCTAAAATCGAGAAAAAGTGAAAGTTCTCGTGGAATTCACAGCGATTGAAATTTCAATAACCTTAAAAAATAATAGCTCCCACGAGTTCCTACATTTCCAAATACTATGGGTTAACTGAAGGGATGTATTTAGAATTTTTGGAATAGTGGGGGTTTTTAGATTGTGAAAGTTTGCAATGGAGAAGGAAAACGGCGTGTCTTGAAAGTAAAGAAACGACGAAATAGCGAAAATCAACTCCGAAATCTGGCAAAAATTTCGTAGTTTCATGGGAAGGGATGAAACAGTCGAAAAGCGTCTGGTTTCTATGTGTTGCAATTTCCTTTAATTTTTCGTGTTCCAGAGACTGTTTAAAGAAGTGTCGAGCACGCATTCTGGGGAAAGATACTCTTTTCCTTTTGTGACCCTGAGCAAATCAGCCAAGTAAATGCTTTGATTTCGCGTGAATATCTTGGTGGTAGTTCTTAATGCTACAAGAGGCGTAAAATGGAGGTGATGTCAGACGACCATCAAGGGGGTGATCTCTCTCTTCGTCATCCTCTCAAATCCGCACCACCTTCCCTCAGACGCGCACCTTTTGTGTTCATGTCGTTATGTTTGTGCCGGTTAGTGTAAGCCGTGCTACTTGCTTAAGAACCTAACCTTAGCGGTCATAATAAAGGATCTTTAATAATCTATTTCCGCATAGGTCACATTTCAGATTTGGACAAAAAATCAATAACATAGCCATTTAATAATTACTTCCTGACGGTATCATACACAATGCGAACAGTTAAATGCAGTTAAATTGTATCGATTGAAGATATGTTTAAAGGGCTTCATAGTTTATGTTCTACAGGTATATATGTGTGGCAAAATAGACAATGAAAAGTTTGTACATATTCTGTGAACTTTAAGCAAAAATGAAGAAAACACGTAATTATGCTAGCATTATGTCTCTAGGATTGAAGCTCGTTTACGAGTTTGATCGTATGTTTGATGAGGAAGTTAATTATATGCCTCATTTAAAGTTAAAATTATTATGTGAAAACATAGAGATCAATTTGATATCCTCAATGGTGAGTGATTCAATAAATGATGACGCATAATTTGCATAGTGTAAGACCACAGAATGTGCGAGTTTTAGCGGAACCAAGAAATTGTCCCTGCCAAATTTTGCGATCCGTGTTTTCCTGTTAACTGATACAATGTATCAGTTCCTTCATATCACTTCTAGCGAAAAGAGAAGATGATTATATGGGGAAATCTTAGTGTCTATTTATATTCTTTGATTAGAATTCGGGGATACCCGCACCGATTTCAGCAGTTTTCATTAAATTTGATAACTCACTGGGCACTCTTTAAGAGCTCTTCTTGTTCTTCCCACAGATCACCAATATAATGATAAAGATTACGCAAAAATACATTGTGCTGGAAATAAAACTGCTTACTAACCGCCGGAATGTAGAGAACAAGGCTACGACGAGGGATATAATAAGATGTTTCAATTAACAATCCTGTTTCATCTATGATACACAATAACGGAAAATTCTCTATCAATCCCACCGTATGCCCTTCAAATGCACCAAATATATATCAATCACCATGAAAAAAGAGCGTAAACAAAGTGCCTCAAAAAATAAATTAATATCATTACGATTTTGTATGAACTTTTCTCCCTAAAAATGTAAAAAATATTCCTTTGATTTTCGCCATATGGCCTTATCGCCTTATATTGTTGGTGTATCAAATCATAATAAATCATCGATTCGTTTCATCCTTCCAGGTTGGATCTCCGGTAATTCAATTTTTCGATGACTGAGCTATACATTCGCATTTTTTCACCTTCCCTGTTTATAATGTTATTTTACGCCTCCCTAATTTTAACCTCAACTTTTCAGTCGCGTTTTGCGTCGCCGGTGGTGCTCCGTCCGCTCTTTGAGGCAGTCTTCCCCGACGACACTCATAAATTTGTTTTGGCAACTTTGGGAGGAAGGAAAAACAAAACCACGGGACGCCGTTCGTCAGCTAAGCGGTCACTCCCTCCCTCCCTGCCTGCCTGCCCATCCTCGTTCTCCTTTCCCCTTCCCCACTTTCTCGTCAAATTCCGCTACCGTCCCCCACATTTCCCCTCTCTCCCTTCCCTCTTTCTTTTCCCCATTTCTCTCACTCGTCATTCCTTGCATGCAAACCGTCAGTCAAACCCCTGCCCTTGTGATTCCTCCAGGTTTACCAATCCTATCAGGTTTCCTCCGCCATCTTACGACTACCTCTGCAATTCAATCTGCATTCATGTTTTACTCAGTCAAAAAGGGCTACATGACTGCGACGGGGTAAGAAAGATCGTCAGACGAGTCGGCTTCTTTGGTGAAAATGTTAAGGGACTGTTAATTTATATCTGTTACTTAACATGGTATCAAAGCGGTCAAATTAAATATCACACTGTTACATCTTTGAATATTGCGTTTTTTTTAATGATATACTGCTTGTGATTTTTCTCGTAGCTCATGCGGAATCTCAATGAACGGAAAACATTTAATGTTCATAGCTATATGATAGCGTAGTAACATTCCCTGTTTTTTGTGGTAAATTTCTGTCATGTCTATCAATAGGTGTTCAATCGTATCTTGTTCACATCTAGCAATCATTTTGGTAAATGAGTACTTAGTTTTTATCTTCTCTCTTGCTGCCTCAAGTGTGGGGTCTATGCTAGATACGAGATCGTTTTTCACGCTCGTCCCAGTCGAACGTGTAATTTTAATCTGTTCTCACGTTTTCGTGAAAAAATTACTCACTATGCTGAATAGTTAAATAGCAAAATTTTCCAATCCTAAGGCTGTAGTCTGTTTAGATACCAACAGAAACATATTTCCATAATAGTAGCAGAATGTGTAATGCATGATTTACGATAATGATGTTTTTAATATGACTCAATGTTAGTCCTCTCTTAAAGAACTGATGCCAGCTTTAATTCGAAAATTGTGTAGAAAGTCCTGGCAAACAAGATACATGAGACCATTCTAAGATGCTTCTGGTAGAAATTTTCCTTATGAGTTACTTTATGG
Source organism: Hetaerina titia (assembly GCA_037158775.1). Taxonomy (NCBI): domain Eukaryota; kingdom Metazoa; phylum Arthropoda; class Insecta; order Odonata; family Calopterygidae; genus Hetaerina; species Hetaerina titia. The sequence continues at coordinate 100,331,770 of CM073768.1, forward strand.
ACAGAATATCGGTATATCAGCGTCATCCAATGTCTAAAAAGGATAAAGTTAAATTATATGTTTCCTTGGTTTTTGTCAGTCGTGCATTGGAAATATTGATATGGCATTTATTAAGTTATTTGCATATATTGTGGAATGCGTAGAAATCTTACTACATATTTTTCCTATGATGAAAACTTCGACAAATTTCGGTTTTTAAAAATTAAGTGTACGCAATAATTCATTTCATTAATTTCATCCATTTCGTGTTGTCTAACAATTGCTGAGTCCATCAAAATTACTACCGGAACTAGCCATACTTTTGCGAGATATTCTTTAGTATCATAGCTCAGTGTCCTACTTTGACATAGGGAAGTTTTAATGAGTCTAAGACCTTAAGCAAATCATTCAATATGAAAGGAAATGAAAGAAGTCACGGACTAGGCTAATGAAGTGCCGAGAAAGTAATATGAATAACTCATTAAGACGTTATATATTGGATGCATACATGCCTCAGGGAGTAAGCATGCGAGCGAGGTCCCTTGAGAGTCCTGTCATTACTACTTGAGACTTTGCGAGTGTTCAACAAGAAATTTGTTTAGTTTCACGTATTTTGATAAATAAACTACCAAATTTAATGGATAATAAGGTATCGTTCTTGTTATTGTTTTATTTAACCCTGTCCGCGAGCTATTTAGTGAAATGGGGATCCTGCCAAACACGTTTCATTTGTGGTAGAAAGGACGATCGTCGACCAGAAGAGAACGTAAATGATCTCCCAATCCGTGCGAAATTATTTTCGTAAAATGAAGTCGTTGTAGTGTTTTCAACGACGTACAAACAAATAAACTCGCTGGAATGATTATTTTTTAATTTAGAGGTCAAGAGTTTGCATTTGATGCTCAATCCGTTTTCTTGCAGGTTATACCAACCTCGGATCATTTTCTCTCAAGTTTATCTTCCGAAATTCATAAAAGAATGAATATATATTATCACATATATGAACGAAAATACTTTATGTATGTATGTACATGCTCTGGGCAATAGCTCTAAAGATCTTAAAAAATATAATGTATAAATGCCAATTATATATTTACTGAACAGTAAAAATATACGCTTTACACTATACGCAAATAATTCTATTTGAGATCCACAATATTGCATTATTAAGGAATTCTTTCCATGTTCACTACGCGATTATGGCAGCCTCCCAGTTTCCCGATCCTCATCCATTTCCTGAAGTCCCTGTTAAAAATGAACTCACAACCCCTGTTACAGCTGGCTGTGTAATTAGCATGCTATACTTGTAGATAAAAGTAGATGTAAGATCGAGCAACGAGGAGTCTGGGGTGAATGAATTTTTCTCCGCTGAGTTGCACCGCGAGTTAGATAGGTAGGAAGACGTTGTTGAAATAGGTGCCAAATGGTGTTGAAGGAGTGGGAGTGGACAAAGAGAAACGGAAAAAATAAGAAAATCGGAATTCGTTGAAGACGTTTTGAAAAATCGCTTTCCTACCCCCCCCCTACCCTCTTTGCAGCCAGGGCGAATAAATCCTTGCCTCCGATGTGTTTGGCGTCTTCGGCTGGACCCGCGATTTCCCTCCATTCTTCCTCCATTCCAATCGTTCTCTGCCCTTGAGAACTATCCTATTTTCCCCATGACTTCGCCCAGCATACGGCACTCATCGATCTGGGGAGGGAGTGGAAGTTGGTCGGCCCTCTCCCCGTTCTCCGCAGTCGCAACCAAAATACTTTTTATTTACTTCCGGGACCAGGTCGAAATAAAAAGGAAAAAAAGGGTGGCTTGGGGGGGGGGGGTTGGGGAAGGGGAGAGTGAAGTGGGATGATCCGTATGAAATGGCCCGAGCGACGGAACCCGATGGCTGGCTGGGGGGCGGTTGACACAAAGGGGGTTGAACTGCGTACCCGGCCGACTTTGCCGCCGGGAGGCAATCCTGTTTGTTGAACGGTTCTCTTTTTTAGCGTTTCCTCTAAATCGATGATCGATTTATTCTGTTGAATTTGTGTAAATTCATTTTTCCACCCTCCAGAGAGGATATTTATTTGCCGTTTGTGCTATCCCTCTGCTAATTATTCATTTGCTAACTCGTTTCATGGTTTGGTCGGTCTGTTTATACCATGTTAAAAATGCATAATCTTATTTTTTTATTTAAATTAAATCGGTGACATATTTTCCCTTCATCTCCCCAGGAAAATCGTTAAGATAGCGTTTTGTTCGGCGCCGAAATAGAAATAACCTCCATGCGTGATTCAATGATTTGAAATATGAGAATATAATCCCATATTTATTGGATATATTTTCTCATTTTCATTTATAATAGCATTTTAAATCGCATTAGTAAAATAGATAGTGTAATATTCAATGATGTTTGGGCATCAATACATTTATCAACTCGACATTATAATCACATGATATCTATGGGATAGTATTGCTCAAAAGAGGTGACTAGCCGTAAAACAAAGGAAATATCGGGGTCTCGGCTTTCACCCTGAAAATGACAATGACAATCTAAATCCAAGACTTTAGCAGAAAAGAATTTACAATGCTACTTTGTTTCATTTGGCTTGAAATGTGCAGTAATGTCACTCACTAAAATATTCTTCGCCTGAAAATCCAATTCTATACGTATTTTAAAAAATATGCAACACGTAAATCTATAAGCACTAATTATTTAATGGTATGGTAACGCATTATTTCTTTTCCATTACTATCAGAACTGCAATTAATTTGGTGATATCTGATACCTAAGTGTTCGGTGTGTGTTTATGAAACGATTTCCTTGTCCCATTGTGGAACATCATCTTTCCTTGCCCAGCTGTGAATCACTAAATCTTGTGGTCAAGGAGCGGATGTTATGGAACAGAGAGGTATTCATCTTATCTAATGGCCATGAAATCCACTAAGATGATTCACTTTAATTAAAGCGTTTCCTGTCAACGAACGAACTCGTTAATAATAATTCCACAAAAGATGCACATAAAATGATTTTCCAGATTCATTCTAATTTTTGTTTGCTCTATACCATGACATTATTTTACTTATTTTTAACGTATCTTTATGTTACTTAGATATGAACCTATTATAAATATAAATTACTTCCATTTATGATCAAATAGTTGATAATAAATAATTTTATTTGTGAAGGAACGATTTTTAATATAAGTTCTACAATCTAGTTTGATGCCAAATGCGTGGTAATATTACTAGTACTTCTGATTGCTCATGCCCCTGGATTTTGTTAAAATGCATATTGTTATGGCTCGTCGTTGTAGATTTAATGTATGAACAGTTTAAAAATTCTCCTGATTCAAGGCACCACATTTTTCCGTATTTATTTTTATAGCAAAATATCCCCCTTCACCACATCAATCCCTATGAAACAAACCCTATATACACTTTTAGAGAATATTTTTATGTAAAATTTTTCTATTAGAATGTTATCTTTATTGTCCGTTTGTTCTTTATTTTCCAGGTATGTATAACATTCCATGATGAGAGGATGACACCTCCGCTAATTCATAATTAGAGCTGTATTTCTGGTCTGCCCACGTCGCTGGCTGATTGCAGTATGAAGGTAACGATTACCAACACCTCTTGTGATTAGATGACCTATATCGTACTGCATTTTACATACTATGCATCTCCACAAGGTGCAATGCCTCATTAGTGATAAGTTGTGAAATATTCACCATTTATTGCACTGTGCCAATTTCTTCGTGAAATTTGTCTGGCATCGGTAACTGAGTTAATATTTCACGTCCTGCGGCTCGTTTATCAAAGCATTGAAATAGTTTCCTTTCCTCCTCAATTCTTCCACAAATCCTTAAGTCCCCTACAAATAGTAGAAAATGGAATGTATACCACTAATCTAAATAAACATATAATTATAAATCTCGTATGCAATGAGTGTCGTTATAAAAGTATTTTTATTAAAAGGCTCTATCTCTATTTATAATATCTACAAAAGTTTTTGAAATTTTGAATTTGCTTATTTATTTTTGAATATATATATATAAATAAATAAATAAATATATATATATATATATATATATATATATATATATACCTGAATCTGACCTGAAGAAGGCCTCGGAGTAGGCCGAAAGCTTAAATCATCTACAGTGTGAGTGTCCTTTTACGTGTTATCTGTTTTATTCTGTGTTCTATTGTGCCGTCCAAAAGTTATATATATATATGTATATATATATATATATATATATTCATTTAAACAGAAATAGGTATAAGGAAAGGGGATAGGAAAACACATTCGGAAAGTGGAAGGTCCGTGGTTCATATCCCTGATAAGGAAATATTTTTACTTTCGTGATCTGCTCATTAACCGCCTTCCCCACATGTCCTGTGTTCGCCTTTTATGTGTTTTCCTATCCCATTTCCTTATACCTATTTCTGTTTGAATGAATATTTGTGCGCCGTATGGCGGGATTTTCAAGTTTGAATATATATATGTATGTATATATATATATATATATATATATATATATATATATATACACACACACACACACATAATGAGAGAGATAAATAGGGAGAGCATGCAAACAAAACAATAGTTCCTGCAATACAATCTTGGTTCCCACTGTTTCGTTATCATTTTATTTTAACTTGTTTTCAGATAAACAGCTCCATTAACGCCCTGAAAAATAGTTCTACTGCCACGATACATGAAAAAATAATTTAGTGCATGTTGACAGCAGTGACAAATTTCAAAGCAAAATGTTTCACAGGTTTTCAACGTTACACAGGTTTACAGCAAGTTGGGTGGATTCGGTACTAAAAGCAATTTCGGATAAATTAGGATTCGGGTAATGCGCTTCGTCGCACAAAAGCGACTCTTAATTAGCAGTCTGAAAATTTAATTATTAGTAGGACCGTGTTATATATAAATGGCTTACTCATTGTTTGACACCAGTGACTCGAAGACTAATTTCCATGGAAATTACATTGATTATATGGACTTAAGCGCTAGAAGGTAGGAATTGTCAAACGCCCCATCGCATGGTTTCCTGCCACCGCTTTCCAAAATATTATCGCCGACCCTGAAAAATGCTTTCTCTTGCGATGCACGGTCATGGGAAAAGAATTTACTACGCTTTCCAGTTGCATATCTATGTTAAAATTTACGGGCGTCTTATGGAACCAAAGGTAATTATTATTGGTTTGGCATCATTATCGTATTGTACCCATAGCTTAATTAGGTCGTCGTTCCGTCGATGCGGTTTTAATCGTCGTTCAATAGGGAAATTACCCAAGATATGAAATAGGAACAATGAGTGCTATTATTTTTCAGAATCATTTTACGCAAGTAGTGGCAGAATTAAATAATAACAGGGTGAGCATGAAAGTTTTAAACACACTTTTCTCCCCAAAGCGCTTATCACAATTCGTTTGACATGGAGAACGACCAATGGCACCGGTGGTTAATTGATCGATTACCACATCACTACTGACCTATTGGCGGGATTATTTATTCGAGGCCCTACAATCCGCAAAAAGCAATTAACATTACCTGCGGTCTTAATTCATTTCGTTTGGAAAAGTACGAAAGGCCGTTATGGCGTTCCGAACGAGAAACTTTTGACACGGGTAATGGTAACGTTTAGAGGAGCTTTCCCGGGCGCAGATGCGTCACTCGACTTCCTGCCTTTGTTGCGTCCGGCTTGGTATCTCTTTAAATATCCACGGCTCATCACTCATCACGCCGACGTAATGCTCGAAAGGGAAAGAGGTCTCAATTTGTTAATCGCCCCTAAACGAGTAATCATCGATCACTAGCATTGGCTAAAAAATGTTAATGGATCGCCCGACTGGATGATAACGACGTCCGAAGGCGGAACGGAGAATACGCGGCAATTAATACACTTTCGAAAACGGAACGAAAGGAGAAATTCTGACAAAGAGCATCCGGTCCGTGGGCATCGATCGGGGGAGAAGTTGGATTCGAGTTAAGCCGCGAAACTGGTGACTGCCGCCATTGGCGTGATCCACCCCCCAACCGTCCTTCTTGTCATACATTGCTAATATTGGTTGTCAACGCTCTTTGCGGCTCTAGATGAATATTTATCATCTTAGCACACTTCTCTTTAAAACGTGAATAGCGGTGTCATTTTTGTGTTTATGTGTAAAGGAATTTTGCTCACTAATTCTCGAAACTCAAAATATAGTGTATGCAGAACGCCATCTGAGAATTTCTTGCATTCAAATTTTCCGGTTTCCTTTCTATCGGCGAATTTCATTTATATTTTAAGTTGGCGGTAGGTTTTTGATGGCCCTTATAATTGAACACTCAACGCAGTAGGATTACAAAGTTATTATTCCACATCATTTTACCTGATTCAGCTATTCAGACACTTCTTTCCTCTAACTCATTTTCATAGATTTCAGAATTCTGGTTCTTCTCCTTCCTTTCTCAATTTACCTGACATCCTCCTTTCTCTCCAAAGCTTTCAAGAATCCGCTCCCTACCACTGGAACTTCAGCCTAATTTTTCTTGCTTCTTGGGATAATCCATAGGAACTTACCCTCTTTTCTTGCCTTCCCTGCCGAACTTACCCTCTTATCTTTGTGTAACCCCTTTGTCTTTGTATCTCTAACTTTGGTCTTCATCTGCAGAACCAATAATCTAACCTCATGTTCACCCTTAAGTAATATGTTTCGGAGCCATCCGTCAGCAAGCTATGAGCTTTAATCATCAGTCTTGTCTAATATTTTCTAATGAATCCCAAGCATAATATCCCAATAATTCCTGCGATTTTTTAGGTAACATCTTCTATTTTGTGAATTTTTTTGCAAATGCAGTACTTTTCGTGTTATGTATTACTAATTACATCGTTATTTTCGTCTAAATTATTGTTCAAATGCGCATGTCCCCCTATTTAGATAGTTTTTCAGAAACTAATTATTTCATTTCCCCATGACTTATTGTCATGTTATATTTTCTGAACCGATCCTGAGAATAGTGTCTGATGATTTGTATTATTTACAGAACAACAGAAATAAAACTGGTGTCGACCTAATTCTAGCATGAAATATATATGTGCACACACACATATATATGGTAAGAACATCGGTCCGGTAAGTCGAAAGATCCGGTCAAGGAAATATTTTTTGCTCTTGTGATCTGTTTGATTCCTCCTTATATGTATGTATATATGTATATATATATATATATATATATATATATATATATATATATATATATCATTTTATAACTTTGACAGCACCACACATGAGAACACATAAACACCACTTGAGAACATAAAAGGAGCACTCACTCGTTATTTCTTGATAATTTCGACGAATTGAGCTCCGTCTTCCTCAGAAGATTCGTTAGGACTCTATTTAAAAAAAAATGTTTACCCTTTTATGGCATAATTTGATTGAAAGCTGAATATAACAAATCTGTAAATACAGTTCCGATAAAATGACATTAATTTTAATTCTTGTGTTATATTCTGCGAAAATACTTGCAGTGAAAATGAAATCCCAATTCTCTCACTAGGAAATGCATTAGATCAAAACCGACGTGTTTGGCTTTCGTGTGTCTAGTGAAGTGATTACATTTATTAGTCATAGTGATATTAATTATGAACGAAATTATACGAGGAACTTGATAGATGGATATGACATGGGTTTCGACTGAGACATTTACTTTCGGAGTTTACGCTAAAGTAGTTTTCTTACTTCTAATCTTTAATGTTGAAAAAAAGTTCTCGTATTGCGTATTTACACTGTTAAATCATATGATTGCTGGGACGTTATTGACTTAATGTTTGGCATTTAATGACATCATTATTTTTTTGAGATGCTGTTCAATTGTATATGATTTCCTTAGAGTTATTTAGATTTATGAAGTTAGGAGTAAATTTCGGCTAGTTATGCGGTACAATGAAGCAAAAATGCTTTTGAAAGGCAGATGTGCTTTGATAAATTTAAATATACTACCGTATTTTCTCCTGATTAGTCCAGTATTTATTTTATTTAGACAAAATATGTGATTAGATGTCCGTATAGGATATTAAGAGTATGCGAACGATAATCTGAATCAATATATAAAGGATTAAGTTACTAAAAAATTGGCCGAAATAGCTAATTTTTACAATTCACTACTACACTCGTAGCAGCCTAATAGAACATGTAATGGTCAAATATATTCTCGGTCAACCAGTACTACATAATGATACATTTGGATGATTATCACAATTTCATTTAGAGCGTTACTTGACTGCACAAAATCGTTACATATTGTCGGCGGGTTTCTCCGTGGATTTCTATCCCAGTAAGTTACGATGATAGATGTAACGTTTCTTTCCATAATATTCAAAGGTACACTTGACATATGGGAAGAATATTTCATGGCGGAATTGAATTGGCAACTGCTTAGAGGCACCTTTAAAATGACTGTAATAATAGCGATCTCTATCATCTGGAGAGATTGTGCTTCCTTAGCAAGTCCCAGATTAGCGACTCCTGATCCGCATGCGAAACAGGCTGACTCTTGCGGAGGACTCTGGAGCGCAGGAGAACTATAAATAGGCAACCGGATACATCCGGTCAAATAATCTTCAACGCGGCCAATGGGCTAACATGACCAGCCATCCAAACAAAAGGGAGTTCGGCGGATCGAGCCGAAGGATTTCCGCGATTCCGCTCTCGCACCGGCCGGCGATGGCGACCTTCGCTGCCCCCGAGTCCTTATTATTCCTTTCCCCGCTTGCATCTCGCGAAAGGGAGGGGCCCGAGAAAGGGAAGCAGGGGAGGGAGAGAGAGGGTTTTGGCTCAGGGGGGAAAGAGTCACCGAAAATTAGACCTCGATATATTTACATTACATCTCAAGCTTCATTCACCCTGGGTCGAGAAGAAGGGGAGGAGGGATGGGGAACCCAAACTGAGTGCGTAATGATCCTGAGATGTGGATTTCGAGAGCTTGATTCGCGGCAGGGGAGGAGATGGGACGAAAGGACGAAACGGTGTGGGATGGCCGTGAGGAGGATGATTGAAAGTGGGGGGAGGGAGGCTGGGGGAGATCGAAGCTATGGAGCTCTTTCAGACGGAATCTTTGATGCCCCGGGGCAGTCCACAACCAAGTAGGGGCACCTTCCATTCTTCGGCAATGGAGAGAGAAGGGACTGTGGAGTGAGAGTATTTTAAGGGGAGGAGAGGGGTGTGTATGTGTGGGGGCAGTTTGGAAGAGGACGAATGGGAGGGAGGTCACCCACTCCAAAAACTGCCCAACCTAACTCTTTTCTCCAGAGTGATGAGACGAGAAGGAGGGCGAGAGAGAGAGAGAGAGAGAGAGAGAGAGAGGTTGGGAGGGCGTTGTTGTGGAGGAGGGGGGGAGCTGTGGGCAGGGTTGGAGAGGCACGGGAGGGACGACGGGAAAAAGGGGGAGGGGGCCTTTTGGAGACCCCGTAGGGGAGGGAGAGAGAGCTCTGGGGCAGGAGAGCGAGGCGGCGGTGGAGGAGTCGGAGGCCTCCCTCCCTCGCTCCTCCCCTCCATCCCTCACCGCGTCTCCCCTCCGCCGCACAGTGGATGAGGAGCGGAGGGAGAGGCGGGAAAGGGTGGAGGAAGGGGTGGGGGTGGGGGGTGGAGGAGGAGGTGGAGGGGGGCGGAGGAGAGGAGTCGCAGTTCGCGGTCGGCTCTCGGTGCGAGAGGAACAGTCGACCGACGGTGAGTGCCACGCTCGGGAGTTCGGAAAGGGAGCGGGAGGCAGAGAGCGGAGTATAGGGTGGCGAAAGAGGATTTCGGCGAGGAGAGCCCTCGGGTGGGAAGGACGAGTTTTGCGGAGATTATCGCAAAGATTCACGGGGGAGGAGAGAGAAAAGACATAAAAAAAAGTCTCCGCACCTGGAGTGTGGGGGGACTTCTACTTTTTTCCCGAGAATTCCGTCGGTGAGCACGCTTCCTTGCTCGCGGCTTCGTCTTCTCCTCGAGTCTCCCGTTTACCTTCGAGTGCCGTTGTTGAGTGAAGCGAGTACTTGTACACTCGCCCGCGGCCCAGCTCCCCCTTCCCAACCGAGTCCCCACCCCCGCACCCCTACGGGTCTCTCGGGGATTAAGGGTTTTTTCCCCCCTGACTGACTTTTTATTTTCCACCTAGCGGATATATTGCCCGCACTCCTCTTCCGCACGTGATCGTCAAATTCGCGCACCTTTGTTCTTCTCCGGGAAGTCGGAGGCATATTTCCTTTGGAGGAGGGAGACGAGAGGAAAGAGAAAAGGGTGTATTTCGTTGTACGGGCGCAGACATGGAGAAGGCCTTGGGAAGGAGGATCGCGGCCCTCTGTCTACTCTGGATACTGGTGAGTGCGGAATGAAATCCTTCCGTTTCCTCTTCCCGCCCCATCCTCCCGGAACCCTTTCTCGATACCGTTCCGTGAGCCCCGAATTAGTGGTCTTCCTGTGGCGACCCCCTTCTTCGTTCACCTACGCCTTTTATCCGCGTCCACGGAGAAGGACCCCCCGGCACTCTACGGCGCTCTTCGCGGAGACGAATGGGACTTCCCCATGCCTGCTGACCGAGATTCGCGAGTGCGAGTCCCCTGAAGTTCGCTTGTCCCCTCACGGGACGGGACCGTCCCCTCTGACGCTCAGTCAGGTGTTTAATGCACTCCGCCGATCGGCACTTGCTTTTGCGTCGGTAACGACCGACTTCCACTGCGACAAACTTCCACCATTTTTGAAAAACATAATGGTAATTCTTGGGGTTCATTGATAGGTATCGTTAACGTAGATTTCGACTGAGTCCCCTTATCGATAGGATTAAGAGAAGTGAACCAGTGTCAAAGTGTAAAAATCATTCAACTTGACTGGAGGGATCCCGGTTCGAATCCCGGTCAGCGTTACACTTTAAAATTCAAAAACCCTGGTTATACATTGAAATTATTGCGTTGCAATGCATGCTAGCGGATGTCTCCGTTATAGTTACTGTCGCAGAATCTACCGCAGTTTCTTTTTGAATTACGCAAGTGAGTATAATTATGAAAATTTATCGACGACGGCTTTTTTCTGTGTAATTAATTATCCATTCCTTTTCGAAATTCTGCTCTTTTGTACCATTAGCAAGGGGGATTGCTGGTTCCGGAAGTTTTGTGAATTTCACATAATTAGGCAAAAGTCGTGATAACTGAAAGCGAAATGTCTACTATGAAATATTGAAATAGTTTAGGCATTATTTTTTCTTTGCTCAAAGTCAGAAATTATGGTACATTCCGTAGATTTTCCTGCCATATACCCTATGCGTAGGTTAGTTGCAACTATGTAACTCATAAATAATTACACTATTTGATATTCTTATTTATATTCAAATTTATCTTTTGGAACATTCCATGTAAACCATAAACACAGTAATCAACCCGAAGGTCGGTTTAGTAGGTGATGGTAGAGCTCACCCGTGTACCAAGCCCGACGGCGTGTGAATATTCACACATCAGGGTAAGGGGGCCAGTTCCTTTCCCTGTGCCGGTTATATACATGTACTATGCTCGCAAATAACTTTATCCTGCGACATTTTAATGAAATGTTTTTATAATTTTAGAATATGAACAAACTACTCCCATTCATATTTCAGTTAAACAATTCGAGCGTAAATAGTTGAATATATAATAGAGATGTCACTCCCGGAAAAAATTATTACAGTGTGAGCATTGCATTGGGTTTTCATATTTTTAATGACAATTGACATATATTTTCTGGAAGTTGAAAGATATGTATGTATTTAGTTTCATGATTCGACCTTATAGAGATTGTTGATACAGGGGCAGGGAGCTTTTATCAATTGATTTTTTATAGCCGTCGTTCAAGATTCAACTTCTATTTAACGTCCGTCTTCATTCTCCCGTTTCGTGGCCATCCATCCCCTGGAGTTATGTAAATCGACATCCTAAACAAACGTAAAGGACCTCCATTTTCTCATTATACCATTTTATGGAAATTTTGAACGACTTCAAACGGTCATTAGAGAGCGCGGAGGTCAACTCAAGCACCGCCTATGGACCACAGACACACCCCCAGGCAATGACGATGTACTACTGCGAATTTACGACTTAACTGTTGTTCAGTACTACTCGCATCAGTAAAATAAAGCTGGTCCTATTGGATGTATTTCTTGCCTGCAATGTTTGACTGTGTTCTCTTTTCAAGAATAAGTCGATTAAGAGCGCCGTTACTCCTTGACAGTGAATAGGATGGATTCTCCATTTGGACGTTTCCTTGGGAGTTGATACGAAAGGAGAATTATCAGTGGATCGGAATCGTGATTGCAATGTTCAATGTCGAAGCTTGTCATCCATGACTGCGGGTTCAAATCCTTAGGGGCTAAGTAACGCTGTGTCGCAGTAAAATTGCTTGGTTTGATTTTTGACAGCGGAGGAAATGGCTAGCTACGTGTGTGAAAAAATTCGAAACCGCTTGTGTCAAGACTGCTGGATCACAACCGAGTTATTAAAGATCAAATGAGTCAGAATTATTAGAGCTACCTTGAGTTGTCCCCGTTCTTGAGAAAATTATAAATTGGCAATGTTATACTAATAAATGAATCTGGAGATATTCCGCATACATGCCATTCAATTTCTTTACTTCTTTGGAATCTTTGCACTCTGAAGAACTCCACGCGCCGCCGTGATTTTTCCACTCAGTTGAACGCTTAAGCTATCAACATGGTTATTGTCTTTCTTCGCCGCTCAGCCCTGCTTTAGTTAAGGCAGCGGACCAAAGTTTCTTATTTACCACTAGTATAAAAGTTTTCCCCTCGCTGGAGAACTTGAAGAAAAAAATTCTTGCCTCAAGCGTACGATTATTTTTAAAGGCACTTCTCCGTTATGAGAACACGGAATCACATTAGTTTATTTTCGATTCCACTCATAGGTGGTTGACGTAACGCTTTTACTCGCCACCCCACTCCATCTCACTCCTCTCCCAGTCTCCCTACCCCTCTTCCTCCCTCTTACTCCTTCTTTCTCTCTCTCGCCTTCCCATTCCACTCAGCACATGCATCGGTGAATTCCATCAAACCGATTGGATTGTGAGTCACGTGAGTCTCGTGCGAGTAAACGTTTCTGGAACGGACGATATCCTACTGTGCCGTTCGGAAAAAAAACATCGCGTCCTTGTGGAATCGTCGGTTTCTCTTTTCGCAAACAGTCACTTTCCTCCTTGCGCGTATATTCGCAAAAAAAATCATCTCCGATCGTACTCGCCTCGTGCATTGTGATTGGGTACCTCACAATGCGTAGGGTTGTACAATCCCGTTGTTTGGAATACCCTTTATTGAAATTGCATTCCCAGGATAACTGTGTTAAGAGGACACAACCCAAATGGGTAACGCTTCGCAATTAATATAACAACGGTGCTTGAAAGCTATTAACAACTCCGATAAACCTCGTAAGCCGAATGTAAATAGAAATACATTTTACTTTTTTCTTCGTAATCAGGCGTAATCTCTCCTTCTGTCCTCCTGAATAGCAACCTACCACTTGCTTTATTTCCTTGGTCTTCTGATATTGTCTACTCTATACTATAATCGTCGTTGCGATCTCGTAAGTTTAAACATATTCCCATTAACCTTTTTAAATATTTAATACATATATATATATATATATATATATATATATATACATTTTGAAATATATATGTACGTATACATATAATATATATATATATATATATATATATATATATATATATATATATATATATATATATATATATCGATGATGCGGGAGTACTCACGAGAGCAATATAACTTCTGGACGGCACAATAGAACACAGAATAAAACAGATAACACGTAAAAGGACACTCACACTGTAGATGATATAAGCTTTCGGCCTACTCCGAGGCCTTCTTCAGGTCAGACTATATATATATATATATATTCATTCAAACATAGAAATAGGCATAAGGCAATATGCCTATTTCTATGTTTGAATGAAAATTTGTGCGCCGTATGGCGGGACTTCGTATTTGAATATATATATATATATATATATATATATATATATATATATATATATATATATATATATATATATATATATATATATGTGTGTGTGTGTGTGTGTGTGTGTGTGTGTAAATGTACACACACATACACGCAACCGCACTCACACGCATGTGCGTGTATTATCGAAATTTACGGCGAATACCGTATCCTGTGAATTTATCAACAAGAAGAAGAACATTTTCAATTGCTCGCGATATGACTATCGACAGAATATCGCAGAAACTCGTCTCCTGGTCTGTTCCTCATGTTTCCCACCACAGTATGTAATTCGAGGAGGAAATATATCACGCCTATTTGATGTCTGCTTCTCCTCGATTAGGATCGGCATGTGACCAGTTTCCTTTTATTTTCACCCACTGAGACTAGTTCTCTCCGTTACACTGAAGCTAATTTTCGTCCCTCTCCCTCTGCCGTCTTTTGACATTGCCCTCCCTCCTCTCTATTTCTTCCATCTCACTCCTCGCTTCATCCTCGCTGTCTTCTTTTGGGAACTTTACGTAGGTGGGATTTTTTAAAAATTTTTCTCAGCGTCGGTCCTACGCACGTGCGTTATAAAAAATTTCGATCAAAATGTACGAATTCCAAGATTCTCTCATCCCACCCTCCGGCCTGCGGATGGGTCCTTCTGCTCTTCTTAAGCCCCGCTTTCGAAATTATCTTCGCGAAAAAAAGACAGGATCCTAAAAATTGAAATTGCGAACCGTCCGCCTCCGCCACGGTCGATTACGCCCCGATATCATCTTCGTGTGCCGTGGAGTGAGACCATCGTTTGGTTTTGTGGATCCCACCGGTGCACTACCTCCCACGCTCCGTGACTGAAGCCACCATCTCTCTCCTCCTTCTCTCTCCCATGATCCGTGGGCGGAGATGGGCTTCGTCCATCAGAGAGAGAGAGAAAATGAGGGTAAATTTATGAATAAAAAATGTTGCGTTCATTTCACGTTATTTCTGATTAAATTAATTATTTAATCGTTAAGGCATAAATGCGAATAGGAAATTTTAAAAAATGGGTTTCAGCCGGCGAAAGGCGTGGTAGCAGAGTACATAAGCTAATTTGCGTGTCTTGTTAAATCCCGGGGGTGGCCCTAAAACACCTAGCTGTATCGGAGTTGAGCGATTTTTTGGGTACCATAACTTTTTGAGAAAACGCAGGTGGCACGGAAAAGAGCTGCCTCCACTACGGTGAATTCATGTATTTTCAACGTTGGACTTCTTACACAGGTGAGGTCTACTTTTACCTACCAAAGAGGTCTTATTTCTTAAAGAACTCGCCTTGGTTGGTTATTTAGTGCCAGTTCTGACTAAATGAATTAATGATATAGTGTTTTTCGAAAATTATATGTAATTTTAACCAATTTTCCATCTGTTATCTCAAAAAGCTTTACATTCATTGGCTAACTCACGAAATACCAGTGACGTTGGGTACATTTAAGTAATTTCGATCGCATTTAATTATTTTCTTTTCGAAAGTTTGATAGATTCAGCATGATTAATGGAGGAATGGTTATTATTCTGATATTTCCACATGGAAACGTACATGTGTTGGTCGTACTAAACTGTCACCATCACCAAAAGATTTAGTCATCAATGATTTTAGAGTTAAAGACCCGGAAGTAGACACGCTTAGATGTAAAGTATATTTCCGGCACGCTCCACCATTTAATACATTTCGTGGAAATATTTTAGAGTATATAATGATACAGTTTTATCCACTAAAACCTCAAATTTGTTCGTCTCAGTATTATTTCTGTAGCGTCGAGAAAAAGTTGTTCGAGTTCGGCGATAAAACCTTTGGAAGTATTAATTGGTTCATGTGAAATTCATTCATGAAATGCTTCTCAATCTCTCGAATTTAGATTTGTCTGCTACTCTATTATTATACGTCCGTCTTCTTTTTATTTAGATATTCGCGAAGTTTTGCTCTTTAATTCTGGTTCCATACTTCCCTTCGAAATAGCAGAATTCCGACTCCCAATTTACGTATCAGAGCGCACGCTATCGGGTTATTACCATGCCATTTCCTACATTTATTCAAGTATTGTCAGCTATTGATTTTCACCTTAATGCTATCACGTCGTGTTTTGTGTCTGTTTTCGTATTAGCTTAGCTGTGTCATGTCATGGATATTTTTAAAAGGGGTAAGTTTTGTCTATCGGTCGGTAAA
Organism: Hetaerina titia; assembly: GCA_037158775.1. Taxonomy (NCBI): domain Eukaryota; kingdom Metazoa; phylum Arthropoda; class Insecta; order Odonata; family Calopterygidae; genus Hetaerina; species Hetaerina titia. The sequence continues at coordinate 100,347,953 of CM073768.1, forward strand.
CTTAATGATTTGTCCAGCAATAAATTTTCTCCAACTATTCAATCTCTACAGTGTTGGACTAGCATTTCTATTCCCACTTGAAATGATAGTATTACTGAGTATGTTTGTTAAACTATGATTCGTTGTAAATGTTGCTTTACTTATTAATACAGTTTAACACAGTTGAAATAAGTTCTGTGTCGTTTCCTGTGCTGTTGCACTTTCTCATGGGTTTCAGTATCAATTTCTATGATTTATTGGTAGTATTTTATTTTTATCTTCTAGAAATGACCATCATTTGTTGATAGTTTTGTTCAGCAGAATGTCTTCATGAATATGCAACGTTTGTTTACTTATTTCCCCTGACGAAAGGGAGAATCATGTACGAAAGAATTGAAATGCTCTCACCTGATATTATGTATTTAATATATTATATCCTTTCGCCATTGTACTTTCTTGCATTAAACCGCTTGGAATCAACATGATGTTTACATACTATTTTAAAGGAGCTTTTCCGAAGTATATCAGTTAGTGCAGTAAATGTTTTCTGAATTTTTGACCGATTTCGAGAGCCTATTATGTAAAACTCCGGATTGTTCCGCGTATGGAAGTGATGATGGAAAAATCTCACACCTCATTGGTTGTATACAGTCATTGGAGCAAACGTCTTTGCTCGGCAAAAGATTATCATGGGTTAACCTGAATGCCGCTCTCGCTTTAGTGAAAAATAAGATAAGTGAAAAAAAGAGCTAATCCAAAGGGATGCGTATTATATGGAATTGGGGCCAAATTATTCAAATGATTGCGCAAAATGCGGTTATTCAGAGTATTAAGGTCTAAAATCTTAGAAATCTCTTGAATAAAAAATAAGTATGATTGAAAATGTTCCATTTCCATGAGCTAACTGAAGTATAAAGACGGGCGAGCAAGTTTTTTACATGAAAGGCAAATAGTGTAGGCTAAGGAGAATCAAGCCACTCTTTTGAAAATTGACTTAAATATGTAGCGGTAGTTAGCCCGTGCCAATCCAAAGCTGTTTTAAAAAGGAAAAAATCAAATCCTGCTGCTGCTTAGATTAACTAACGTAGGTTTACGTGTTACGCCTGCGCTTTCTCTATGCATGGACGAAAATCCTATCGCCTCAAAAGTAAGAAGAGAGGTTTTTATTATAAAGTGCATGTTACTTATTGAACGTTTCAATATTGAATTTTCAAGGTAGTGGCGTTCTCTCCATGAGGTGTTTATGCAGTTTCGGCATAATTTATACCCATTTTTAACGTAATATTCATTTACTTATGACAGTACGGACTGAATAAACGTATATTACACAAGTGTTAATATGCGAATAAGGTAAAAGGGACCCGCAGGACAGGTATGAGAAACTGAAATTCCCCGTGGCATGTTTCTTTATTCAAGCCGATAGGTACAAAGGAATTAGGTTACCGCGGACCGTCCAGTATGATTCTGGCTGAAGGCTATAATTTTCCCGTCGTTACCAGGCGGGATTTTCCTTTTTTTTAAAGCGGTGAAGCTGTTTTGAAAAGGCAATTAGTGATGTTTCATTAGCAGAAGAGTTCCTTTTTAAATAGCGCTAGATTTTTGTTAAAATGCTTAACCACTCATCATTATTTAATGCGCTGCTGCAATGTCGCTATTTCTCCCTATATAAACTTTCTAGGATCGTTTCGGATTCTTAATTTGTATGTTTTTCTTTAAGGCCTTTGTCATTTTTCAAATGTTGCTCCCGGAAATGGTGAATGGGGAAATGAAAGGGCCTGGTGGTTGACAAAATATATGAATAAGAGGGACGTCGAGTTAAATAAAACGACGCAAATAATAAGGCGCTTTTCCCCCTTATTAATTACCGCGACATGCCCGGCGTCGTAGATGATCACTGGGATTGGTTGTTTAAAATGAGTGCGAGTAGGCGCGCAAAAAAAGACGTCACTACTACTTGTAGATTTCTGAGATTAATTGAAATGTCGCGGGCAGGCGTGTGCCCCAGGTTTTATTTCAGCGCTACTTTCTAAGTGTTAAAATATCCTTTTATCCCTGTTGTTCTCTCACGAGACGCCAGGCTCTTTCGAAAGTCGTCCCGCGCTAAATTGAAAATTTAGATTTACGCAAGAAAAAAATGTCGTCGTTAGTCGTACTGGGAATTCATTAGCCGTGACGAAATCTTTTCAAGTTTGGATGTGCAGATGAGTCTGGGTGTGGATCCCTTTGCCACTGAGGGAGACCCAGGGTGATATGTGTGACACGTTCATTCCGTCCGCGACTTAAATGACATGTTTGCATGAAAACCCTCACATTTTGCTGAAATTAAATAATTCCTTTTAACTTACGTGTAAACTTCTGGTGCTAATTAATATATTTCATCATGGCGGTCGATCGCAATGCACGCATAAGGAATATATTTATTCCTCTCATGAAAAAAACAATGCTACCATATTAGTATTAACAACTCAATTAAAGACACCGAGCGGATTGTGTAGAGATTGGAAATTTTGCGTTCGTGTTAAGTTAGTATCCTGTTTTTAGTTTTAAGCACCGCAGTAGTGAATATAAAAATATTGCATCGATTACTCTAAATATGTGTCATCAGTTACAGAAACACAAAACGGCTACCTTTATCCGTGTCAGGCATATTTTCCCCTTCCTCCGTAAAAAAATCCATTGTGTCCAGTGGCACCGAAGGTTGGGGCCACAGAAAAAAATCTCTCCTAATTTAGTAATAGGCGGGGAAAAAATAGAGCAGGTAGAGCAGCTTACATATCTCGGAAGTGTTTTGGACCAATACGGTCAAAGTGGTAGGGACGTAAGGAGAAAAATTGCGTTAGGCAAGGAGGCTTTCTCAAGGAGGAGGGAGTTGATGAAGGGGACGTTGAGTAGGGATGTTAAGACAAGACTCGTAAAAACTCTGATATGGAGCGTAGCTATGTACGGCGCGGAAACGTGGTCGCTGAAGCAGGAGGATAGACGTAGATTGGAGGCTTTTGAAATGGACCGAAAGGAAAACAAATGAGGAAGTACTAAAAATGGTGGGGGAGGAGAGGGGTTTGTTGAGAGAAATCCTATGGAGGCAGGAAAAATGGATGAAAGGCGTATTGAGCGGTAGTGGAATGTTGAAGAGGGTAATAGAGGGGAGAATGTTGGGCAAGCGTGGTAAGGGTAGGAACAGGATAGGGATGTTGGACGGGATGAAGGGAGGAAAGAAGTACACCGAGATGAAGAGGGACCTGATATAGATTAGTTTGCTAGGTGGGGAGTCACAAAATGTTTATTTGATAGTTGTGTCCATCCAAAAACCTACCTTAACCGGTAGATTACCTAATAAAATATATATATATATATATATATATATATATATATATATATATATATATATATATATATATCCCTACCCTGATGTGTGAATATTCACACGCCGTATAGGGCTTGGTACATGGGTGAGCTCTACCATCACCTACTAACCTTCCTTCGGGTTGATTACTGTGTTTATGGTTTAGATATATATATATATATATATATATATATATATATATATATATATAAACTTGGAAAAGACGCTCTCCGGCGACGCACAAACACACAAACACTAACAAAAAAAACACCACACACATAGAAACATAAAAGAAGGACACTTACATTGGATATTTACGTTTCGACGGCACGGCCGTCGTCATCAGAATATATATAAACCATAAACACAGTAATCAACCCGAAGGTCGGTTTAGTAGGTGATGGTAGAGCTCACCCATGTACCAAGCCCGACGGCGTGTGAATATTCACACATCAGGGTAGGGGGGCCAGTTCCTTTCCCTGTGCCGGTTATGGTTTCCCAGGAAAATCTGGTACCCGAAAAATCAACTAGCTTGGGTGGAGCTGCAGGTGCCCAAAGTGCCTTGCCCGGGAATCGAACCCGGGACCCTCCGGTCAGTAGTCCAACGCTCTACCCGCTAGACCACTGCGACCCGCTCAGAATATATATATATATATATATATATATATATATATATATATATATATATATATCGATGATGCGGAAGTACTCACGAGAGCAATATAACTTTTGGACGGCACAATAGAACACAGAATAAAACAGATAACACGTAAAAGGACACTCACACTGTAGATGATTTAAGCTTTCGGCCTACTCCGAGGCCTTCTTCAGGTCAGACTGTATATATATATATAGATATATATGGTTCTGCTCCTAATTCCTCTTGAGAAAGATGGTTGCAACACCGAAAATTCGAGAACTAGTGAGTCCCTCTTTTGTGTGTTTTGGTTTCTGTGTTTGCTGTGACTATTTTGTGAGTTTCATTGTGCACATTCGTGGCTTTTCCGGGAAAGTGAATATATATATATATATATATATATATATATATATATATATATATATATATATATATATATTCCGTCACTTTTGTATCACCTAATACTATCAATATGTGATCCCGTATTTTCCCTCTGAACGTATGTGGTGGCTAATTCACTCTTGATACTCCTTTGTTTGAGAGTTCCTGGTACCAAATTGCCAAAGTTTAAACAACGCCAATGACCAAGGGGGAACTTGAACCCGCGACCTTAGGGTTAGCTGGTGAATGCTCTTTGTATTTGAAATATATTTACTTAAAATAGTTATCACTTTTATTTTTATATTTTCAATTATTTTCTATTTTTTCTAATTTATTCTTTTGCTCTTTATTAATTTATCCATGTAGAATTTTTACACTTGCCCGTCAATAGAACGTTTATGTCAGCTGCATGAAGTTAGGTGAGATCTATGATATTGTAAAATGTTAGTGACTTGAGATTAATGCACTAGAGTTGGCAAATTCAGTGCTTGTGCGGGAATTGAAATGAAGTCAAAACACACCCTCCTCAGCACCCCCTCACTTACATCATCAGCGTAGAAGACCACGACAATCTGAAGGTTTTTTTGAAAATGAAATGGTGCAAATTTTAGCGATCCTTTGAATCGCTATTGATATGCTCTCTGTGTTTTCATGACTGATTCTATGCGCGTCCTCCATGGCCACTGTTCCCTTTGATCGAATCAAATCCAGTCGTCATGAACTAGCAGATTTTAGAGTTAAATACTTTGCACTCGTTACACCCGCTAAATAATGAATATGCGGGTGTAACGGGTGCTGTTAGTGATTTCCGGAATACAGAGAATTTGAGCTCCATGTCATGCTTAATAATCTTGTCTCTTTTGTGAACTGAGAGATGGAAAGTGTAACAACCTCGTGTTGAATCCCTAATTTGTCGCTCTTCTCAGAAGTGCGATGGTAGATAAAGTAATTGGAAGGGAATAAAACCGGGAGTTGCATTAACATTCATACCTAAGCCTGTTGTTAATTAAAACTATATGATTTTCACACTCTAATTAAATTTTTTTACACTCTTAAATTGTTGCATTGTTATGCACATATAGCGAATGATTCCGTCCAAAGTTACTGTCGCGGTATCTCCCGCAGTTTCTTGGAATTTGCAGGGATAAAAACACCACTAGTGCTTAAAAGTTGGCTTTAACGTCGTGGAATGTGGCACAATGCACACGACTACGAATGTCTGTGACATTCATTGTATTTTCGGTATTGCGCCGCAACATCTTGTTCCTTCACCGCCACCGAAATTTCGGAGTGCAAGGAAACGCCTCGGTAGCTTAACTGGCTAAAGCACTCGTCCGGACATCGAGGGATCCGGGCTCGTATCCCGGTCAAGGCGAATGATTTTTAAACTCTGAAATTGTTGCATTCTAATGCACATTTATCGGATGACTCCGTTATTTGTAATTTTTGAGGCATATCCCACAGTTTCTTGGAATCCAAAACTATGTGTTTGAATTGGGGTTGTTTACATTTCCGCAGGGGTCAGGGGGTAACTTGGTGGATTCTAATTTGGTAATAAATTATATTAACAAATAAAAATATTTAGTGATTCCATCCATTTTTTTTAAATTTTGATGACGACAAGAGTTTCGACGTAAGACGTCATCTTGAAGTTCGGATCTATATAATATTCAAAAATAATTCTTATTTAGATGTCAAAATGCAATTAGGATGCAAGCCAAAATGAAAATATATTTTTCGCCCGATTCTGAACTTCCGAGTAGGGAGTTCATTTCAGCGATTTCGTTTAATGACTTGGGGCTAGTCTCCGTTCCACCATTCCTACCTACCCCGAACTTCATTGTTTCTCCCACCCCGAGCTGTTTAGGTCCCCCGTCCAATAAATCGCCATCCCACCACGCAACCAGGGCTAACCTCGAGTCTCGTAATCGAACGCTTTCCATTGTTCGGTCATAGCGCAGCGATTCCCCCACTCCCCCTCTCGAAACCTCCTCCTCCTCAGTACGCCCGAGGTACATCCTGCCCTAGTCTTATGAAATGGTCTTCTGCTGCGCCAAAGTTGCTCACCCACTCGCCATCACTTTTCTCGAGTCAAAAAACTGTTTTATTGACGGCTACTAGTTCTCCTCGGCGTATATAAATCCATGTTCCCACCGTCTGCTTCTCGGATGCAGCTTTTCCAAAGCTGTAGTTACATGGTCTTAACTGCAGGTGTCGCTGGAAAAATTAACAAGCTGCCGGTGTCATCCATCCCAGTGTCGAGTAATCTGAGCTCGATCAATTATTCATATGCATTGACGCTCCATAATCGGCTTTGCAAGCTCCTCGACGTGGACATGTCCGTTCTTTATACCAATTTGAAAGCGAACGATATCCTTGGGATATAGCTTAGATGTTATGTGTGTACTTACGACCAGATTTCGTTGCGTTAATTTTTCCGTATAGAGCGTAATAGTTGAATTACACGTCAAGATATATAGGAGGATTTCATGGAAGGTATTATGTGACGACGGCGAGTGTTTTTGTACTATGAAATGAAAACCCTGCATAGGGCTTGCATTAAGAACTAAATGCGGACGAAAATCATAGCTTAATAACTTTCACTAACTTATATTCGATTTTGCATTAAGTACTAAGTCAGTTTGAAAAAAAGGATAAAATTTGGTTAACTTGACAGCATTTCAGCCAGATCTCTTCACTGTAGTTGTTCGTTACGTATTCGTGTTGTACAGAATTCACCAGCAGACGGCCTTCTATTTTTTCTACGTCGTTGCACTTTTCTCTCCTCCTTTGGTCAGCGATAGCAAATATTACTTACGCAGTCCGTCCGGATCTCGTCCGTTCGATGTTTGGGAGTGAATTCTTTCAACAGCGGGAATGAATGAGATAAGGGAAGACAAAAGGAAAGAAACGGCGCGTATTTCCAGCCGAAATCACGGACGGGGTCGCTCTGCTTAGACTCAACTGAAGTGGAGATGATATGTACACAAGTTTTTATCTTTCATTGTTTGAGTCCTGGTATGCTCCAACTTTGAAGACTCATTCATATTTTACTGACTCTTGAGGCATGTTTTAATCCTCCTTGGATCTTTTAACATAGAACCATCCTAGTAATTCCAATTTATGCAGTGCTGTTGGTATTAAGATGTGGGTTGATAACAAGCCTCGGGTGTTGAGACAGAGAGAAAAGAAGCCTTTGCATCATTACTGCATTTCTTTCCCTCGATCCCCACCGCAGGGTGAAAAAAGTGAAGTGCATTGCGCTCACAAAATTTTCAAAGTTAAAATAGCGGGCCTGATCAGTATCTTTATCCAGAAAGTTTCTTTTGATGGGCCCTGGACTCGGGTTACTTATTTTTACATTCAAAGATCTGTGAGAAATCTAAAGTTTTAGGATGTCCTTCTTCCTCCAGTTTTGACGTTGAAGTCTTCCTTAAAGATATTCAAAAATTAGGAAACCAATTTTAGTTCCTTTTTCTTATTTAGTTTCTCCGTAAAATAACATGGTAATTTTATGAAATGGTCCGCAAGTGAGTTAAGTGACACATGACCACCTCTCTTATCACCTCTCTTGACGCGTTATCTGCACCTGGATATGGACTCGTTTCTCTTGTAGTCTCGAAACCTCAAATTTGGGCAGTGAGAAAATGGAATTTCTGAGAAGTGCCGTTGTAAAGGTTGAGACTCTGGAATAGTTTTTATGTTCGTAATGAAGTTAAATAACTTTTGGCAATTTAAGATTTTTTTCGGTTTAAACCCTTGCGTAATTGGTGAATAGCTTTATTTTCATTCTTTCTTGCGCCGCAACTTTTGCCCGAATTAGGTTTATCCCTATAATCAAATATTACTTTGGAAACTTCATTTATCTTTTATTTAAGTAAGGGATTTTGGAGCTTGCTAGTACCGAAGGAAGTCTGAGTCATGCCGAACTTGAGACGATATATACTTTGCCTGCTATTCGTTATTGCTAGGTTCGTAATTTCACAGTAGGACAGAATGGCTTTTTTCATGATTATGACATGCTCGGAGGAAACAATGGCGAATGAAATCTATTGCTAATATACAATATTTGGGCATCGCAAATTGAATAATTCGTTTTGATTTTTTCACGAGGCCTACGAGTAAGACTCGGGAGTCTTGAACCGCTTTGTCTGTACGTTACCATGGGACGCTTTTGTAGAATTGTCATGCTTCAATCCTCTGGATTCCAAATTCAGTCGAGAGATCTAACAATATAGGAAATTGTAGTTGAAGCAGGCATTGTAGCATCAGCCATTTCAGTTTACAGCAGCAATCGGCTCTGAAACCGTAGTCATCTCCGGTTCCGAAGGATTTTATTTCGCTACTTGTCTGCTTCGACGCAGTATTCATCCCGTGGTGAAATAACTGTATTCCGGTGCTCTAATATCTCCTACTCTTCACCCCGCAACATTCGCCGTCGACCGTAGAGCAACAAAAATACGCAAAGGCGCGGGACTCGGTCTCGCCAATGTGGTGGTTTCTAAATGCGACGGCGATCGAGCCACTTATCGGCGACCTGGCATTGCGGCCCGTTGGGGCATCCATCCATCTTGGGAATGAAAAGAAATCGCTTATCTACCGATTTGAAGAGTAAGAACCGCAGCAGCATTTGAAGAAAGAAAACGGCCGGGGTAGTGTGCGTGTGTGTGTGTTTTTGTACACCCGCGTACTTTCGGGACGTGGGCGGGCCCTCGCGTGCTTTGCCCAAAGGTTAACATATCCATCAACACGGACCATGCTGCGTACCCACGTCTTCTCCCCCCTTTTCGCTCTCTTTCTCTCCACCCCCATCCCCCACGCCCCCTTCCACATACACGCACGCGATCACTTGAAGGAGAAAATGAAACCGGAAAAAAATCTTTATCCCAAAACTCTCTCCGCCTCTTCTCCCTTTCCTATACTGTGGCTCCAAATTGAATTCCCTCCGTCTCCCTTCGTAGCCACCCAACATCCCCGGTCGAGCAAAAAATAAGAAATATATATATAACTCTTATTGTAAACCGGAAAATCGAACTTATTGTTGGCGAAGAATTGGAGTTTGGAGAGAAGAGTATTTGGGGGATGAAAGTGTGCGTAGGAGGGGGTGGGTTGAGAGGGGGGAGAGCTCGGGGCAAGAAGAAAGGGAGCGAGGGATGGATCGGCGGAGATAAGCGCACGCCATTCCAACCGTCAACGGGTGAGGTATCTCCGTCGACATCGAGGAAGGGCGAGGAAAGAAATACGTTTATTTTATGCGTGTATGTGTATATATATATGTGTGTGTGTATACCTGTATATATATATTCACACATACGCACATACACAAACACACTGGTTTCTAGCAAATACAGTATGAAACTTATGGTGAAAGGATAAACGTGAAACTTGCGAACGTTGTGGAAACTGTAGGCCTTCGTCAGTGGAGACTTCGAAGACTCTTTTCCTTATTCACAAAAAAAAAATATATATATTTTTTTAATGAATTTATGTATACATATATCTATGTATGAATATATATATATATATATATGTGTATTGCATGAATGTATGTATATATATTTATAATATACATTAAACTTATGTGAAAGTCTCACGGATGTGAATAATAATGTATATGAAGTTAGCACTAGCGAACGAAAACAAAAACACAGAAACAGACAAACAAGAAAAAAAACTCATGCGTGTAAAATTTTCGGTGCTACAAGCCATCTTTCTCAGGGGAGAGAGGGAAGGATCCTGCCTACTCTCCCTTGAGAAAGGCGGTTTGCACCACCGAAAATTTGAACACGTTTGAGTGTCTTCTTTTTTGTGTTTCTACGTTTTGTGCCTTTGTTAGCTAGGGCTAACTTCACAAACATTGTGCATCGCATATATATATATATATATATATATATATATATATATATATATATAGATGATGCGGAAGTACTCACGAGAGCAATATAACTTTTGGACGGCACAATAGAGCAAAGAATAAAACAGATAACACGTAAAAGGACACTCACACTGTAGATGATTTAAGCTTTCGGCCTACTACGAGGCCTTCTTCAGGTCAGAGTCTGACCTGAAGAAGGCCTCGGAGTAGGCCGAAAGCTTAAATCATCTACAGTGTGAGTGTCCTTTTACGTGTTATCTGTTTTATTCTTTGTTCTATTTTGCCGTCCAAAAGTTATATATATATATATATATATATATATATATATATATATATATATATATTTATTTATCGATACACACACACCACAGTATAAAACCACAGTTATCAACCCGAAGGTTAGTTTAATAGTCGAGGATAGAGCCGACCTAGTACTGTGCCCAGCAGCGTGCGAAATTCATGCATCAGGTTACGTGGGTCAGCCTCATTACCGGTGCCGCCTATTTTTTTCTAAAAGATCTGATACCTGCAATATCACATAGCCTGAACGTTCCATGACCCTTTTTATTTGTTTGTTTGGTTTTTTTATTGATACACACATTCACCTCATTCGTAGATTGGCCCAAGAGAGCAGGTGTTGTCCCTTTAAGATGGATTAATTGTCAAGGAAATAGAAATTAGTAGGGGATCAAGAGAAAAAAAATTCCTTAATTTTTTCCAATTGATGGTAGAATGGGGGAGAGGTTGAGCTTCAAATAATGGGTGCTCTCTAGCGCGGTCGTCTTCGTCGCTATCAGAGCGTCCATTTCGCCCCATAACTGGCTGCCAGCACATCTCGTGGGGAGTAGGCGGGGCCCCGGGGATTCTCATGGCTGGGGTGGAAACGAAGGGGTAGAAAACTGAATCCTCCATCCCAGGGGAGTGAATTTTGCGGGGAAGACAGCGGGAGAGGGCAGGAGGTCGCCTGGCCCATCCTCTTTCCTCCCGTCGCCATCCGTCTCCTGTCTACTCCCCGCCTCCCTCTCTCCAGTTTGCGAATCCTTCCCCTCCCCTCCCCTCCCGGATTTTAACCGCCCCGTCCAATAATTCTCTCTCAACACGTCTCCTCGCCCGCACGATTTCGTCGCTCTGCACTCCTAGGCGGAGCGGTCTCCTTATTTGGAAATCGAATGAAATTGGTACGAATCGGCGGCGAAGATATAAAGAGGACAATCGCAATGGCGAGGGAAAGCACTCGCGATGATGTGAAAGGATTAATGGCTCTGAAACCCGGGATAACAGAGATGAAAGGGAGTGTTAACTTCAGTTTTTCTCACAGTCTTGTAGGTCATAAAAACGGGCGGCAAATACGGAAGATGTACCAAGAATGGAGATATCGAGTTGGGGAGAATGTTTAGTAAACATGTTGATCAAGGAGAAAGGCTGATAATAGTATAGACTTAATGATTGCGATCCTAAAGGAAATAAAACTCTAGGTTATCGCTGAATATTTAATATCTAGTTCATAGCAAAGTGCTTACCGAATTCAAAGGCACTTTGAGGTATACCAAATTTCGTGCCTTCATTAAAGGACTCATTTAAATCAATTCATGCCAATGAAAAAGGAACCCTCAAAAGTACTCATTATGTAGAGAATTAATAGCAAAGACAATTATTAATTCTTTAGAACTTTCTACGTTTAAATGTCTCGTCATTACTGCCTCACTCTTTGAAGTCACCCCTTTAGTGCACATCCTGCATTTTTGAAATTCGACTTTATTTCTAAAAATTTAATGAACTCTTCGATTATATTATTCATTAAACTTTCTAATTTTGGCTATCGTGGCATTGATGATCATAAATGAAACTACAGGCTTAAGCCTTAAGTTGACAATACTCGTATTTCCTTATCCGCCTTCAAAATGCCAATATTTCTAGGTAAGAAATATGAAACAATCGACACAGTATTAGCTATGATCTTAATTCAACATGATTGCTTACGCGAAGGAGAGAGTAAAAAACGAATGTAGACGATATGGTTCTTATTAAAGATGGAAAACTGGTATATATTTTGCCGGGTTTAAAGAATGCGAATCATAATTTTGTGTTCCTCGAGACCCAGGAAATATATGGGAGCAATGGATTGATAAAATTTATTGAGGGCCGAACTTCAGAGATTTTAAAATAGCGCCTATTTGGTGAAATATCTTGACCGTGACCTAGTTATGCGTAGAAGTAAATTTGATGACTAGTGAAAACAAATAGTTAAGAAAGATGCTGCTATTAGAAACATTAACGGAGAAAATTTCTGATAAAAGGAGTTAATGCTAAACACCTCAGGTTTGAAATAATCCCACTCTAGGAAAGTGAAAAATACCTAGTGACTTTGATAAGACAGTAACATTCGTTAGTCAGTCCATCACGTGTATAATTATTGAAACCCTTGGATAATGTGGTGTGAAAGTTGGTAGTCATATTACCATGAGAACTTGATTAAAATAATTTTAATCCACGTTGGCAGTTTCAACACACATTCAGTTTTCAGAAACAAGTAGGCATTTTCTTTACACTTCAATATTTTAAAGTTTTATAAGTATTATTAATTATGATTTTAATGGAACAATGTTGCATTTTCAGCATACCATGAAGCACATTAAATATTATCACTGGTGGTATGCCTCGAATTCATGTATTAAAATAAATAAAAGTGCGTCCCTGTAAATTACTTAACTGTAAAACATTTGCGTAGGAAGAATAAGTACTGAGTTACTAAGCAGAGGGGAAGGTGCTGGTAGTGGCAAAAATGACGTTCAGAGCAAAATCGTTAAATTCCACATGTAATCTACGCGCTGAGCAATTCTGAAGGACACCCGTCAGTATGTTAAATATTAATCAATTCCTTCTCATTTATTTCACATCCATGAGAAATGCCATCGTTTAAAATTTACAGGATTTTTAATAACGCTTTCATGTTATGGGTGAGAGAGGTTATTGTTGGACGGTTCAGTTCAGAGGGCAACCATAAAGGTAGGCAGATGACGATTTTCTGGGATATAATCCTATACTTGCGGTTTCTTCTTAAACCAGCCTCTGGAATGACCTTCGCTGGATGAAATTTGGCTTTTTTGGAGGATAAAAAACGGGAAAGTCGACTTTATTAATTACACAATGGTTAAATAATTAACTAAATGTTAGTTAAGTAGAGACAAAAGCTGCTGGAGAGTGGAAGAGGAATTATTACTGTTGGGGATTAGATACTTAAGTTAGATACAATTTAGGTAGAGTAGACTATCAAAAAATGCCAAAAAAAAGTACAAAAACTGTAATTATCACGAACAATGAGAGAAAATCGGCCCCCACGAAAACAGTCATTCGAACGAATGAAAATACGGTAAATAAATAAAGGAGAGGTTACCAAATAATATTAAGATGAGGGAAAAATTATCTAAGAGAAGCAATCGGTTGTATGTTCGGAAATTCCTACGAGACACTTAAATGATTCCCAGTGTTATGACCACCCACTTTCCGAATTCTTAATAAAATGACCTCTACAAATTCCTACTTCCATTGCTGACGTACTGATTATCCGTGGCAATTACAGCGTAGTTCAGTCAGTTCCGTAACACAAGAGGCCTAAGAATCATACCAATGACCACGGGCACGGATGTCTGCGTTGAAAATTCAGCCGTTTGGCGGCCGGTACACCTCTCTCGCTCGCTTAAATCTCCCTCCATATCCGGGCTCGCCGTGCAGTCATTGTGTAACGGTCATTGTTCGAATTAGTGTGAAGAAACACTTCGGAAAATTGGAAAAAAACGTGTGTGAGGGGAAACCCTCCCTCGTCCCGGACAAAGGAGATCAGGTCGAGATTCAGCGGTACTGTGTACTTCCCTCTTTGTGGAAATCGCATAAACAGTCTTAATGCGCCATGGGATTCACCGGACGAGCCGTTCGAATCCACGGGCAGGGAGAAAGAGGCAGAGAGAGCGTGTGAAAGAGAGAGAGAGAGGGAAGGAGATGAAATGAAAAGCGGCGAGAGTGGGGTAGAGAGGGAGGGACAAGTTTGAGGCATGGGGAGAGGGGTCCGGGGTTAATCGGGATGGCGGGGGGAATGGGAGGCGGGCGAGGGGAAGGGAAGGCCGTGGGCGCGTGTCTCGGGAGTGCTGGTGGCCGTTAGCCGGTGCCGCGGCGCCGGGCGTTGTTTCGTCATTACGCGAATCCCGGAGGCGGCGGTGGCTCGTCATTTTTTTCGTACTCCCCCTCTCTCCCTTCTCATCCCTCCGCCGACAGGGCGTGTGCTCGCGCCGGAGCGGATGTTGGGTGGCGTTAGAGAGGGGGATGGGGAGGAAGGGTGAGACGGCAGGATTAAGTGTGGGGGGAGGAGACTCGTGGAGAGGGGGGGATGGTTTCGCGCGAGGGGGGAGTGGGGCGGTTGAGAGCGAAACGAGGGTGTTTTTATATCGCGGAGGGGTGGGTGCGGAGGGCGAGGGAAGGAGGTGGGGAAGGATGGGAGAGAGGGAAGTGGAAGTTTTGGGGTTTAGCCTGATTTACCGGTTTGGCTTGCGGAGTGGTCAGCCGTCCCCGCCCATTTCCCCCTCCCCCTCCTCCGTCACCCTTCCCCATGCTCAAAAACTTACAAACGCCCTCCCCCCTCCCAGCTTCCCTCTTCACTCTTTTCCCCGTCCGTTTTCGCCGCCCTCTTTGCCCACCCTCATTACCTCAACCTCTCCTTGCTATTCCTCTCCTCTTCCGTTTGTGAATTTCGTAATGATAGTCCATGCCGCGTCGGAAGGGGGAGGTGGAGTGGTTTGGGGAGGGAATAGTCGGTACGGGGGGAGGGTTGGATTTTTGTCTCTTATATTTCCTTAGCAATTTTCCCCACGTATGAACCGAGGGAAGTAGCAGTCTTCATGTACCTGTTATCAGTAATGGAGCATGCTACAGAGATACGTATGCCGGTTTGAATTTGATTCGCATACATAATTTTCTCTATTGGTATTTGTTCTCAGATTCTTTTTTATGGAGCAGTGATATCACCTGATGAGATGTCTTCTAGTAATCTTTTGCAGCACTAAGGAATAGGTCCCATGCGCAGCTCAAAAATGTTAATTTTTTAGCTCCTCAATTGATGCCTGTATATAAGAAACTACTTTGGAAACTATTTTAACTTGAACTATTGAATTATACATTCGTCAATATAGATAGTCATTAAAAGATGTTTACACATGTAAATTCAGAAAGCAGAAAAGAAAAAAAGAAAAATTTTCTTCGTATGATATTAATATGGTATCTTGAATGTCAAATAATAGTCAAACCAAAATTACACTTTCCAAGTGGTAATATATTGCGTTCGTGTTTCGAACCACGTTGCTATTATTATTGGTATTCTAAGGTCTAAGATAATTATTAGAGGAATATAGGCGCAGCAACAATACCTTTCTTTGGCTCTCCTAACAGAACACAATCGGACCCCACAAACTTCAATAAACTGTTTTTCAAATTCGCATAATTCCTTCCTCCCTTCATTCCGTCCAACATTCCTATCCTATTTCTACCCCCTTCTTTGCTTTCCCAACGTTCTCCACACTATCACAGTCTTCAACATCCTATCGCCAATCAAAATTCTCTGCATCTATCTTTCCTGCCTCCTTCGGGTTTCTATGGATATTCCCCTATTCTCTCTCATTATCCATAGTAATTCCTCGTTAGTTTTGCTTTCTGTTCATCTCAACTCTTTCACTCTTCTTCAAACCCATATTTTAAAAGCCTCCAATCCACGAATATCATTTCGCTTCAATGCCCATATTTCCGCGCGGTACAAAACCTACGCTACTTAACAGATTAAAAAAAATCATTTTCTTAACATTTTTACTCAAAACTTATATCATCGATCCCCTCCTTTTGTGAGTTTCTTTGCCTAGCATAATTCGTCTTTTTATATACCAACTGCTTTGACAACTTATGATGGCCCCTTTGGTCAAAAATACTCTCAAGGTAGGTGAACTACTCCATAGCAAATAACTGTGATTTTGCTAGTGTTTTTGACGCTTTATTACTAAGTCCTCAGATACTTAGGGTAACCATTTCAGGGAAAATCACTAACTATCTTGATTGGATTTTCATGGCTGCTGTATTCGTTCTTTATTAACAATGTTAATGTATTTTCGCTAATAATTAATAGGGGAAGACTTAGGGTTTTACTGCCATCTTAGAGGAACTCCTTCACATTAAGCCTTTCACCATATCATAGCTTTGGATAGGTTTATTGCAAGACAAGGTAAATTGAATGTTATTACATTATTCCAGTAACAGCACCATTATCGAATCTCTTTCATCAGTATGGGTAAACAGTGTAATCTTAATTTTTTATCATCTCGGAACGCATGTCTAGAGAAACCAATTTTTTTAAATACAGGTATCTTTATATTAAAATTCGTCCATTATCCTTCGTTTTTTCGTCCTGATTCCCTGAATCTGATGGAACTCGTCCGTGAAATTTGGCTCTTCGTGATGTCCTTCTGACAGCATTGAATCCATTTTGGTAGATCTGGGGCATTTAAATCGGCTGATAGTTTTTCAATTCATTAAAATGAGATTTTGCATTACCTTTTAAGTATTAAGCAATTATTGAATATTTCCCGGGGTCCACCCAGTATAAGGGCGACTCTGCTGTTTGGTTATTTAAATATGAATGTCCATATTTCGACATCATGATCTAATTTATGCTTAGTTACGATGGCCTGGAATGAAAAAAATACCCAACTTTGACGCTTGCATATTACCGGATAATTTTCTGCGAGGTGACAAAAACTCGTGGCGCTTTGGGAAGTTTTAATTGCAGACGGAGTGAATAAATTAACCGCTCGCTTAACTGCAGAATTAAACTATCCCACTCTGTTGGTTTTTGAGCTCTTATAGATGCACTGAAATAATGGGAATCAGTTAAAAGTGATAACTCAAATGTATTACAAATTAATTAGAAATAATAAACAGTTAGTGACTGCATTTTAAAATTAATTCATTCGCTCACACACTTTGGAACGAGATAGTAAAAATAAAGAATAATATTTTGGTTTTTTTGTGTCTATAGCGGCTGAAACATTGTGTAGGAAAATACTCCCATTGTAAAATTGAAATAAATATTTAGCATAGCTCCTATTTTCCCTGGCTTCAATATTCCTGTTTTGCCAATTAAATTTTATTGTTCTGCGTCGTTCGTTAATATTTATTTATTTTTCTATAGAGGCGAATTGATTCAATTTTTTTATGACTTTTGTCGAGACCTCATTAAAATAATCGTAGCATGGAGAGGAGAAAAGGAAAGAAAAGTTTTCATGAGGCGATTTGATGTTCACTACTGTTTATCTCAAGTCCCTTGCGAGCGATTGGACAGTGATTTGAAAAGATAATTCCGGATGTGATCAGAATTGAAGGCGCCGGAAAAGGGGATCACAGCCGTGATTTTTTTTTCAAATTGCCTTCGTTCACCGAATCCCGTAGTTATTTCGCTGAATTTTTCGTATACTACCTACGATGACCCCGGAGAAGCATATTGGACGTGTTGTTGTTGCGGAAGATGCGTTCTAAGCTCTTTTCAAGCGAGTTATTTTTTCCGAGAGAGCCCAGGTATCCATTCGGATACCCGGACCCTCTTTATAAAGGGTATGAAGGGTAAATATAACTTTTTTAACCAACTCCTAGGAAGGTGATATGCGATTTAGATGGAGTAAACCCTACCACATTCGTCACACATCAAATTAACCTACGCAAATGAACATTTTATGAACCAAGGGGATTTTTTCCCCCTTTGACAATTGCATGCCTCACCCACGGATCCTTCGGCCGAGGAAATAAGTTAAGCATCGCCGGAAAAGCCCCCCTCTTATATCGCCGCTCTCACGGATCGCCTCTGTGGACGTTGTTGGCTTGTGCCAAAGGCCGGAGGGGAAATTTAGTTTTCCGCCTCGCCGAGTATAATCGAGGTGAATTTCCGTCGCCAAGAGGACAACTCTTTTTGGAGTTTGAACCGGGGCGTGTCTTAGCGTTTGGTCTCAGTCCGTCTGGTTGATTTCAGAGAGCGAGGGTTGGGGTTGGGGAGGGGTGGCGGGGGTGGTCGGGAAAGGGTTTCGGGGGTCCTCGGCTTGGGAATGGAAAGGGTCGCGCGGTCTCCACTCCCATTCCCTCTGGCAGCCGTTCAAACGATCTGTTTTTCGGTTCTTATTAGTCGCGCCGCGTCACGCCTCCACTCTCCCTCTCCATTGCTTTGTTTCTCCGGTCCGCGTTTTCGCCGCTCGGTGAAACGTAGAAATTTTCGTATTCGACCGGTTCCCCCTCCCTTTCCCAAGGTGCTCCCCCGCGACGACCTTCTCAAGACTGACTCAGAAGTAAGGCGTACCCCTGTTCCACCCACATTTATGAGATGGCCGAATCGTTTTCTCCGTTTCTCTCGTGTTCCAGATACCCTGTTACCAGGCACAAAATTAAAATAATTCGATGCACTATCCTAATGTGAACCATGAATTCCATTTCACTAGATAATTATCGTTTTAGCCCTAACATCCATAGTAGCGTTTTGGAGTACTTTTTGGAGTACTACTCACCTCCCCAGGGAAAATGTTTTTCGATATTATTTACGATAACATTTCATGCAAGATATATTTTAATATTTTATGATAATTTTAGGATATTTCATGAACTTCTATAGCACTGAGTACAGTGTTTTCAATGCAATATGAGCAACTTGCGATCACCCGAATTCGTGCACGTACTCAATTATCAGTATGCCAATGATTGTTTAATGATTCCGGAAACATAATCTTGAATTATTTGGAGTGTATAGATGGAATACTGATAAAAACATTTGAGTTTTCAAAATGTTGTGTTATGTCAGATATCGGGGCAATATCTGGTCATCTGGCATTGATATTTGACGATATTTTCTCATAGACATTTTCTTATAAGATGATTTGTAAGGAGCCATCACTTTGTTCGTTTTAGAAACCTGAAAAAATAATGTGTTTAAAATGAGGATCATTTAGATAAAACCTGTATTTCTACGCAGGAAATAATAACCAAAATGCCTCGGCTCTATCGTTTAGTGTACGGTATATTCACAATCAGAATTGGATTGGAGTATAGAATTATGTGATTAGTCAGAAATTTTAGTGGAAGCGATAAACTAGTCCGGGAAAAGTGTAAATTATACTAATGTTGCCTGCACGGGCTCGTATCATACCGTTTTATGAATTATTCGGGCGGTCTGGAAAGACGGAAAGGTTATTCAGGGGAAAATGTGGGGTAGGAAAGAGAGAGGAGTCACAATTCGAATCATGAAAGATAAAGTTACATTTTCAATTTGTCTTCCCCGAGCTTTCTTGTGTGCCCTCGGCGCAATATTCTTCTCTATTTCGACAGATATCGCAGTGCCACGAATGCCTACATTTTGAGGGAAACAAATACTCGATGTTCCTAACAGTATGACTCTTAGCGGCGGTTTTGGCTTGGTTTTGAGATACTCTGCGGGTCCATTTACACTCGCGTCCATTCGTTCAGTGTACACACATGAATGCATACTTCAACTTGATGTCGTTTCACCTAGTTAGCAACAGAATAGAAAAAAAACTTATAAAGACTTAACTTCCAAACTGCTTGTATGTGGTTACTGATGAAGACGTAAAAATTTTGGAGTTTAATCAAACTTATTGTTTTATATAACTAGATATATGCTTTATAAAAAGATTTGATTAAGTAGAATTCAATTATTAATCGAATGTAAAAGAACTGCATTTAGGATTATTTTATAAAATCATACTTCTCTACTCCTGCTCCAAATACTGCAATGCATGAGGTAATTTATTATGATAATCATTTATTTATCCATTTCAGTAAAAAAGAACACGTTGGATGAACATATGCATTCAAACGAGAGTCATAACGATCAAGAGAGATGGTATATGGTTATTAAAATGTCAATTGAATTAAAATTAATGGTAACTAATATTCATTGGTAATGAATACTTAACGTTAATGCAGTTACAAGGTTTAAAAGCGCAGTTGTTTCGTTTACAGTGCGTGTTAAATCTACATATTTTTCCTCCCCCAATGACCTCCCTCATGATTGAGTGACACATATATACCAATCTGAAGCGGGTCATATCGTTTAATTAGCAGCACGATACCAGTTAGAGTTCCCTATATTGATATGGATGGCCATCAGGCGGAATATCCCAAGTTCATCAGTCAAATTAACCCCAATATCCCTGCTCACACCCTTCTAATTGTGATATTTACCTGCGAATTCCCCATAATGGCACGCGCGATCTCGACTAATGAATCGAAAGTTGTTCCTCCACCATGTTTTACTCTCTGCCATCTATTGTTAAGCCGACAAATGAATTTGGCGAAAGGAGGAAATTGGAATTTATTCCCCCAGGATTTGCATTAGGCCGCGAGAATTAATGAAAGCGGGTCTGAATTATTGCCTTTCCTTTTTCTTCTGCATAACTCTGTACATATCTCCGGAAGATGAAGTATCGTAAAATTTGTTAGCTGCCAAAGAAGGTGCCCGAGTTAGTATGGACATATCCGTACTAATCTTTCAATGCTTTAGCGTAAAGGGAAGCGAATTAGGATTTAGACATTCTGCGAGGATCAGTTAATTAATGCATTGGAGCTGTATCTATTGCTCGTTCTCTATGACTACGCCAAGGAAATTAGTGTGAAAAGAGTGGGCGCACTGAACGTCCGTGGATCGGAGTTGTATGGTCACGCAAATCGAATGCGGACCACCGGGATGAAATAGTCAGCGGAATAAAGCTACTTTTATATTTGTCATTTCTTCGACTGATCTTCAAGCTTTTATTAATTATTAGCAGTAGACTATCATGTGAGGGTAGGTTTTTCACGAACCCACGAATGCATCGACGCTTCTAAGCAATTATTAGCATGACAAGAAATATCTTTAAACCCAATTCTGCATATTAAAATGACACTTTCCTTAGCTCTTCATAAGTGTTTACACGTTTTACTTTTTTCTGCGACTCGAACATGCCTGAACGTTGATGTTTTTGTGATGAATAATCGACGCGAGACGATTTGAGAGGTCATGACTCACCGTTTTGTCTCCCAGAGACGGGATCAAAATCCGCTTGACTCCTCAGAGAATTTTAAAACAGACCTAAGGGGTATGATTTCATGAATCAAGATACATCTGGAAGACAACATCGTCTCGTGAGAACGAAACGTTGGCCACTCCCACACGAACCCAATACACCCTTAGCTCTTGAAATTCCAAGTGCCACTGGGCTTAATACGAAGCGACCTCGATCCTCTACCATTGACATAAAAATCTGGATTAGGGGCGTGTTTTTCCTTTTTATCTTGTGTATATGTCGCCATTAGGCCAGTTTATTCTGGAAGGTTCCCCCGCCGCAGCAAAGAAGAAAAACGAAATATCCCTTCCGGTTCATTGGCTCTCAAGTGGGGTGGCATGGAATTTTTCATCAACGCCTGTTATATTAACAGGGTGTTTTCTGGTCCATTTGCTCGCAGCTCATAACCACCCTCCCACTCTCGGTCGATTCCTTCGCTTCTTTCTCAATCTCTCTCTCTCTCGTCTCAGACTCTCAGGTTGCCGACCTCCCGGCGCGTCGGTCCTCAGACACGAGATGGTAGTTAACCGGGCCACTTTCGTAGCATTCCGCAGAGAAAAAGTTTCGGATCGAAAACATATTACCTTGTATTTTTTGTCATTCCTCGTCCAGGATGGCTGGTAGGTAACTCTCGCGATGTGGGAAGTAATAAATGGCACTCGGGTCCGCGCGAGAGGACTCTTTAATCACGCTGAAACGCGTGGGATGCTTTGGGACGATTAATCTAACCTGGATTTCCTAATTTTCTCGCATCTGTCTGGGCGTGTCTCGCGCCCATTAGCCGGGGTGTGTGTGTGTGTGTGTTTGTAGGGGGAGAGGGATGGATCGTGTGGGGCTTGGGGATGTCTCCGCTGGCTGGAGGCGGCGGTGTACCCAGCTGTTGATTTTTACGAGTGCGGTCTGAGGAGTGAGTGGTCGTTCAGACTGTGGCTCTGGGCGTAATTTTCTTCTTATTACCGCCTCGCCAATAATTCCCCGGCAGCAAAGAGGCTGGCAACACTCACCTAGGTATCCCAGTTGAAACGGCATCGGCATAAAACGACGTCCTCGGAAAGTCGGATTAGTTCTCCACAAAAGGGACTACGCTAGGAATTTTAAGGACGGAATCGATAAAGAAAGAAGTACGCCCGGCGGATGAGTGAACACTTTCTACTCAATTTTGGAGAGGAGTGGTAGAGAACATCCCAAACTTGCATTTAAGTCTTTATGATCAAAGGTAGTCAACCTATTAAGGGATTTTCGTGGAGAAAAAGAAAAAATTGCCTCTGCTATGCTTATAAACCTCATCTAGCACAGCATAAACATCTAAACAGTTACACTTTGCACTGTAGTAAAACATTCTTTAGTTGTGCATTATTTCTTCTTTTTCCGTTTCATCTAGCATGCCTATAATTGTCCTATATGTCTCCCGTCTGTCACAGTCCTCTACAATCCGTTGCCGCTCGAATTCCCTTCACACACTTCACAAAATCTAAAAATAATTCAGAAAAAGGAGCAAGGAGTCATTATAGAATGTTTTTGTCTACATGGGGAAAATTTTATTCTTAGGAAAGTTCTCTATGTATATCTATGCATTAAATATTTAAAAAAACGCTCAGAATTCTACGAACGTGTCGAATACGCGTGGTTAATTAAAAAAAACTTTCCAAATTAGCGTAGCGGTATCCCTTGTTTAGAACGTGCGTCCCCGCTCCATATTTTCGCTCCTTCCCCCAATGCCACTTCGCTCGTTCGAGGGCGTGACTGGCCGCGAGATGGATCTCAATGCCCGCGTCAAAACACGCCGTAAATTGGCGAATATTAGTGGGAGGGTTTTTCAAGGAGTCGCGATGTGGCTGGAAGTAAGATGCTGCGGGAGCATACGCGAGTGGGAAGTAGTGACAGAAGGAGGGGGCGGGAAAGGAGGGCTGTCGTCATGCGGCACGTCTTGGGGGGACCCAGGCCCCTCAAGTCTTCGGAGGATATTTCGTATGAATAAAGTGATTGAGCTCTTGTCAAGATATGATTCAAATCCAACTTCCATCATCAAGAGTAAGTATATAATTTAACCTAAGCAAGCCTGTTCAATTATCATCCCTCTCTTTTCTGCTCAAGCTATCTGACTCTATAATATCAGCTAGCTTTTGGATAGGCACAGGCTTAGCATGCCTTCATTCATAGCCTCGCTCAAAAAGACACTACCTGATACCCCACACTACAATAAACTCTTCTTCAATTTCCGCGTTCTTTCTACATACCTTCATTCTGTTCAACACTCCTACACTTTTCCTCCCCCTTCCTTGCTTTCCTAACATTCTCCCCTCTGTCACAGTCTTCCACATTCCATCGCCCATCAAAATTCTCTGCATCGACTTTTTCTGCCTCTTTTGTATGTAGAGTGGGCAATTACTGAGAGAAAGTTGTGATATGTTTTATGAAAGGAATTTACGGTATTGCTGTTATTATTTTTAATTGTCGCATTTCATTCCACGGAGCGTTTTTACTCTCGTTTCGGTGTCTTTAAACAGAAAGGTTTCCCAACGATGTGTGGGGCTCTGCTTTTAAGCAGACTTGAGAGTTTTCGTATGTTTGTATGAGGATGAGTGTGTGTTAGGAGGGGAAATTCACAAAGTAAGGCGGTAAATTCACATCCTAAGTCAGCGGTGGGAAATCTCGCCCTCGTTCTCTCTTGAGATGCCAACATGTAAATCAGTGAGCCGTATATGTACATGACAGTTCTTCCTTCCCTCTCTGTCTAAATGCATACATTTCTCATTCTTTCTCCCTTTCTTTCTCTCCATTTCCCGTCTTACGCCTTTGCTTCCCGTCTTTCAGTTGCTAAGAGCGGACTTTCCACCGATCCGACTATGATTTGAGTCCAGAAATCGGTGGGCAACTTATCGATGAGCATCGAGAAATCAATTATTTAAAAAGGGCACTACGTTTTCAAAGGTTTTTGTAAAGGCTAAATGAATTCCTATTGAGTTATATACGCATGGACCCTTACATATATGACAATGCTTTACAGCCATAAGAAAAACGAATATTAATTGAAAATTTTAATCGTCACCTAATTGTATTGTATTTATCTCAAAATCGAATAACACAAAGAGCGAAATCTTAGGAGAATCCTTGATTTTTTTTCATCCTGGGAAGTACTCCTTTGTAAGGGAGGAGTAAAATAATGTTTACTTTTAAAGTAGAAAATGATGCAGCGATTTTTTTTCTGAATATACCTGCGCTTAGTATACTTTATTCGTAATTTAATTTTAAAGAGAAACAATCCGAAGGTGAGCCGGTGCAGAGTTTTGAGTTTCGATAACATGGATTTTTATACGGACACCTTGTTTTGTTCTATAATTTGTTCTTCACATATTGATTATTCACTATAGTGCATAGGACGCAGTCAAACTGAGCGGTAAGATCTTGCAGAAATAGCGCCTCCTACCAGGAAATACAATCAACAACTAACTGTACCATCGGATTAAACTGCTCTCATGCATTGGAGAGATACGTGCACCTAACATTAAATCCGAGAGAATATTTTGCTTCGAAGGAAAATGGATTCATGAGCAAAATTAAAATAAATAACTAGCACTTTGATTGATTGGTTCGCTCGGAACTTCTCTATTTGTTTCGCTTGCGCATTTCACGTATTCATTTTTATTTTTGTGTGTATTATACATAAAAATGAACGTATGTACGTATTGACTTTTAATAATAAAACCACTTTACTTTTCCACATAAACTTTTTAATTTTTACTACCTAGGTTTCGTTATAACATAACTGTATAACTGTATAACACATGATGATGTTATGTTATAACGAAACCTAGGTAGTAAAAATTAAAAAGTTTGTGTGGAAAAGTAAAGTGGTTTTATTATTAAAAGTCAGTATGAAGATTTTCCACCAAGTTACGCCAGAAACTGTTTTATTTGTATGTACGTATATTATCTTTTTTGTGACTTTTGTTGATTTCTCAAGTAATTCAAAACGTCACTTCTACCGGTAGTTCTCAACTTTCCCTTAGTCACGACAAATTTTCATCATATCCAAGTTGGACTGTGGGTGTCTTTCTGGCAAATAGAGTGGCAATCTACTTACATGAACATTCACATCCAGGTCTGATGACATTTATCATCTCATAGGCGTTCCAGAGTTTCATTCACTTGCTTACTGCGCAGGCTCGTTGTGTTCCACTTTACCTTGCTTGTCCAACTACATTACGCGAACCGTGACTCATAGGGACCGTAGGCCTAAAATCCGAGGACTGCAGCTGAAGTTTTAGAGTAACCTCCTCACTCGCGGGAAATGATGGGGTGTCCCATACCATGACGTTCAACTGTTAGGACCATATAGTTCGCCAAGTAAATGAACAGCTGGTGAGTGGGTCGGATGATCAAGGAGCGAAGTAAGATGGGAGTTGTGTGCTCTAGCCTCTATTTTTTTCTAAAAATCGTGAAGGATCGGTGTGAGGCAGTTTAAAAGCACCAAGAAGGGAGCGCTTACGAGACCACACAAGGGAATGGATCTTTGAGCGGTCGATACGTGGGTTACCAGGGGAGTGAAGTAAAGTTTTCGTTTTACTTAAAAAAAATCAACCTGTGCCTCCATACCAGCCTCCATCCAGATCCGGATCGATGATGTACGGGACTAAAGTGAAAAATAAATCAAGCTTGACGTCGAGTCTCACTCGCCGGTCTCGTCCGACCTACCTTCCTCCTTGTTTCTTTATACACCACGGCAGTTCCAACGCCGTGAGGGATTTCAAGTGATTTTTTTCCGACCCAAATGTTGGAAAATTTTGTCACGTCGCTTATTCGTTATTTTTTCCACTCGGTGCGATATTTTCATGCAAAGATGTATCCCCTTCGAATTCACCAGATATCAAAAGTAGTTATATCCCACGTCGAATCATTGTACGATGATTGATGCGAGCGAGGTTTTGGATAAAGAAATATTTTGGCTCTCAATTATTTTTACAGTGTACGTAGTAGCAAAAACGACTTTCCTGATTTAAGCTCTCCGTTTTTTTTGGGAACCAATGGAATTGATAATTAATTACGCCAGGAGAAAATTTCTTCAGGTGACTTGGAGGGTGATAGTCGCAGCAGAAGTAATTAGATTTTAGTTCATCTAGCAGTTGGCGCTATTTTGAACAGTGAGTTTATTTCAGTGCATAGCAGACATTGCTATACAGCGAGCATGCACGAGGTATTCAAACTCGCGGCTTTCCATTTGCCCACTTCGCGCACTAACCACCTGTCGACTCACATGCCCAGACGTCTGTTAATTGTGTTGGCTAATGCTCTCTCATATAAGGTGACTAGTGTTTGCATAAACAATTAGAATTTGGCGAAAATCTAGTGGATACATGTGTAGTGGCACTGTGGCGCAATGAATATAGAAATAATAAAACATTTCACAGAATATTTCAATTTTATTTGTACTTTTCACCTGCCTATGCGCCTATTATAGGTATCTATAGCCTGATCGTGAGGATAAAATTTGTTTGGAGAGAAATTTCGTTAATTGCTTGTTTCTTTCAAGTACCTATGATCTCGTAAATGCAGAATAAATATTATTCAATTCAATATAACAAACTACTGGGTAGTTTTCCATAGAAATAGATTCAAAAGAAAAAGAATGTTTGAATAGGGACATCTGTCACGAGTACATTTTCTTCTCTCTGTTTCTCCAGCTACGATGGAAAGAGCTCGTCGAAAAATATTGGATGAAAGCACTACCTTTATCGCAAACTTATTCCTATAAATGGATAAAGCGTTGTATACGAGTAATTGACATGGAGGGCACACAGGATACCGTTTCTCCCGGGCATCCTTTGATACTACTTTTGGCATACGTGAATTCATGTTACGCTGGATTTTTTTTCATGCACTTTGGAATTTACTTGACACAAAGCTGTCTCATTGGATCCATTCTGGTACAGGTTAAGGAATGTCCCACGGAAACGCACCGAAAATTAGCATACATTTTCTCAATTTATAAAATCTTTACAAATTGTTTCATTGATGAGTACATTTTTGTAAAAAACATTGCATTGAATATCTCTACGGTTCCTCCTCAAAAGGAGATTGGATGACGCACTATTTTGTTACTAAACTCGACACGTCAATTAAATACAGAGGGAAGTCAATTGAAATGCAGATATACCGGTAAGTATTTATGTATGAAAGATGAACGGGCAGCATGTGATTTATTAAGTGGTTAGATAAAAAATATTTTATTTTATTCATTCATAAAAATAATTATTCAATAACATCAATGCCATTTTATTGCTATCACGGTTTATGGATCCCAAAGTTTTTATGATTTTCTTTTGCGTGAATAAATTGTTTTTAAAAATTGTGATTCATGCATTTGATTAAATTCTGGAAAATTTGACATGAATATTTATAAACTTAAAATTGAATTCAGCATTTTCATTATAAAATTAGCAGGTAAATGTGTTTTTAAAATGCTTTAGTAGTCGAGGTCACGCGGAATCACAAGCATATTCAAGGAAATGTGTACCGTAACGGGCACGGCCTGCTTTTATTAAGGCTGAAAATTATTCCCATGAAAATATTTGCGACTATGTCAGTATTTCATCAGCTTGCATTTTAAAGCTTTTCCAGGACATATTTAGGAATTTTTCCCATGGAAATTTGAGCATAAATTTTTGCTGGTTATTTACTTTTGTTCGTCGTATTCCGATGTACGAAATATACAAGTTCTTATTGAAGAAGGAATACTGCACCGTCCTGCACTGCGCTTGTTGTTCACGCTTATAAACCGGCTAGCGGCTTGTTGTGTAAGTTAGCATGAATTAAAATGTTCATGTTTTTTATGTAGTGCTGGATGTTCAGTATGTTCTTTCGACTTTCATACTCCTTTCTCATCCGCTCTTTGAGGCATTTGAAACTAATGCGCAGTTTGAAAGAAAGTACTTTTACTTTTAATGTTCAGGTAAATGATATACATTTGAAGGTTTTGAAGGAATCCCTTGTAAAATTAGTGTAACACTGGAAAATATTTGAAATTTGGTCAACAATTCCACGAATACTTTCTAAAAAATGAATGTTACTAGAGACCATGTATATGTTACTTGAGAGTTGTTTTTTTTATTTTGTAATTTTAATGGGAACGTGGACTATAATATGAACATAAAGGGAAGAGGAGGAAGCTGAGTTTACAGTCACCAAGGTCTAGCATTCATTTTGGTTCCGCCAAGGCTTCGAATAAGAAACGTCGCATGCACTCCTCGGTATAAATAATAACATTTAATTAACCTACCCCATCTAATTCAAATCTGCGATACCAATTTTGGCGAAGGAGGGGTTGCACGGAGGCTCATGAGAACAAGGAAAAGTGAGAAGAGAGCGT
The DNA here is from genome assembly GCA_037158775.1 of Hetaerina titia. Lineage (NCBI taxonomy): Eukaryota > Metazoa > Arthropoda > Insecta > Odonata > Calopterygidae > Hetaerina > Hetaerina titia. Next base: position 100,376,663 of record CM073768.1, read on the forward strand.
GTCTCAGCGAAAGAGGGTGGTTGATGATAATAGGGGTTGAGGGCTGGTGTGCCGGACTATAGGAGGTTCGAATTCACTGAACATTATCTATAATGTTCCCTCTTCTCGCCTGCCAGTCGACCACAGTCCTGAAATTTACATGTATGTATTTTTACGCTCTCACAACTATCCGCTCAGAAGCTCATTTCAAAGATACACGAGTGGAAATGATTCTCGTAGAGGAGTATGTTGAATTGCTAATCGACTGTGGTGTTAATAAATTCGTAACGCCCCCGAGTTTGTCATCACGTGGACAGTGAAGGGAGGGCATTGGGGGAAAACTTGTTCTTTCCTTTTACGCCGGTACCATTCACCCATCACAGAGAACAAGCCGTGCGTATTTGTGCGCGTATCCCGAAATAATATCTGTGTTTTGGTTTTACCGAAAAAAATCATCGCCGAGTGATGAAGATGAATTTCCGGCTTTCAAATGAAATTACGATATGTGTTGATAATGGTTGCCAGTGAAGTAGGACGCATTCGCGTCGAAAAAAATGTAAATTTTCGCGCGTGTCGTTGATGTGTGAGGAAAAGAAGGAAGGTCACATCAATTAATGTGGTGGATCATCCAACATTAAAAAGAATCGCCTCGAAAAATGCGATTCTATAACCGGAGGGCGATTTTCTGTTCCCACCACGAAGCCATTAATACGCACGTTAGGCCAAGGAATTTCGCAAGCGAATGCTTGGATATCCGTGGACAAAGCTTTTATCAACGCCCAGTACTCATTGGGGGAGATCATCAAGAGGAAGCTTTGATGAGTGTTCCATCGATGAGTGTGGATAATTTCAATCTACCGGAAAGGATGTTCAGCTAAATCGAGGGTCGTTTTGTAAATTTGGCGTTTTAACTATCGATGTACGCATATTATGCCCTGGTGTCAATGTAACTTTGCATTTTATGTGTAACTGTTTCATGATTTGAATGTACGTACAACTCTGCCTGCGACGACCTTTGTGTTCACCGTCTCTTCTTCAACAAAATATTATTCCAAACAAGTTGTACAACTTATCGTTCGTTTTGTGTAACATGATTTTGACTATCAAATAATAGGCTGGCAAATGTTTCAAATTACAGCACATAAAATTATGAGCTAAGTGTAGCCTCAATTCACAATATTTCATTCCTGGTATTTAAATAGGTCGGGGGAAAAACATTGTGCTTGAAATTACGAACCAGATATGAAGTACCAGTTATTTTTCACCCTTACTAATTTTGTTTAATGTTCCATAATCCACTAAATCAATCTTTATCGCTTATGTTTAGGCATTTTACCTGGATGTTTTCCGTCACATATGCCAGGGAAATAATGTTTTTGGTATCTCAAGTGTGTCAGTTTACTTTTCCGTGGAAGTAACATTGATTGTATCATATTTGATGGTAGGCAGGATACTTATCTAGTCATTACGATCATGTCAAATATTATATTCGATTATTTCTAAGAAGCCAACAATCATATACTTATTTGTAGGTATTCACTTAAATCTTTTTTCAAATTACGGCACATTTTGCTTACACAACATTTCACCCTCTCCCGTTGTGATGCGCATTGTCTTCCGTTTTAAATGACGATGCATGACAAGAATAATTTATGAAAATGCATATTTAAATGGAAACAATTGATTAGATGAAATATATTCTTCCCTTCAAATTCAACTGCTTACACAAATGCTTTGTAATGGAGCTCATTGTAGGTAAGCAGGCCCTCGAGACTCTTCTCAAATGACGATTGTTACTTCGATTTAACAGAAGGAAGATAAATATTAGCCGAAAATTATTTTAATGTAATAAGATTTACGATTCAATCTCATTGTTTCGTAATTCTTAAATGTAAAGTGGACCAGAGGAAATATTTCCCATAAATATCTATCTTGTAAATGAAATTGGCGGGATTGGGTTTAATTTTTATTGTTTTCCCTACTTGAATGGATACCCGCAGTAATTTATTCGAGATCAGTGATGATGTGAAAGAGAGATATCATTTCATTGATTCATTCATAGGTTGGTTAGGATGCTTGCTTCGATGGTGTGTTAGACAAAAAAGCCACCCTGTGGTTTCTAACGTCTCGGTCGTCCGTCCTGAGTGAGGATTCAAAGAAGCCCGACAGCACACTCCGTAGCAATCCAACGAGCGACAACATCTTAGCCCCACAAGTCCGGGGCTTGAGGTAACCCTCCGGAATACAGCACGCTCCATTTGTTACGGCCGGATCACGAGCTCTCCCGGAACGCGATTAGCCTCCCCTCTCTCTCAGCCGCGGAGGGCGCACTGCTCAACCCACTCGGGGCCGTGCGATAAAGTCGTCCACTTTATGACGCGACGACCCGCGGCATGAAATTATGGATCTCTCGGAGTCTGCCCCCCTCCCCCCAAATATACTCCCCGTTTGAATCAAAACTTGATTTAAAACCTTCTCGAGTGAAATTAAGGTGAGTTTACGCTTCACATTTATTTTTTTCATCCGTGGCGCCTCTTCCTAATCGGCCAATAGAGCGTACATTATTATTGTTATTCCTATACTTATGTACGTTTAGGTATTCCTTTTTTTTCACTTCCATCTCTGAAACCTTCTTTCATCCGCTCCTCCACACACCTCTGCCCTTTTTAACCACACCCGTTCCGACTTCACCCATTTTTTCCCACCCGAGGGTTTAAGGTTATCAAAAAAATCCACCAACTTTCCGGAGCAGTCTTGAGGCTGCAAATCAAGTCGCCCGACTCGGATAGCGAAGGGGCGCGTAAACCCCTTCCATCCTTCGTTGCGCTCCTCACTCCAACCCCCGCTCACCCTGGGAACGCCGCCCTTAATTCCTCTTCCCCCTTTATTTTCTCCTCCACTATATCTTCCGAGCTGAAACCCAGCGCCCTCTCTCCCATCGTTTTTTTCCAGACTCCTCCCTCTCCTCTCGTCCTTTTCACCCGGATTCCCCTTCCTCCTCTACCATCCCCCTTCCTCCTTTACCATCACCCTTCCCTCCCTTTCTTTTCTTTTCCCCGCGGCGCATCACCCCTTTGATAAAATTCGCGTCGAGTGGCGTCGCGGGGGAAGGGAAGGAGGAGGGAGAGAGAGAAAGATATTTTTCGCGAGACTCCGCCGATTCAGAAATAATGTAGCGTTGGGGGAGGGAGGGAGGTTGGAAATGACGGAGAGAAAGTCACAAACTAGAAATGAGAGAGCGATGAAAAAGGGAGGAGAAAAGACGAGATTATTTCAAATGTTTCGCGGAAAAAAATGTATGCGAGGCAAAGCACGAGGAACAAGCGTTGGGTTGGATTCATTTTCTCGGAAAAGAAATTTAAAAGTCCCATCTTCGGGGCAGCGACATCTCTGAGTCTGCCGCTTATTAAATTGATAAGGTGGGTGGCGATGGGGAGAAATTGTTGATTCGGCAGTCAAAAGTTTGGAAATTGCTCCCTGCGTGTTTCGTCTGATGAAATATTTCTCTTCCCTAGTCTACATTTACCGCATCCGGCAGCAGAAATGGGATTATGGCTTATTTTGAGTGGGATAAAAATGGAGTGAAATTTTCGTAATTTATATTTAATATTTAAAAAAGTGGTGAAAATTTAGGTTAGGGACTAAATCTCCATTACCGTTTCAAGAACGTGCTTTATATACAGACTTACATCTGGCTTTTAATTTTGTTGATATGTCATTTCCCCATGAATTTTTTTTAATAATTCCGAAACGGATAGAGATATAATGGCGAAATTTTTAATGTATATAGACCTTAATTCGATCTTGCAGAAAAATCAAAAAGAAAAAAATCGCTCGAAAAATTAGAGAGATATCGCAGTTTTTATCAAAATTCGAAACTTTTGCAATAACTCTAAAACGGTAGTAGATACGTCAAAATGGCTATAATCAATAACAAGTTCTTAAAAAGACCCTTAAAACAAAGTATAAATGAAGAGAATCGCACGGTAAATAAGCGAGATATGGCTTACATCTGGCTTTTAATTTTGTTAATATGTCATTTAAATCTCCATTTGTCACCAGCCAGCGTGCAGGCTATTGAATAAGACGCACAAATGTAAGTAACGAAAAAATAAAATGTAAAATTTCATAAAAATATTTCATTTCTTTGGTTCATGATCACAGTTTGTCGTTCCCTTCTCGGTCTCTTAAAATGTTCTATTCCAATCTTGCTCGATTCTTATCTCACCTGCTATTTGAGGTTGTTATATATATTTTTTCACCACGATCATGGGTTTTTTTAACGGTATCCATGCCACGTTAAAAACGATCCTCCTCTATCCGCGAGTTGTTTAACACTCGAGTGCAAATCACTAGCGATTATGTCGTGAAATTCCCGACTTTCCTTTTCCGAAGACTTTTAAAGGTATCTTTGGCGGACGGAAATGGTGTGTAGACAAACGCGACCGATTTTATTTTCCTGCCAGGTCGCACTCGCTTGTTAATGAACCGGGCAAATGGATTTTAATAACCACACGCCCATGCGCCGACTTTGGAAAATAAAAAGACTTCTCGTAACAGTCTTACTTTTGAAACGACCTTTTACACTTTGGAAACGACGCTTTCATCCTGCTACAGTGAATTAGCGGTCGCCAAACTGCAAACTGATGATCTGTACTTATTGGCGATTGGAGTTCAGCAATCTCTCTGCTTTTACGACGGTAATTTAGCAGTCATAATTTTGGTCAAATAGCCATGCGGATCGGATATCCCAAAATTTCGTGGAAACGATCTATCTTCTCACTGAGTGCAATCATCGTTCATTCATCCCTAAAATCGTAAACTTTGTTTGACAGAGGGGCTCTCTCGTAACCGTATAGCATTTGAAAATGTTTTTTTTTGAAAATGAATACGAGTTTCTGGGAAGTGCATAATAGACGTTTTGATTCAAGTGGATCGGACAAGTGAGGCATCGCATTTTTATGTATCCTTGGATTTCATCATGCGTTCTCTATCAAGATTATATCACCTTGACCGGGATCACCTATTAATATCACCTATCCCATGATTATATCACATATCGCCTTGACTGGGATCGATTGAATGATTTTTACGCTTCGAAATTGTTGTATTGTAATGCACATTTAGCGGATGACTCCGTTAAAAGTTGATTGCCATGGCATCTCCCGCAGATTTTTGGAATATTATTTTTGTCATTAAGCAGTTGCATTTTTTAGTTAATTTTCCATTTGCACTATTACTCTTCAGTTGATTACAAAAGTTCAGCTTGAATGCAAAATAGAAACGTTTTAAAGAATTTCAAATTTTTGATAAATGTACAATTTCTTTCTGAACCCAGTGGATGCCTTTAATTTGTTGATCCCAAGACCCCTAGCGAAACATGATCAGTTCGAAGCAAGAAATTTAAATACCAGAGCACGCCAAGTAAGAACAGATTCGCTCACACTTCGAGTGAGCATGTAGATTTTGTAAATATGTAACTTTAAAGTGCTGTGAATTATTTGAAAGTGTCTTACCTTTGTTATATACTCATTCGTAAATCATGATGTAGAAAAATTTAGAATCATATTTACAGTAGAGGAGATCAGTGTGCCTCAGATACGCCAAAAAACACATACCTTATTCATTCTGTGAAGAAAAAGTGGAAATTTCAAATCATAAACGCCGTTTGTCTTCATAAAATATGTTGAATAACCTAATTTGCCATTTATACCCCTTTTAATGTAAGTTAACCAATCTAATAATCACTTCCTGGAAGATTTATGGGTATTGTATTTAAATTTACCTATATGTGCAGTTGATAATTATTGCGTATTCCGTGTGATTCAAAGTAAGCGCTGACGTATAGTAGTAGTATATTTTCCTTCTGGTGACTAAGATTTATCAGCTAATTCTAACCGTTATTGTCTGCTTAAGTATTCAGATAGCTCGATAATGTGACTTAGCTGGCATAAATTTAGTGGTATCATGAATTTTCCCGGCCCAAATTGTTTTCCGCTGCCCCGAATGGCAAATATTCGCATCCCGTTCTATAAAACGTTCTGTCGCGATGGATCAAAGGCCTGGATACGCTTTGCACGTCGATTATTACGGGCAGTATTCCCTGGGCCTTAGATGCGGGGGCGGTAGCGGCGCTAATTACCTTTAATTTTTCTCCCAAGAGGGAGTAATTGCCCTCACACAGCACTTCCTTACGGTATCTCAGGACAGATCTGTGTCCTTTATTCCGGCCACTTTCTCTTCGTTTACCAAATCCTTTTTTTTTTGTCGTTGACGTTTGGCACCTTGAACAGAAATAAATCATCGTCGTCCCTTAATTAGAGTCCACATCGGTCGTCACTGCTGGCCGTGCGAAATGAATAGTCTAGAAATGCATTGCAGTTACGGCAGATGTTCATTCGTCTTCATCGCTTTCACTGTGTGAATAGGTTTTGAAAACTGCGTTTATCTCTCAAAGAGTAGTGAATTGATGTCTGTATCATTTATAATCCAATTCATGTGTTTTTAAATATTATTAGTATTATTTGATGTAAAATAAGTCTTCTATTCAAAAGAATAAAACTTTTAAAATTTCAAATTGTGTCACAAAATGTTTGATTTTACACTTCAGATGAACCCTTTTGTTGGGAATTCTATTTTTTATAAATAATTTAAACATGTCGGATTCAACTTTAAGTGAAGTATTTGGATTAAGTTCAGTGATAATGGTTTAGTTTAGGTTTTTATTCGTCATTGTTTGTTGCTCATTCCACGTTAAGATCTAGGTTTTACATAAATTATATTTTGTAAATTATCATTCCCTTTTGAAGAAACTCTAAATTTCAATTATATGACAATATTCCGTTGTTAATTCATTATAAATGCCATTAAGAAAAAGATGTTTTATCACAAAGTTGGTGTCTAATATTCTTGGTATTCTAATTCAGAGACCTTGCGAAATCCTCATCGTATTTTGCAACCAAAAAGAGCAGTGACATACCGCTATTTAACGATATGTTAATTTTTTACATTTAAAATTCTGTATAAATCACCCAAACGTGCTCGACATTCAATTTTATGTAAAACCCTAGCACTTCAAATACAGGTAGGTTAAATTGGAAAAAAATTCCCCGCGTGGAACTGTTGTTTTCTGAAACATTAACAATAATTAGAAATGTGTGAACCGTAGTTATAATTCGTAACCAAAGTTATAAATAAGTAACTCCCTTTTTTAGATTGGGAAAGATAGCGAAAGAGAGAAGGAGAGAGAATTCGTGAAACCTAACCATTAAGAAGTCACTCTTATTATCCGGAGGTTTACCTCCCCGGCGCCCGTAGAAAATATATTTCGAATAAATCGTTCGGGGAGGAGATATTCGTCGCGGGCGAGGCCGTGAGGAGCGGCAAGATACGCCCATGCCGTCAAATAAAGCTCCTAGAGAAATGGCCGGAAAGATATCTATTTAGCAGGAGAAAGGGGGAAAAGGAATGGCGGAGGGGAACCTCCTACAGGCGGGTACCGCGGCAAGGAATGCCGGGAGGAGGGGCCTGAGAGGGGGGGATTAAGATTTGGCGTGCGACTGGACTGAGAGTCCAAAGGAAAAGATCGGAGTTGGCGGTGAAAATTAAGAGCGTCAGGGATGATGGAGATTGGATTTTTTAATTCTAATCATTATTAAGTGGTCACGGGTGGTAGGGAGCGATGTTGAAGTCAAGGGGTAATAGATACAGTTAAGCGGAGGAACAGCGGTAGGGTTGTATGAGAGAAGGAGAAATTAAGCCGTCTCACGACTTGAGATCAACTCGCGTGTGTTTCAAAAGAAATTTCAAGGGACGTTTTGGCGTCTGGAGGGAAGTAGTGTGGAATGAGAAGGAAAAAAAATATTACCAGGAGGATGAATGCGAGTTAGGGATTCTCAGAGTCGACTATGGGGATTAATCGTATCCCCTTTAAGCAAGTTCAAAGAACAAAGATGAACCGCGGAACATGTTGAAATGGAAAATCTGGTACTGTTGACGGCGAGGATTGCGGAGTGAGGAGGAAAAATGCAGGCATAATTTAGTGTGAGGTTGAGAATAGGACGATTGTGGTGGTTAGCTCGAGAATGAGTCGGCCTGGCAACCCGAAGGTCATTGTAACGTTTTATGTGGCTTCTGTGATGAATTTCGTGGAGAAAATAGTGCGGAATAACCATGATGAAATTCTAATTTATTTTCTTAACAAAAGGACAAGACTCAATACAGATTTTATATGAAGTTTTAGATATGATCTTTCATTGATGAAAAAATTGCATTTTATGGAACATGCATGACAAAATGGCGATTTGGGAATTTGAGAATGCTCTACATTTTATTATTTTATTTCAGTTTTTAACATAGACTTTACTTCTCACATTACATCTTTGCCTATAAACAATGATACAATGAAGAGGGGAAGGACGAACCTTTTTCCTTTTGTCAGCAAAATCATTCCCATACCTTTCATTCCGTAGATCCGTTGATTGCAGCCCTCCATTATTTTTTTTCAGCGCTTCGCCGGTAGCGTTTATATCTTGTATCGCTCTTTATTTGCTCTACAAATTTGTTCCATGGTCTTCCTCTAGGGACCTTGGCATCTATTTTCTTTTGCACTATGTTCTCAACATTTCCTTTTGCCTTAAGGTTTACGCAACCCATCTGGTTCTCACTTTATTCATTTATTTTATTTTGAAACATTATTCACACACGGCAGTAGCGCCAATTTACAGTGAAAAACATAACAAAAACATGAAAGAGGACAAAATAAAATAACAGCATAACAATAAACAACGAGAACCGAACATGGGCAGGGGAAATATTTAATTTGTTGACAGGTGGGATAAAGCTTGGGCGGTGAAATTGTTACATGATAAATAAAAAGGATCGACAGTTTGAGGGAGTTAATTTAGAAGGGAGGAGAGGCAAAATAATGGTGAACGGTTAGCGAGAGAGATCTTAGGAATTGGCAGATGGAGTAGGGAATGGGTGCGGGTGAATTGAGTTGGTATCCTGAAGCTGAAGAGAGAGAGCAGTTCAGAGAAATCAATATTCGAGTTTAGGATGCTGTGGAGGTGTTTTAAATCAGCTTTAAGTCTGCAGATTTGGGAGCTTTGATTATATCTACCTTAGATATAGCCTTTATCCCTTTTTCCACTCTATACCTTCTTTTTTCTCCCTATACTCTTTTTATTTTCAAGATACACGTCTAAAAATCAAAATATGAGGGTTCAGTGGTATCTTTTTCCATAGCAAACAGAATGAGACACAATTAAATAACTTTTAACCCACTTTTTTTGCGGTCCTATCATACTGGAGCAGTTGCGTAGTAAATGCCTCTTCATCACGGAGACTTTTTTGCTGGTCGTCTCTCACAAGTAGACATCCTTCGTGAGTCGATTTTATTTGGACAATTGTAATAAGGAAGAACGCTTCTTAGCGCGGGTTGAGGAGAAGTGGTTAAAATCCTCTCCTCCCTGTACCTTCGAGATTGTAAAACACTGCTCGAACATATTTTACAACACTCCTCCGTTTGCATGAACGCGACCGCGTCCCCTGCATTCCATTTCCGCTTCCCACGTCGCGTCAGTCGCACGGTTGACTCTTTACGGGTAGTTACTCCTGTACTCGGCGTAATCATATTATTTAATGCACCTCGGGAAAACTTCCGAGGCTTAATCGGTAAATTAGCATGTGATGTTGGAAAGTGCGCTGCCTGAAGAGTGAGACGGTGGGTGGAAGGAATGTGAGCTAAAGGATGGATTGGGATAAGGGTGAAGGGTGAGTTGAGGGCGATTTAGGGTCATTAGCGAAGGACGGACGGATAGAAGGGGTCGGAGTGTGACGGAGGGGGATAGGAAGGAGGATCCCGGGGAATATGGGGCGAGTGGAAGGGAGGTAGCTTGGGTGGCGTATGCGGAGAGGAAGAAGGAAGTGGCGAGGGAATACGAAAGGGTTGGTCGGACTTCCATTTTTTTGGCCTGACGAGCAATGTGAGCGATGAAATGGAGTTTAGGGAAAAATTTGTGAGGCGAAAATAATGCCGGCGGCTGAAAGTGGGTTTTGGCGATTTTTTTTAATGAGCGAAAAAATTCCGTTGGTCCCGAGGAGAGGGGTTTTGGTTTGGGCCGGGTGCGGAATTTTGCTCTCTAAGTCTGGTCTTGGTCGTCGAGCAAAGTGTCGCAGCAACTTGTCTTTCGTTCAACGAGGTCATTTATCATCAATAGCGAAGGCATCTGCTTACACGTTACCTCTTCCCGTGCTGGGTAACGTCTGCTACGGCGACATTGTATACAGCTAGTTGAGCAGACGCATAATATTTGAGCGTAATATCCACCAAAGTCAAGGCATCAGGCAGGTGAAACGGCTGATTAACGCTTATCACTCCGCCCTAACGCGCTAGACACGAGTGGGCAGGTTTTAGAATCGGTGGAACAGCCGCTCTGGGCGAGAAAATTGCGCAATTCGACGTAAAGAAATATCGCGATTTATCTACAGTGCGGGTATCTTTGGTGTATATCACCGATGAGATAAGTAGCAGCAGGCAATCTGAAACTCAACGGATGGAACTGTTTACTTCATTAAGCGGCGGCGAGAAATCTTAAACGAGACTAATATAAGAAAGAGAAGATTATGAAACGTGAATACAAAGTCGCTGTTGTTAAAGTATAGGACTTGAGCTAATCCTTAAGAGGATTTTCAAAGGATCAAAGTCTTTAATCTTGTATCCGGATGTTTTAGAAAACTTAAAATATATTTTCCAAAATAAATGACGTGAGAAATTCAAACATGGGCCATTGTAAATGGAGACGATTCAACCTTGGCCAATGCGTTAATCTTTCAGCTGTTCTTGGCAAACAAATAGATTAGAAGTTGTCCATTTTCTTTTATTAACTTCAGGTACTTAAAATTGCACGCGCATTTTAACTCAATTTACAGTGTAAAAGTCTGGAAAAATACTTGGTTTTTCATACAACAGTTAGCCGATTATTATGACAAAAACTTGGTTTAAGCAGTTGCATGCAACTCCACATTCATCCCCATTGGATTTTGTACACTTTCAAAAAATAACGTCATCGTTCAATTATTCAATTTGGTGACGTCTCTACGAGTGCGAACGAGTTATTACGAATCATTTATGAAAATATATCAATGGTAAGGCAGTTAGAGAATGATTAGTGCGCTGATAGGATTCATCAACAATCATATCAGAGGTTAACTGTTTCTTTAGTTAGTACACCTATCAAGGAAATACTCGTATATTACGTAGAAAACGCAAATCAGTTTAAAATCTGAGAGTACACCATTAGGTTTATGGCATTAGTATTATTTTACAAAAGTAATTTTGAGTCTGAAAACAGGTGGCGGAAGAGTTGATTACCAACTCTTGAGTGAGTAACTCGCCTGAACTCCTGCTGTTATTTAATTGTAATACATATACATGTATGTAATTTAAAGTTTTAAAACTTAAGACCGGGTTAAGTTTCTAAATGTTTACCCAAGTTTTCGAAAGATGAATTTGAAATTTAAATTAGATGTATACAATTTTCACACTAAGTTATTTTTAGCTTATTTATTCTAGCAAAATTCAAATCTTTCATGCTATTTTCATTCATTAGAGGTGTAATTGTGTACAGGGTTCGTCCGGAAAATAAGTGTACTGAGCTCAGGAAAAAAAATTATTACACTTTTACATATCTTAAGCTAATATTCCTCAAAATACGACCCTTGTGAGTCGATACACTTGTTCCAGCGGCGTTCCCATTCCTGGAACGCTCCCGCGAAGGCATCATCGGGAACCTCTCGAAGACACGTCGTCACGGCCTCTTTGACGGCGTCCAAAGTCCCTATCGCGTTCCTTTCAAACTCCTCTTTATCTTCGGGAACAGAAACGTTCTCTAAAAAATGTGGATCATTTTTGCAGTGATCCGCAAGTTGTGTCGCGATTTCCAAACGATTGAGTCTTTGATCATCACTGAGCACTTTCGGCGCCAACTTTGCACAAATTTTTCGCATCTGTAATTGGTCCCTAATAATCTCGTGCACTATTGTTCTTGGCACATTACACTGCTCTGCTATCATCCGAACACTAAGACGACGATCAGAGTTCAGTACATCGCGAACTTTTCGCACATTTTCGTCGGTGAGTGTCGTTGATGGGCGTCCAGGCCGTGGTTCGTCGTCGACCTCTTCTCTGCCCTCCACGAGCATCTTGTGCCACCGAAAGATCATGTTTCTGGACATGGATGACTCCCCGTAAGCCTGGTTAATCATACCGACAGTTTCGGTAGACGATTTCCCAAGCTTTACCGCAAATTTGATGGAATAACGCTGCTCCAAAAACTTCGGCATCGCGTTCCGTGACGTGGGTCGAGCGTGGAGGTTCGCGTTAACAGAGCTCCTCACTACACCACAGCTCAGAGCCGACTGCCTTTTTCAGCGTCGCTTGCCAACATACCCCCCTCCAATCGCAGTCCATCAGAGCGGTGCTGGGCGCACCTGGAGCGGCGGGAAAAAATCAGTACACTTATCTTCCGGACGAACCCTGTATAATTCATTTTTGTTAACAGAAATTTATGCGGCATGTTCATGCGATAAATTATTATACTTAATCATATGGATGCTCTTACAATCGCATGAGAAATATTTTTCAGGCACCTTTACCCAGCTTACTCCTAAGAACAATCATATTGTGGTACTTCTCGGTATTAGTACATAGTACTACCGCAGGACTAATAGTTTTTTATTCTAATTACTTTCATCATGATGGCTCCAGTCTTTTTGTGGTGGTTTTTGAACAAGCAGTAGCTCTCCCCGCAGCGCGTTTGAAAATTATTTTACAGAATATTTTGCTCTTAAAGAGTTCTACAGAGTCGCACCCAAAACTAGTAGGACTGATTTTTTTACAAGAATTTTATTGACGATATACTTACATCGACTTAATAATCTTCAAAGTATGCTCCATGAGCTGCTACACACTTAGTATAACGTTGCTTCCATTCCCCGTACGCCCGCTGGAAATTTTCACTTGCTTCTCTAAAAACGGTGTCCTCACTCAACGGTAGCCCGCAGGCGACTGAGGTTGGTGTCGGTCTGTTGCTAAGAGCCCTCTCCACCTTACCCTGCCACGCAGACCCTACTCCACCGCTCCGTTCGAGCCAGAGAAAATCAGTTTTACCACTTTTGGGTGCGACCCTGTATAATTATTGCATTGTCGAAGGAAGTCACGGATTTGCATCCATCCTGAAACGAATTGCCATAGTTAACTTTCCTAACTCTCCTGTGGACTCATCAATGCTATCTTGTCATAAATATGGCCAAATAAACTCCACTAGAGTGGACAAAAAGACTGGATTTACTTAAATTAACAGTGTTACTTCATCATCTACTAGTCAATTAACCGGAGGTGTCATCACATAAGTCACAGCTGCTAAATTAGCCAACTTTATTCGAGCATGGCAACGACATTTCGGAATAATCTTGAACCAAGTAGAACAGCTGCGGTCCATCATTAATAAGTTCTTTCTGGCTTGTATCCACTTTCAAAACAAACTAATTGAGTCCCAATTTACTAATTTACTATACTACTTGAAAAGAAAAACGCCCCTTCAAAGCATTTTATTTTTATGAAGGGAATTGGGCAAATTTGGGAGTCGTCAAAATTTGGATTATCGGAGGATTGGTTTGCGTTGGAGAATGAATATTATGGCTTTCTTTGTGGAGTTCTTGTGACATTTTTCTGCATTAAAAAAGTTCTCTCGGTAATTGGGTCGAAAATTCCTGCAGCTGGGAAAGAACGTTAAGCTCCCTAATTGGTTGAATGATCGGGCTATGGCATCGTAAAGATTTGGCTTAGGACGAAGATTCATCCACCAGTGCAATTTAACGACATAAGGAATGTTGAACGATCAGCCAGCCATGTCATTAACGTCAGCTTTTCAATTTCGAGTAAACGGCATTCTCCGCACGGGAAAAAATCACGCCCGGGGATATCGGAGTACAGCTAATAAGTACTCGTCCACGACAAAGGCGCACTTCAAGGAACGCACTCGTGTATACATCGGAACGTCATTGAAATTCCCGAGAGCGGAACGCTACTAAAATTTGTTCCGAAAACCAGAAGCGTACCGAGCCACGCGCAGTTTTTCATTCTCGTAGGGGATTTTATCGTGAGTAAATGTTTATTCTCACAAAAAAATAACCTTTAAGAGTGAGTGAAGGAGAGAGAGAGATTGGAAGGGGGGTCATACTGACTGTGCGGGATGGAGAGGGAGACGAAAAAATGGTAGTCTCCGGTCCCTTCGTAAGACAGGAGGTCTTGTCCTCCGAGGAGCTTAAGTTTGGGCTGGGGAGGGCGGTGGATTTGTGCGAGGGGTCGGGAAAAAAAATGAGGGTTCTCAGAGGTTTTTTTGGTAAATTGGTGGTGGGAGAGGAGGGGGGGTTAGGAAGTAGATGTCGCCGCAAATATAAATGATAGGACGGCCACCAAAAGGAATTTATGCGCAAACGGGTCAGGGTTGAGTTTTCGGGGAAGGTTTGGCGGGGGAGAGGAGCTTGAGTGAGGCTCGGGGGCTGGGAAGGAGGAAGGGGGTGGCAGTTGGAGGGTAGTGCGATGAATTAAGCATCGAGGCAGCCCGTGCGAGTGGTTTGGGTTCGGGAGGAGTTTTGAGTCGCGAGGAAAATCGAGGCAAGTTCGAGTGCGCCCACTGGGGATGATGACTCCATGCCCTGCATCATTGGTCATTCCCTTCGTAGGGACCACAGATTTCTTATGTTTCCGGCCCGCCCCCCACCGCCTTATCTCCCCCCCCGTCGATCTCATCGCCCGCGAGGACCCATTCGAAAACCTCGCCGTTCGTCATGACTTTGCATGCTTGTGAAATTAATAAGAAGGGACGAGAAGATGCACTTTCATGTTCATGCGGGTGGTTCTTTGCCCGAGGAGGGGCGAAGTTGAAGTGTCAGAGGCGGATGGTGTTTTACGAACTTTGTTCGAACGAGCGGACGCTCTGTGCCGCTTATCTGACTCTTCAGGGTTTTTACCCTAGGGTGTGTATCTGATCGTATCGGCCAGAACTTACAGCATGTAGGGCATTAATTTCTGTCGGCGTGATTTATCTGGGAAAAAGGGAGCTACAAATGCACTGGACGAAACGCCTCCTAGATTTATCTGTGCGCCGCAGGACAAATACAAATCCATCTCCATTGAATAATCTATTGATTCAAACCTTTCGCTTAAACATTTTTATTCATCTACGAGGGTGGTCTAAAAATTTTCCGACCTGATAAAGACACAAGATATTTTGTTCTATTTTTTTATTTTTCAACATAGTCTCCTCGTAACTACACACTTCTCCCAGCAATGCTCACATCTCTGTAACATGGCCAAATAGTACTCGGAAGTTTTTCTCTGCAAAATAATTGTTCACGAAGGTGATTATCTCTTCATATGACGAAAATCTCTATCCTCCAAGCGCAATTTTAAGATGAGGTAACAAAACGAAGTTGCTTAGGGCTAGATCTGGTGAGTAAGCCGCATGGTCAAGAAGTTTAAACCGTAGTTCGTGGATTTTCGCCATGGCAACCGCTGAGGTAGGTACGTTGTCTTGGTGAAATAGGATTTTCTTTTTCTGCAAATATGGCCGTTTTTCCTTAAGTTCTGCCTTTAACATGTCAAGTAATGATGGGTAATTACGAAATGAGCAGAAATGCATGTATTATCATTGTTTGTATGTTTGAACAAAACAATAGTAGTAATAAATTGGAATTATTCTGAAAAGTCTTCTCCGATTTATCACCACATTTTTCCAGGATTCAACTATTTTCGAATACACTAAAATACTGAAAAAAATGTTATGGCCGACGTTTATTCCTGTTTTTGCTTAATATACAGTAATTAACTTTTAGGAAACGTTTTACGAACTTTTTCATCTGAATTAGCCCCGCATTGTTTCAACTAAACTTTGAATGTTGCTCGTGTATTTCCGTGGGCCTGCTGTGTAATTTCCCTCCATCTCTTTTGTCATTATGAAAAATTAAGGCTGGGATAAGAGAGAGCAAGGTGGACTCCGAGTCACCGCTCCCCATATGTTTACGTGGGACGGGAGAATGAGGGACCTGGGGCACTTCACGCGACCGAATTCAGGAGTGAATCATTCTCAAAGAGTAGCTTACACCAAAAATATTCCTCGCAACACCCTAGCAAAAACGAGCGATAAAGACGAATACTCAGGGTGGTAGGGAGGTAGGCGGGTTTTGGTTTTCAAAGGAAGTTGAAGAGATGATGTAAGAACATCGGAAAATATATTCAAAGGCACGGGGAAAATTAAAGAGGCATGTGTGCACGGCTTTTTGAAAGTCGTGATTGATCCCCGATAAAGATAGATCAGATATGCGGAAGTGTTTGACGGGGTGAGGGGGGAGGATTGAATGTGGCCGGCGAAAAAGAGTGGATAGTATATGGAGATTCGTGTGGGTGGTGGTTCGAGCAGCCCCATCGATGAGACCCTCCCTGCCATTGGGGTACCGGTCCCTAAAGTGAGGGGGGAATCGGAAGTGCGGCCCGCGGGCGGAATTCGGCTGCATTCGAGCTCGCACGCAGTGCCAAGATATATGGCGCATAAATGCATCATCCTTGTGATAACAAATCACGTGAGGCTAGCAGTGGAGTCATGACTGATCGTCAGGGTGGTGTTCGACAATAATGTAGATCCAATTTTCTACTCGAACTACCTACTGGAACAGATTTTGCCAAATATTAGAAAAAAATGTCTGCGATGCTACATGTACGCATGTGTGCTCGTATAAAATGATTTAAAAAATAAACTCACCGAAATTTTTCAACGTTTGATATATACCTATGAAAATGTATCTCAACTGAAGATACTTCCGTTGAAGAGTGTGTTTGTGCCTCCGAAACATTTAATTAACTCTGAGTCAGTTGTATTTTACTTTTGTTATATGTTTTGCATATATACATGCATACATACTTATAATATATATAATATATATATATATATATATAAAATATAATATATATAAATTAATATAATATATATGTATGTATATATTTTTTTCTATATATATATATATATAGAATGTGTGAATATGTATATATATATGTAGAAATGTGTGTATATATATATAGAAATATATATATACACACACAAGAGATATATGTATACAACATCTTCTGATGAAGATATGCATATATGGAATTTTAAACCTTCTTTTTTACTTTATTTAAAAAAGTCCATCAGGGTATACTTATTCCAAACTTTAAAGTACATTCAGCATTATTTGAAAAAAATTCTGTTACGAAAAGTCGTCATTGTATAGTAAGAGTGCCTTGTTTTGTTCTTTCAACTTGGCGTTTCCTAAAAATGTTAAACGAAAAAAGTACTTTTGTTTATTTTGGCGATTGGATTATAACTGGCAATATAATATTTTAATTCTCAATTTTCATGAAGATATACAAGTTACTTCAATGATAAAACTTAGATATTCATCCAATTAAAATAAGTATACGGTTTTTCTTCCTGAGAAATTTTATAACTAATCCGTTATAATTTATCATAGTTTTCTTTTTTTAACATATCATCTAAGTTCTATGGATCTATGAAATGAAATATTCTAAGTTATATGGATCCATAAAACTATCGTATTAAACCTAAATCCCATTGTGAAACATCTCGCCCAAACTTGTTTACTATCATATATTTGAATAATACTATTAGAAATGAATTAATTGTCATTTATACACTAAGTAGGGTTTTGAGATTCCTATTTTTTCACATTTCACGCATCTTTGATACATTATTTTAGGAAGTGAGGGTGATGACATGTTACTGGACTAATGTGCTTAAACACATATCTGATGTATTTATAGAAGATTTTTAATTGACTACAGCTTAGGCTTTGTTTGGACAGATAGAAGTAGTCCATCACTCATTTATCCCCTATTTGATTGTTAATTACTAAATTTAAAAACCAGTTTTGCCATAAAACTTTATCACATTGATATCAACCTTCCTGTGAATAGTGAATTGAAATTTTTAAAATGAAATTCTGGGCAGTTGATTACCCTTTTTAAATTAACACTGAGTTTCCTTTAAGTTTTCTTACACCGATCTGTTTTTACAAAAAAATTGAATAACCTTTCACGAAAGAGGCAATTTTTTGTCTTGCCAATTCCATTTCTTCGTGAACCCAAGATTTTAAACGGAGCATGCCGAGTTCCTTTTATGTTCAAAGACGTTTTGCAGGGAGCCTCACGCTTTTATTTTTTGCACTACTCGTGAAAGCAATTCTGGAATTTCGTGCCTTCATTGTTTGCTTTTCTTACCACATGCTACGTATTCAGGCACTTGGGAATGCGACGAACGTTAATATCTAGCTCATTTTTACCGCTCTTTCACCAGAGATCGCAAATCGAGCTTTAAACCTCGACACGTGTTTCGGCTCTTTTGATCCCCAAGTGAGGAACTGTAACAGCCTCGGAGAGTACCACTAATGCAAATTCCGTATAGTGGTCGTGATAAGGGCGAGATAAGATGCTCAAGGTGGTGTTTTGAAGGCTATTGTTCTCGCTATAGGAATTTTCTCGACACGTTATAAGCGAGCGTTTTGGTCTGCAAAACAGTTCGGAGGCATCGATGCAAAAACTCATAGGTTCCCTCCAGCTACGATCCAGATCAAATAGGTACTTCCAGTCAAAGCTGCGTAGCACATCAATTATTAGGGTCTGTTGCTTCATTATTTGCTCTCAGCAAGTCGGGAACAAGGAAGAGTAGATGTTCCTCCGTCATTAAATGCCTTTTCCATGTAGTCCTTTTACAAGTGTGTTCCCTTACGGTAATGTGTAATTGAAACTAAAGTAAAATTATATTGCAGCATTGTGTTTTCTTTATTAAATAAAAGTAATTAAGTTTTTTATTTGGTTACAATTATGTTTATTTACTATTATGTTGCCGTCCTCACCCTTGATCAAGTGGAATCCTTAGAACAAAGATTAAGCTAACATTTTAATAAAAGACGTATCCTTACGTATTCCTTTATAATTTTCTTTTGCTTTAGTACCTTTTAATTGTGTTCACACTTCATTACCTCGCAAATAACTCTTGTTTTTTCTAAACGAAATTTGAGCTGCCTAAGTGGTAGGTATATTAAGAATGTAGTAATTCAATAAATGTTAATAAGCAAGCAGTTACTTCATAATATTGATTTAATACATGTGTTATATAGTATAATAAATTTGATGTTTTCAAATGTAGTGCTTGCACTCAGGCTTTTATATTATCTGCCGAAGACACTAAACGCAGTAATGATAAATTAAATCTTCATTAGTACTCAACTTGTCTCTTATGAAGCGTTCCTACCATCTTAGAAAATTACCTTATTGCACTTGGAGATATTTATTTTACGTCGATGATCCATTGAAGGTGAAATTCAGTACGAAATATAGATCTGGATGCACAAAAATCAGTTTTTATAAGTACACTTGTGGTATTACCGGATCATACTGAAGCATTTTTGTGGTTGCAGGTTTATTGCGTAATATACGTTTGTTGACTCAGAAATAAGTTAATCCCAATAACTAAGATTCTCCGAGCCTCCGTCTTTTTATTTCATCTTAGGAATGTATCGAAAGATTTTGTTTAAACGTATTAAGCCAAAACTGGGACTTATTAGCTCATCGCTTGAAAGAGTACAAATACATGAAAGAAAAAAATCTTGCGAAAACTGCATAGGCATGAATAAATGAGCAGATTGGATGCATCACGAACCAGATGTGTATTATATACCTTTAACACAATGCGGAGGTATAAATTGATACAGAGGAAAATAGGAGAAGATCAAAGGATTAAGGTAGATATCATGGTAATGAGATGGGAGTGTGCAGAACATAATGAAGGGAAATAATTTGAAATCATGGCCCAAGAAAAGTCTTTGACGGTGATGGTTTGAGAAAAGTGTCTCGGCTATTGCCATCTTCTTAATATCACAGATTGGCGTGACAGTGCTCGTAAATACTACATAGCCCAGGGCAGATTATTACAATAGGTTCCCCACCCATTCGCCGTCGCCCCGCCTGGTCCTGGATTCAACAATGCTCAAATTTGGGCTGCGGCGGCGGGTCGGCCGCGCCCAGAGCCTCCCACCTTCCCTTTAAATCTGGTCTCGACCTTCCTTCCCTCCCGAGCTCCTCTCCCCCTTCCTTGCCTAATAGTTATGCGCAGAATGTAATCTGGGTGACAGGAAGGCTCTGCTCATTTTATCACCGATGGGCACGCTCAAGAATGGGCGCCTTCCCGACGCGACGGCCCGTCAACCCTCCGTCGCAACACCCCCGAAACGTACCAGAGAACTCTAGGAACTTTCTTCTTCTCTGTTACTTTCCTGGTCAACTACTCTTAATGCCTCCCAGCCGTTCTCTCCATCGTACCCTTCGTCCGAATCCCGGAAGTTCTGCGGTGTGTGTGTCACCCTCCTCTGAGGGACGAAGTGTTTAATATTCATTTTAAAGAATAGTCTTTTAATATTTACCGGTTTCCACGTCTTGCGTGGGCTCAGTGCGGGTTATTTCAGATTCCTTGACGTAATGTATAAGATGTTGTTTAAGTCTCTTCAACACGTGGACAAAGAAAGTTATCACTCCTCCTTAGCAGTGGTAAATTTAAAATATTTAGTCAACTGGAGAGACTCTATGAAAGTATTCGTGAGTTTATAATGAAAGTTTAATCAGTCGTGTCCGGCGTGATGAAGGGGAATAGTATTGCATAAACGTGGAGCACACTTTGCAATGCTCACTTGTTTGTGTGATAGAATTCTCGATATACTATAGCGCATTCCGATGCCTAGACGCAATCATTAAACGAGTTTCTAAATTTCAATTTACTGTGTGGATATATACATACCCTCTTTTCTCAGAGGTTCTGTGTATCCACGCAATGAATTGAAATTTATAAGTTTACCAGATGACGACGCCCAGGCTTGAATCAGGCTCATTACATAAATAAGTGGGCAATACAAAGGGTTGTTTCCGATAAAAAATAAAAGTTAGAAAAATAATTGGGTGGAAATATGATAGAAGCCAGTTGATTTGAATTTTAAAAGCAACGCACCGAAGAGGAATTTATTTTGTATACATAAATGGGTTTTGCGGTGTGCTATACAACTGTGTTGAACTACGGACCACTAACCCGAAAGTCAAGGTTCGTTTTTGGGTAACGCCTCTGGACACACTCACCTTCATGCTGTAAGATATTTTTGGGTACCGGATCTTCCCGGGTGACCATAGGTGGCACAGGGAAAGGAAATGGCCCCCGTACTCTGAATGGTGAATTTCACAGTTCAGAGTACGTTCATCGCGAAGGTCTTAATCTTCATTATCAGGTGAGCTCTTCTCTCATCTATCAAACCAACCTTCGGATTGACAATTGTGATATTTAACCTATTAAGGCAAAATGAATTCTTCTTAACTGAACTACTCAAACACACTACAACTACAACAAACAACTACTACAAACAACTACAAACGATGCCAAAGCGTTTTTTCAGTGAATTCTACAGGATATAATTTGATAAATGGAGGAAAAAGCATTCTCAAAATTTGCACACAAGCGAGACGGTAATGAATGGCCGTGTTCCCCACGTTCTCCGATTTACCTTGTCCCCGACATCTCTCCTCTCCGCAGTGGAACCTCCTGAACGCCAAAACTAGCATTCGAAGACTTGGGTGTGACAATGCGCACGAGGTAGGACCACGGAACGAAGGGTGCTATTTTTCGCCGGGGGCACCCACCCGAGCGATAAGCGCGGACCATATTTACTCCCCTCGCACCCATTTCAGGTGGCGTTCCACGTAAAACCACTTGGCGTGCTCGTTTGCATAAAGGGTACAGAGGAGAAGAAAGAAACTCGCACCATGCCCCAGGAATTATTTCCCGGATCATTCTTTCCGCGGCGCTAAGAGGATATTTTGCCAAGGAGGGTTTTCTCAGGGTGTTTGCCCTGAGCGTCGCCTTCGTGTAAATTTTGCATATTATTACAGTCTTCCGCGCCAGCATCTCCATATTTTTCGCGTAATTTTGCAAGATCCGCAAAGTTTTTCGTGGTTTATTATCAGAAGACAGATGTACATGCAGAAACTCATGCGCAAGCATTCAGGTTTAGTTAAGTACATGCTAAAAGCTCTCTGTCTCGGTAGGAGCGTCGCATTGGAGCTCACTGTGCGTATCCCTTCACCCGAAGGTTGGAGTAGGAGGGACGCACGCAAGGGGTACGACGCACCGACCCTTGCAGAAAACTAGAAATAAATTTCAGTGACGCTGGTTCCTTCGATTTTTTCTTTATTTCATCAGACTAGGTATTTGACTCTTGTGGAATGTTTTGGAAGCAAACGTTTAATTTGCGACCTTGCGAGTTCATGTATTTATGGTGATGATAGAGCGTTTCATTTCATCCGATCCAGTTTCAATCAGCGGGGCAATGTTTTTGAATATATCTTATTTTTGTAATAAATACTCAATTTATTAACAATTTACTCCATATTCATCACACATATGTTGTATTCGATGTCGTTAAACATAATTTTAAGTTGAACAGTTGATGAATGCTGTATCCAATTCTATTTTCTGCTCAGAATATCTTGAATTTATTCACTGAAATGCTGTTTTCATTTTAGAGGACATCAATTTTTACTCTGTATACAGTAAAGAAACTTGTTTGCTTTGCAAATATGGTATCAGCGGTTATTTTTAGTAAATAATGGATGGGCTTCTCAATTGGATCGAGTTTCAATTCCCTAATGTGATATTTCACTTCACGAATAAAAGATTTCTTTTCCCTTCAGTTGCACAAGTTAAAATTATTTTTATTCCAAATGATTTATAAAGCCTTTTCTTGATATATAACTGTGTATTAGCGAATTATAAGACAGGGTTACCAATGCGTATATGAAGGCCTGTGCACAAAAATCCAAACTTATGTAAATAATGGAAAACGAAGAACATGGAAACTAAGGAGTCTGCTTGAGAACGAGTGGATCAATTTGTTCAAGTGAATCAAATCGTTATCGTGTCATAGTTCGATTAAGTGGGGACAAAGCATGATTAATCAAAATTTGGGATGGTTATATCTTTATTATGAGATTTATTACAGCTAGCACTATAATCAACATTGCTATCGCGAAGTAAAGTTTTGGCTTATCCTGAATCATGTATGAGACTCATTATTTCATCCAGTCTTCGGTTTCAATAGATGTTAGTGACATTACATTACTTTTTCTGGGCGAAAATGAAACCGCGCAAATTCTAACGACTTTTCTTCGTTAAATTTTAGATTTAAGGAGAGTTAAGTGTGATATAACTGATATTTCCTTCCTTCCCTTCGCGCCTAAGGGAGTAAGTACCTACGTACGTAGTGCCCATCTACCTATTTGCTTCGAAGGCTGCAGAGAGCTTCACTTGACTGTAAGGTTCCGGTTCACCGGTATCTCTTCCCGCAGTCCCCTCATTACCTCCAGCCACCTGTATAGAGGGCAGGCAGGCATCATGAGTAATTCCATAAACCCGCTTGACCTCTCTTCCTCGGATCAGAGAAGGATTCGTCCCCACCGCACTCACCGAGAACTCACTTGCTTCGTCGCGAAAGGTATTGGGCGGAAGGGATACTGTTCGTAGACCGGGAAGCCATTATATCCATCTTCGCCCTTGTATGAGTGAAGTATCGTATGGGTCCTGCGCAAGCAACGAACTAAGTGCGGATAAAAGGTCACTTCTCACTCCCCCTTCATCATCCCATCCCCTCTTCCTTATCTCTCCCTTTCATCTCCCGCCCCTCCGTCGGGGAGACGCCTCACGTGGTGTAACACCGTCTCTCTCCCAGTTTGCCCCGTCGGTCATAACTCACGATGCGTGCGTTTGGGCCGCACGTATCTTTTTTGCTTTTGGTACGCTGGGTGAGACCATTTTTTTTCTTCACGTCACGCTTTCGTAGAACGGCGACGATCGACCTCCCGCTCCCTCCTCCCATTCGAAGTGGAGGAGGGGAGAGGAGGTGGGTTATGCGCCGGAGTGGGGGAGGAGAAGGGGGTTGTTTGATGAGGGACCGGGGCGAGAGTATCGCGAGGGGGGAGCATGGCGTCGCGGGGACACGCAACGCCCAAAGGCGTGGGAACGGCGGGATCTCGCGGTCGCGATAAGCCTTCGCCACCCTCGCCGCCACCCTTTCTCCCCCGCTCCGGGCTGTACCCCATCCCTCAGTCATCATCTCACGTACCCAGTTCTCACCTAAAGGGAGAAACTCGAGCTGGGGATATCCCACACGAGCCGCCTTCTTCGACTCCCTCTCGGGACAGCGCTAATTCCGGGGGAAATAATCCTAAACGCCGGCGACGTCGATTACGCTGAGAATTACGTTTGAAATAATAATAATAATAATATTTTATCAATTGCACGCGGGTGAAACTTCAATTACTCCAGTTTAAATTTCTTAAAGGTTTTTAAATACGGGAAATCACAAACACCGTAGCTCGAGAAGATAATATAGGGTTATTTTTTCAGCATAAGTCGTCAAGATTATTTCAACGTAAGTCGAGATAGAATAACCTCTCATCCATATCACAATATCACACTGACCTCTGAATTTTACGATTTGACGGTATTGCTCAGCGTGAATTTGTCCTAGACCACCTCCCTTAACTTCACGCCTAATTCTCACGGGCACTTATGATAGTGAAGCTAAGTTTTTAATTACATTGACTTATTATGGAATAGTATGTCTCTCATTATTGAATACCTCGAGAATTTCTGTATCGTAGGTCAAATTTTTAAATGAATGTTTGTTCAGTCCAATGTTATGGCAAACGAAGACATTGACGTAGACCTATAGTTCTGAAGGACCTCTGAATTTTACGATTTGACGGTATTGCTCAGCGTGAATTTGTCCTAGACCACCTCCCTTAACCTCACACCTAATTCTCACGGGTACTTATGATAGTGAAGCTAAGTTTTTAATTGCATTGACTTATTATGGAATAGTATATCTCTCATTATTGAATACCTCGAGAATTTCTGTATCGTAGGTCAAATTTTTAAATGAATGTTTGTTCAGTCCAATGTTATGGCAAACGAAGACAATGATGTAGACCTATAGTTCTGAAGGATTTGGCGCAAAATACATGGGTATGTTATAAACTATTTAATCACAGAAAAATGAAATGTTGTTACTACGGTAGATGCATTATTATGATTAGAAGACCAGGATAGATTATTAGCAGTTAAATTCACTCGAATAGTTTTTGTTGTTTGCATCATCTTTATATATTATCGGCTTCCTTTGTTTTAATTTCAAAATTTGATAATCGTTTCATCTGAAGGATTAGTGCAATTTTTTTACAATAGAATCGTCCCTCCATCCAGGTTTCCCAGCGATCTCCCTTCTACCACGACCATTTACATCCCACTTTCTTTCAATATTTCCTCCCTCCACTTTTTCCACCTTTTTAAAATTCTCCTAGCATCTTCGTCTCTTCTCCTACTCTATTTAAAACCTCGGCATCTCTATTTCTCTGTTTGAATTCTCCGTTCACTGCCACCTCAACATCTCAAAACCTTCCGGTCTGCGCTCATGCTCGCCCTTCAATGCACTAAGACGATGAGGTGGATGGGCGTGCGTGCTCCGATAAACCATAGAGCTGTGCTGCCGCAATTGACGATAATTGTTCCTGGTAGGGTCACCCATGCCAGATAGTTCGATGGATAAGAGCAGGAATGAAGGTAGTTCCCGCAGCGTCTGTTTCTCAATGCGGCGGCTGAAAAGGTGGCTGACCCCAGTTGGGTGGTAATTTAAATTGATGCTACCTACCTTAAAAACGGGAGGACAACGGAACAGAACATGAAATTTCATATCAGTGATTATAATTAATATAAAGATATATTTTAATTTATTTTCACCAATTTGAAATAAAATGCGTAACTGAATATGTATCACAAATATGCAACTTATGAAAAAGGTGAGGAGTGGGTTTTGCTTTTTCTACTATTTTTTTACGTTTATAATTAAACAAAAAATGGTAGTATTTCTTGAATTGATTGAGTCGTGGCCAAAAACCAAATAATTTTTGCGTTTATTGATCGAGAGTATTTATTTCAAGCTGTAGTGAGCGGTAAATAATGTTTTTTACTAAAGGAGCACACTTGCCATTCTATTTTTGCCATAACCAGGAAAACGTTTTTGAAGATATTAGCTAAGAAAACTAACTGGTGGAAAAGGGTGATATATTTTTTATTGACTTACATTTATATGCTAATTATTTAGGGAACGTAGTTGTCGATTCATAGCATTTGTTTTGATTACCTTATCATATCAAAATAAAAATGATTTCATTTCAATTTAATTCTTTTCTTGAATCGTACGATGCCAAATAAGAGTTTGCAAATTATTGCGCGGAACACTTTTAAAATTTTTGAGTAGAGTTCCGGCGTTTTTAACAATTGTTTGATTGTTTCTTCTCCCGAATGAAATATAAGGTGATTTATACCCAAGAGTGCAGTTAAATAAATACTCCGCTCTCTTTGCGGTTAACCGTTTGTATTTACCTCTCTATAATCAATTGTCCATAAATTTAGTCTCGAACTCTGAGAGAGAAAGAGCAAATGCCAGGGAGGGTGAACTGGAGAGAATTTTATCGATTGCCGCTGGGTGCATTTTCTAGTTGCAATACCTTGATGCTGGCGTTAGATCGCCGCCGCTTGCTCCGGAAAGAACACCCAATTCACTCCTTAGGGCAGAGAAATACGTCTGCCGCACTAATTTCGGTTTGACCTGGCGGACTAGTTATTTGCCGCGGCGTTCGTTGCAATTAATATCAGAAAAATATCGCCTAGTGTTAGACATTCAGAAAGAATTAATGGGCTAGCAAGCCGTACCAACAACCTCCATACGTTACGAGTGATAAAAAAACCGCCATTTCATTTTTTTTTAAACCGTTGTTTATTTACTTCTATTTTGTTGGTTTTATGTGACCTCCTAACCGTTGAAATGGAAGTGTGTTGGTACGGTAATTTTTCAGGTGTATTTTTTTAAAATTCGCTTTAACGTTTGTCTTTCGTGAGGAAATTCTGTGGAGTGAATTAAAGCACTCAACGTTATTTTTATAAGATTTTTCGTAAGTTTTTATTTTGTGTATAACTAAATATAGGCTTCGCTAAATGGAGGTATCAAGTGGTGATTGCAGTGAAATATTATCTGTTATTTGAGTTCATTGCATAATTAATTTCATAAATAAATTTCATACTTCTCTTTCCTAACATTATGTGATGTACGAGTATTTTCCGCACGGAACTTTAATACAACCAAAAGACACTCTTTGCGCTTAAGTATTCACAATCGGCTAAATGCCACTTCAAAAACGTCTCCGACATAATTGTTCGCCCAAATGAGTAGACCAGTGCGAAACATCAGTTGTCTTTGGATTAAATGAAGAGTTTGTGTTTAAAAAAAATAAACAAATGTGTTTACCGGCTGTGGTGCATGCATACAATAATTTTCTGAAACGGGATTTTGGTAGCTTAAATTACCTTTTTTGGTTCTTTGATGTCGTTAATTTATTATTGACGAATATTCATAAATTTCTTTATTATATTATTCATTTAGTAATGAAAAACTGCAGTTAATTTTCATTGCTCTCCACCGCAACCCCGTAAAATAATTAGTTTCTTTTATTGGTTATGCCGTGGAAGTAAATCTAATATTGAATTTAAGAATTAAACCCAGCGAGACTCATATCAGTTTGGCGACCTATTATCGATTCTTATACAATCACCCAAAGCGAAGAAAAGGGACTACAATGTGTCTGGAATGAGATTCATAAGGGCGACCTGGTTTCCCACATTTGTGAGTACGAGACCCTTATTTCTAACTACATGCATTTTTCCGATATTTTCCAATGCCCACGGAAACTCAGTCTCAGTTCGCTTTGTCTCTCGACCCCCCCCCTTTCCCCTCCCGGCGAGCGTGGCACAATTTCATTAATTTCTCTGCTTTCTCTGTGGAGAGAAGTGAAGCTGATCTCGTAGTACATACAATTGTAAAAATCTCGACGAGCAGCGTGCATTGTAATTCTCCGGCAATATGCAGAAACGTTACGGCCCCATCAAAGGGTTCGTTCATCCCACGCTATGGGGACATCGAGAAGAGCTTGTGATGAGTGATCCAAAAGGGGACCGAATACTTGCGTCAAATAATCGTCGCCGTACCGTATTCGATGTTACCCACTCCGCCGGAATCGCTGGCAAGACGGAAAGCAAATAGAATGACTTAAACGCTCCAATTAATGGTCCTCTACCCCACCTACCGCACGAATACCGACCGAGTTCTGCGAACTTCGAAAGGGAACGGAGGGCGATGCGACGATCGATAATACTCCGCGGAAGGGCTGTAAATGTGTGTGAGGGAGAAAGAGAGAGAGAGAGAGGTGGGGTTTTGGCCGATGAAAATTTTAGCATAAGGGCGGTGAGTTCGTCGCGCACGTATCACTGAATTCGACCGCTCACTTACATGACCGCACTCACATGGTATCACCATTTACAGTATCTTGGACTCTTCCAGCCCATCCCGAAGCTTCAGTGTCTCGAACTTCGTTTGGAACTTTGTATTCTTTTAGTCTTGAGGGCAAGGGACGTTCGCCGTAATCATTTGACTTCCTTTGCAAAAATTATCAAAAGGAATCAATGATGAAATTGTTTGTAAAGAGGGAAATTTGAGGTTGGCGTTTGCTGCGCGTGAAGTTCACGTGCCTGAGACCGAAGAGCGCGCGACTTCTTCACATCCCCTTATTTATTATAGATTGGCGTCATGCTTTCCTTGGAAAGACGTCGTGGGACTCGCGTTAAAAATCGATTCAGTTTATTTAGCAGGGATCATTTCGAAACTTGATCCCTTCATTATGCCAGTGTAGTTAGTATGATACCGCGCAAAAGGAAGTGCGTTATGAGAACAAATCTCTCGTTTATAGGATGTAAATATGAAATATTTGATTTTTACGTTAGGAATTCGACCATTAATGGATTTTTTTAACGGGATCAACTCATACATCTACACTATACCCCGGAAGCCGTCGCAAGCACGTCTGGCAGAGGATGGTAAGTCACCAGCCATTCTACAGATACTGATACTATTTATACATTTTTTGGCACCCCGCGATCCACCAAAAAACGCTTGAAAAGGGGTTCACATATACTATATTACGAGTGTTACATGGTTAGCAGCTATTTCTATGCCTACACAAAGAGGACAAGAAAATACGTCAAAAGAGGGCAGGCAAACATGCAATTCAGACACTTATTACCGGTTACTATGCTACGCATTCCAAACGGACATTTCACAAACGCAATAGGCTTTATACTAGTATGCATTCACCTACACTCCACCTGGCTAAAGGGCACACGGCGGGGGGCCTAAGAACGCCAAATTTGAATCTATTTAGTGCATTTACTGATATAGTGTTTTGTGGGAAATTGATTTGATCTTGTAAACCCCTATTTTAGAAAATGTGTACCTATTATTTTCTTAGGCCCTCCCCCTTTTATTGTTGCCGCGAATAGTGCGCTGGAAAAATGAATACTTCTATGGATGAATCTATCAGTTCGACAATCTAACTCTCTAATTTTGTCTCAATTGTTGGCCTTGCCAATGTAATTATGGGGCCTAATTATATTTCCAAATCCATGCAGGTTGTAGCTTAGTATCTTCCTGCTATTAAGAAATCTCATAACATCGTATTAGATTGCCGATGCCATCGAAGATTATTTCCATCATTGAAACGCGTCGGGAACCAACGTAAATTCTGCGAAAATTTATTTTACTAACAGTTCCGGAAGCGCAAAACTACCTATCGTGTCAAGTGGTGAGGTTCTTTCTCAAGGAATGGTGCGTCCCTATTTTAAAATGCATTTATTCGGCGACGAAGTGAATAATGTTTTCATGAATTCCGCATATAGCTTCTTCATTTTCATGGTTATATCATGGTTGTTCCTTACTCCCTCCCATTGCGCGGAATCAGTTCTTAAACTGAAAAATTTACCAACCACACCGGCAAGGGGGGCTCAGATGAGATCCAGGCTTGTGATTTATGAGATACTGTTTATGAGAAATTCTTGTATAAAATGGCTAAGCTGACCTCCCCCGCTAGGTGCAGTTTATGGCCCCCACGCTTGTTTTATGCTCCAACGCTGCAAGGATGTTCTTTTTTTGTGGAGCGACGAGACCAGCGTAAAGAGTCACGTTTTGGTTTTTAACTGTGCCTTCTCTACTAAGGTAGGTGCCCGCCATAGCCTCTACGGCCGGTGACCCAAAATGGGGTCGCGCTGCTCCCGTAGGTTCCGTTGCTTTGCTACCTTTGAGGTTTATGAAATATTTCGGGTGAAAAAGGAAAAAGAAAATGTTAAGTGATAAAAATGCACAGTTTGCATGAACTATAGAGTTGAGTTACTCTTCGTGCAGTGCCAGCAGAAAATTGCTTATTTTGTACGATTTTTGCAGACCCGCCAGTTTCTCTTTTTTTTTAAGTGCTCTGTAATTTCTTCAGTTGGCATTTGCGGCTATTTTGACTCAATGATTTCTCCAAAATTAAAAATTTTGGGTATTGCGTTCGTGGTAAATAATTTCTCGAATGAGGTAGCGTTTACTCTACGAACATGCAAATTGGATTTTCATACTCCCTTGTTTTACCTGGATTGCTCTTGGGCATTTTATTGAATCAAAAGGAAACACAGTTTTTTTTAATGTATAAAGCCAGAAAAAGTGAGCAAATAAGTACCTTGCCTGAGTATTCCTTTTTCGTAAAAGTTACGGGTGCGACGATGAAATATTAGATTTTATTGAACACTTTGCTGGTGGGAGCAAGTTAGTAAAAAATGGCTGTTTTACTTACCACGTAAATCACACAAACTCTACTTATTTCTTGAGGATCGCTTTAGTGGATAATAATGCATATGTAGAATGCGCATCTATTTTTCATCCATTTTTCTTCCATTGTATTTTACAAGAGCAAAATAGCATGTTTAGCCCTGCTCGGCTTGCATGTTTGATATAACATTTTCCTCAGAGTACCAATGGGGTCGTAAAAAGCATTTAAAGCTCAATTGATTCTTAATATATAGTAGTCGATGTGTTCTTAATGAAAAATACTTAGGCCAAGTAAGAGAAGATATAAGTTTCAAAATATTTCCGTAGATATAATCTAGGAGTGGGGATTGCCGATTTCAATAAATATAACATAAAGCGGTATCCTTGAAACTTATAATTCACAAGACGTCAACATTTCGTATGGTTTTGTCCTGCTTGTGCGAAAAATTTATTTTGGCCATATTCTCCCATCCTTTACCTTTTTAAAATTGGTCTTCGCATGTTGCGGGTTTTCGTGGATTGTTTAGGTACCTTTGATCGTGTTTATATCAAACCAATCATTGATGCAAGTATTTATTTAATGACTGACTCGGGGCGAGATCGAGATTATATATAGTCCTTCCTTTACCTAATCCCTTAGTGTTACATTGAAGTAATTACATTTACAAACACCCAAGACTTAGAAGAAGGAAAACCCACCTTGGCGGGAATCAAACCCGCCAACTCTGGGTTGGCGGGTTTGATTAAGTGTTTTGAGTGAGTAACCCCACCCTCACCTGGGTGGGCAATAGAACGATCGATAGATGATTGACGCCGAAGTTAGGCTAAGTCGATTGCTATCTAAATTACATTATATTGGATCCGACGGCTAATAAAAAATTTTCACGTGATCTTCCGTTTGATCGGATCACGGGGATTTAGAGCCAAGTGAAGATAATTTTAATAATTATAATTCATGTGGTTAAATCGACATTATAACGCTTAAAAACGTATAAGTAGCTATCGTCTTGATTTTCAGCTAGCGTGTAACCTCTTGGGTGACTTATTTTTGATATTAGGACATTTTTGGAGCATGATATGGCTCAACGATCTGTGGAATAAAAAACACATTCAAGAGCAGACATTTCCGTTTATTAAAATGTTTTGTGTACTCAGTTTCGATTGTATGGGTTAGTATGGCGTTTTTCGACACATCGCGAGCGATAATTTTACATTAAAAAAGTATTTTTAAGGTAAGTCCTACCAAGTCGACTATTTGACAACGCATTTCGAACATAAATGGTGCGAATCATAGATTTTCATTAACGAGGCGGTCGAATGTACTGAGTTGAAAGAAAAATAGGCATGGATTTAAGCCAGGGATTTATAAATTATCCGAGGAAAATAGAACGGAGCTCGACCAGGAAATGAAGCAGTTGTGCAGCACGCGGAAGTACCAAGTGAACTACTATTGGCACGCCATTGTATTCTTCGACGAAAACCAGACTTCGTATCACATTACTGAAAGACATTACGGCCCCGAGTTTGCTCTGCAGGATCATCAGGGGCAGGTGTTTGAAGGATTGACGCGAAATAGAGAGAAGGCGATGAAGTTCGAGAGGAAGGGCGTCAATGCAATTCAGATTCACCGCCACCCCTGCTGCGGCAAAGGGGATTGGAGATGGGGGATGGTGAATTTCAGTTGTCATCGCCATTCATTTGCCTCTCGAGGGCATAAAAACTTGACTGAATCCGGAGGCCAAAGAAAAACCGAGCACCACCCCCTCCCCCATCAACAGCATCTGCCCAATCCCATACGAGTAACTGTGGCGAGCATTTTTTTTAACTCCTTCTGGAAAATCGACGAAGGAATTCATGGAAACGATCGAGCTTAAAATCGACACGATGCTCGTTTACTCACGCTTCCCCGCACCCTCAAACCGTACGGTCCGACGCCGCTCGGAATCCTCTTAAGTCACCACCCCCTCTCCCACTTTTCCGCCCATCCCTTTTCACCCCTCATTGTCCCCGAGCCTCGTTACTCCACCCCTCTGATTACTTTCCCTCGCCCGCCTTCGTCGCGGCGCGCGCCGGCGACCGAAGGAACCGCGCGAACGGCGTCCACCCCAAGCTCTCCTCCCGCCGTCTTTCTTCCCCCCTCCCAACCCTCACCCTCCCCCGCGCGCACGCCATGCAAAAGCTAACCTAATTCCTGGCCTCTTTGCTCTTAAAATATTCATTTTTCGCAACCCACGTAAAGCTTTTGTGTAACCTCAGCGGATCTCTTGGGGAAACACAAAAGGTTCCCCGCCTCCAATCCACCACCACTCCTCAAAACTCCATTTTTTTCCTCTCCTCCTTTCACATAAAAACACATAAGCTGTTCGCGCGTTTATTTTGTTTTTTTGTTTTTTTTCGCGTTTTCCCCTCTCCATCTTGGAGTACGCGCGCGACCTGGTGGATGGATTTCTTGGGATAGAGAGAGGCAGCGGGAAAAAAATGAAGATAAGGGAAAAATGGCGTTGTACTTTGATCTTTTCTCCACTATTTCTTTGGCGTACCTCCCATCAATTCCCCTTCTCTCCCTCTTTCCCCCGCATTTGAATCTCAATACCGTTTTACCCTTTATAAATCCCTCCCTCGACACTATGACTGCCTTAGGCGTTCTCCTTCTCGTATTGTTCAGTGTTTTTGAATTCATTCCCACTCATGTTGCCTCACGGGTGCTCCATTTATCTCATCATTTTGATGACAGAATTACGCATTTTTTGTCATCAATGGCTCAAAGAGGGAACGGAAGTCTAGGAATGGATGAACGCGCTAAATTCTTGTTTCCTTCGCAGGCGTAGTCTTCATGTGCATCTGTGTGGTGACAATTGACGGTAAGTAAAAAACGGAGGAATGATAGGCGAGAAGAGAGTAATACGGGGAGAAGTCTAAAGAAGTCGATAAAAAAAATGGGACGCCCAGCGTTTTGATTTTCAAACTCTACCGGAAGTTGTTGGATAGAAGGGAGAGTGTTAAGCCAAATGAGTAGGTGGAGGCAAAAGATTGAGAGAACGGAATGAAAAAGGTGGAGAATATGCAGAATGAAAGAATATATTTATTTAAATGTACGGTGTGTATTTGTGTCTTGTTAGGCGAAACTTGGAAATGTAGCTTTAATTAGTCTGTGATCATCCAAAACCTACGTTAAACGGTGGATAGTCTTAAAATAATAAATCCATATTTTTAATGACTCCTACTCTCGTTAACAACCCGGCTAAAACGTCGGGAGGTCCATTAGTTGCGCGCAGTAAACGATATCGGTTCCGTCACAAATGCCTGGCGGGTAGGTCCCGAGGTTGTGGTCATCGGGGGCATATAGGGTCACGGGATACAAGTACTGTCGGGTGGCGGGCTCTTATGTTCAACTGGAGAGCGAAATGGCCGCAAAAAGACTTCTTCAACCGCTCCTTACTTTTCATCATTTCGGAATCCGGCGGCAGATTTCCTGCATCCCATTGTGTTTAAATAGTATTGGAATTTCTGACGCGACGTAAAATTCGCTTTTTGACCTCCTTCTTGGAGTGGAGGTGGAGGAATGAATGAGGGAGTTGAAAAGTTTGAAAGCAGCCCAGTCGACTGAAAGGCGTTTCCGGTCGAAAATGTTTCGAGTACCGTAGACCTTCCAGAAGAGGGGGGAATTAGAGCAATGGCGTCAGAGCTTAAAAAGATCGTTAGAGTGTAAAGTAAGACAGGCTTTTCTTTCGGATGGATTGCAATTCCGAATCAGAGAGTCCGTTTTCTTCCATTCTATTCAAAGTTCCACTCAAAGAGGGTGACTGGGGCTCCAAGTTGTTAAAATGCTCACTAGATGAGTACCTGCTGAATTGTTTTAGACGGATTTTGAAAGAGGCTTTGGGATTGGGTGCTGTTTAAAAATAGCAGGAAAATAATGTATTTAAAAATCATTCTTTGTTATATGAAAAAATTGTCGGCTACGGTAGAGTGAAATGTAATCGCGAGAAACACTGTAAAACCTTGTCACTGATCTTTGGAGACAGCGTCGTGATACAACTGCTAATGGAAAATCCATTCCTAATTTTCGCATGCATTCCTATAGGAAATAAATTACTCGTAAGTGGTACCTCTCCACTCATTATACGTATTAATGTGCATATAGAAATGAACGACAGTGATTCTTGAATAATAATTTTCTGAAAATTATGCTGAAATCGTGTTCAATGAGTAAAGATGTGGAGAAAAGTTTCGTAAAAATTTCCATATGGAGAGAAAATTTCCATACGCTCTATGAATGTGTGTGTGACCTGGTCTTTGAGGGAAAAAAAGAACGTGAGTAGACTGGGGACTTTTGAGATGTGTGAGTGGCGAAGAATAGAAAAAGCAGGAGGAAGGTATTAGCCGTGGTTTCAAGCAGTGTTTTTAATGTGAGAACGATAATTGGGGATATCTGAGAAGGGCACAATAAGTAGTTGGAGGACATATTGAAAGGCATTGTAAATTTGTGAATGAAAGGAGAACGTTGGGTAAGTGGGGTAGAGGAAGTAAGAGTAGGAAAGCAAGAAAGTGGGCAGAAACTTGGAAGACATGAAAAAATAAATAATGTAGGGCAATGGCAGAGGAAGTCGTCATGACACTTTTATGTAATTATTTGTTGAGGACCGTCCAAAACCTAATGTTTAATTAATAGGACACCTTTAATGAATGGTTAAATCGATTCTCCGCGAAATTCCAAAGCAATATCCCATCAGATCCCTATTTTATCGTGTAATTTCTGAATAACAAAACGTTTGTAACCCATCCAACAACCTTCAGCATGGAGAATGGATGCACATGTATGCACTCGAATGCAAGGAGGGTTGCGGCGAGAACGGCGTCCAAGCCTTGCCGCCTGAGCTCCGCGATCAGAGGCAGAGACAAAGCGGAGCGGCTCGTCCATGTCCGATCTTTGCTCTTCGATGCAGTTAAGAATGTGGTTATATCGCTCCTTTGCGGTGCTGACTGTGTACTGGCTTCCCTATTTCGGGCCCGGTATCGAGTTCTCGGTGTCGTGGCGTAGTTTGACAATCATTCCGGTCCGGGATTCTTAAACATTTTAGTTCTGCTATCAAAAAAATGTTGCATAGTATCGCAGTGTGTGGACCCAAACGAATAAAACCATCATAGATGCGTTTATTGCGCCAAATTTGGAAATATATATTGAAAGTATTTTCTCTGAAATGGTAGCACGTTTCCCTCAGAATTAATATTTCAAGTTATTTTCTTTAATTAGGAGCAATAATTAAATTGTCGCATCCTTTATCTAGCTACTGTAGATTTGAGAAACGTATATTATACAAATTCCAAGAAACTGTTTGAGATTACGTGACAGTAACCTCTAAGGGAGGTATCCGCTTAATGTACATTACAATGCAAAAATTATAAAGTGTACAAATCCAAATTTCAAGAAACTGTAACAGTAACTTCAACGGAGTCACCCGCTATGTGTGCATTATAATGCAAAAATTTCAGAGAGTAAAAATCATTCAATCCCGGTCAAGGCGAATGCTTTTTACTCTCTGAAATTGTTGCATTATATGTACAAATCCAGTTTAATGTGAATGATTTTTGTGCTCTGAAACTGTGGCACATCATATAGATGCGTTTATTGCGCCAAATTTGGAAATGTTCCGAGTTAATAAAATGTACCATGATATACAAGTGAGATGAAATGACAATATAATTGAATGATTTACTTGCATTCCCATATTATCTTTAATAAAACCAAAGATCCTATAACAATGAGGAATTAATTTGAACTATTAGCGCTTAACTCGGTTGCAATTTCACGACGATAGGATCACATTAGAACAAATATAAGTACAATTATGTTGTAAATTATAAGGTCAATTTTTAGTACGAGTATGTTAGAAGTGTGCTTATATTTTCTACTCGATTTAATTATGTCAGGTATTTGTTTAATATGCATCAAATATATTTATGTTGATGAAAGAGGCGACAATCGCAGGACGAAATATTAGTTATCTCTTTTTTTTCTTAAGGATGATTTCTAGATATTATGCGATGGAGTATTAAAAGGGAATTCAAATTCATCAGATAACTAAAATAAAGAAATTATAGATGAAAAAAGATGGCATTTTATTATCATAGTCTTTCCATAGGGATTTTATTTACCAGAACGAGTATCGCCACGCTCATCCAGGGTATACTTTGATGTTTGTCCTGATAATGCTCTTTTTTTTTTAAACCCTTCCTCTTTCCTCAGCGAGGCAAAAAGAGACGTCTTCATTCCGAGGGGAGTGACTATTATATTCTGCAGGAACCAAATAACCATTTCTGTTCTTCTTCGCCCGTAAACCTTACAAAGGCAAACACGTCGAACGCAGATACAGTGTCAACAGGGTCTGGCTTGACCCTGGGGAGAAAAGGATGGGGTGGGACAACGAGCGCAAAGGGAGAGAGCGGGGAAAAAGGCGTCGGACGCCCTCGTCTCGCCAACTTTCACTCAGCGGATTCCGACGCGTTTCGTGATATCCTCCTGCACACAAAGGCTAAGTGGGGACCTTCTTTCTTCTGTTTGGAAGGAGAGGGAGCGCCCCCCACACTCTATTTACCTTTTATCATTGTGGATGCACTCACTTATGGGCAAATAAATCATATCACATATGCACCCTCCAACTCTGAGGACTTCATGTGTACGTTATCGACCAAGTTAAATATCTGAACATCCGATACGATACTGGCTGGCATCGTGGTGAAAGGTGTTTTTATCATTTGGAGCAATTTCAATTAAACGAAGACACTCCGATTCTAATATTGTAGTTTACCAAAAGTGATAATCGAGGAGGCAGTAATGAGGGCTTTATTCCAACTTTCCTTACGCCAATCACTGATAATAGCTAGGAGATTGCTAGGTTTCCTTCACTTGTAGATATGCAGCTCTCTTACTTTCGTCGCTATTGATAACAACATGCGGAACACCAATGTGAAATACCCACGGATATGCATTTTAGAAACTGTTTCCTCCAACAGTTAATTTCAAAATGCCTTGTTAAGCAAGTTAAGGAGATACTGTGGCACCTATTGAATATAATACAATCAATATTTAATAAGTCATCTTGAATATTATTCAATAAATAGGTACTCATCATTGAACTACTTTTTTGTGAAGATAGAAATGATTGTTTGTTGGCAATGAAAGATTTATAGTTTGGACTGGATGCATATCAGTCACGACTGAAGATGAAATCGCGTTGTCTAAATAGTATATTCCGACATGGTGGGGACGGCGGACATGATTGACCGAGGAGGAATGCAAAATTATGTCCTGCATGAAGACACACAGGATTAATTTGTAGCATACGCGTATTAAGCATACTTCGACTCTGCATAAAGTCGCATGTTATGTATCGATTCTTTAAAATGCTATATTATAGAATGACTCGATATAACCCCCAGTATTGACGAAGTAGATGTGCATAATATCGCTATACCACATCAATATGTATTGAAGGTCAGGTCGGACACGAAGAACCAGTGTAAATAGCCAGAGGAATCGGATAGATGGAAGACGTAGTGCTCTTTGGAAAAGAAAAAAAGAATTGAAGTGATTTCAAGGTGTGAGATATGACATGAAGGTCGCCGGAGGTCGAGGGTAAAACTTGTAAATGGAGGACGAGAATTTGTGTTTCTTTGACTATATGCGTGGGTTTTCAAGAGAGAGAGAGAGCGCGGAGGAGCTGCCCCCTTTGCCGTCTCTCTTCCTCGAGGATCATCTCACAGGCGGCCAAAGCTTCCGCCATCCCGGAAAATATGCTCCTTTTCCAAGCATTCATTTTCACAGTTTTTGTGAATGCTTTCCGGGCTGAAGAAAGGCTTCCGAAGATTTATTTCTTTTTATGTCTGCGGAGGAAAATAAATGAATCATCGTTTTTTTTTGCTGGCTGTAGTACGTAGCTCATCGCTCTCATCTTGATCCCTTTTGTATTTGCTCAAATGGAAACTGTTGCGCGTGTTTGTTCCTCTCATGACCAAGATTCTGTTGGTTGGTAGAGGTGTTTAAGCACCTGGCGCCCTATCCGAGTCGGAAATCTCCCATATTTTGCTCTACTAGCCATTCGATCTGAAATTGGGTGGTTTGATGTCTTTTTCCTTGAATGGAAATGTAGCGTAAGAGGCTCAGCGAGCGTTGGTTTCTACATGAAGTGTTCCATTGTTAAGGTCTTATACTAGATTTGTACATCTTCGTGCCCAAGTGTGAGGTTTACCATGGCACTACGAAGGGATAGGGATGATGTGATGGTTAATATATTGGGTTTCTACCCCGAGGGGCCTGATTTGAATCGTGTCGGTGGCTGACCTTTTCAATTGTGTCCCGAATCTCTACTGCGTAGCGCCCCAATAGGGATACCGATTCCCCTTTGACGTGCCATGTGCTATTAGTGATCGAGATCCATTTTGGGGTGCCACGTGGAGAGCACTTAAAGTGGAGTACGATGTCCGTCAGATGGGTCGTCAAATTGTGAACCTTCTGCCGTATTCCGTTAAAATTAGGTTGATGCAGGGTTTTTTTTCCTTCCCTTCCTCCATTTTCTATATGTAATAACTCTATTTAATAACACACCAACCTCTGATGGGGTAAATATCCATGGTTGTCGCCCGAATGAATATTATTATTGTCATGGCACTGTACCCTTAAAACTGAAGAATGATCGCAGAAAAGTTTTACCTATATATATACGAGGGTCATCCGGAAAGTAGTACCCGTTCGTGCCGCATGAAGTGCTGACGACGCGAGTAGCCGCTGGACGAGGTCAGATAGCTTCAGTGGCTTGTCTGCCTTCTCTGAGCCAAGTTGCGTGACGCTAGCATTGCCTGTGTTGTTTCTGTGATTGTTTACAATGTTTAAAAAAATTGAGAACGCCGCCAGTTGTGAAGTGAGGGCAGTGATTAAATTCCTCAATGCAAGAAACGTTCGCCCATGTGATATTCATCGCCAATTAAAGGAGGTGTATGGAGACAATGTAATGGACGAGTCGTCTGTTCGGCGGTGGTGTCGCAACTTCAACATGGGGAGGGGGAACACACACGACGATGAGCGTTCGGGGAGACCGTCTGTCATTACAGACCAACTGGTGAGCTCAGTTGACGAATTCGTGAGGAACGATCGGCGCGTCACAATTGATGACATCTGTGAGCATTTTCCCAATGTTTCTCGAACAATTGTTCATGAAATTGTTAAACACCATCTGCATTATGCAAAAATTTGTGCAAGATGAAGATTTGACAGCGATGAAGAACTTAAAGAAGGAGTGACCCTGTATCTCAATGAGCTGGCGGCGAAGGACTATGCAGCAGGAATACAGAAACTTGTCACGTTATGACAAATGCCTTAATTTGCTTGGAGATTATGTTGAGAAGTAGTTTAAAGTATCCTCTTTCAAATAAAATTATTTATGTTTGTTAATATTTACTTTTGTGTCTTTATTTCACGAACGGGTACTACTTTCCGGATGACCCTCGTACAATGGATCTTTATACCTTTGCTGGAAACTAATAAATTTCAAGGTTAAATCTAACTTATAGGGTCGTTCCTTTTATTCTCAAACTGAACGTCAATTTTGGAAATTCATAACAGTTATGAAGTTTGGATTAAAAATTTAGATGAATTTTAGAAGGTGTTCTGAAACACTTGACAGTAAGTCTGTCATGTTGATAACTGCAATTATTAATTAACTTATTATAATTATTATGCAATACATTAATATTTCTCCTTCCTAATTATTTTTTCTCTTTTTTTTCCAGGTAAGCGTAAATTCTTCATCCCTTCAAATCTTCCAGAGTTTTGGGTAGGTACTGAAATTTGATTCGGGATGTTAAAAGAATAATTATTAATTTTTTAGAATCCTTATATGAAGTTTGTTTGCAACCGCATACTGTAGTCAATCATCGACTCTAGTAGGTATTAGTGGATACAAATGCCTCAATGAGATTAGGATTCAATTGTTGGTGGGGTTTAACTGCACGTTGAATACAATAAAGGTCATGGCTGACGAGTTGAATATGACCTTGATGTGTATTTCTAAAATTGGATCGCACAAGATATTTATTTGCGACTAATTACAGAATAATGAATGGCAGCTTTGCGTGATCGCGGCCATAGAATGGTGGGTAGAGAGTTTGACTTCTGATCCGGTTTGTAGGGCCAGGGTTTTGTTCCGGGTGACTCTCATGAGTACTTTGAACCTCTCCCTAGCTATATGCTTTATCATGTTACAGATATGTCTTAGAAATCGCAGGCGGCGGAAGTATAAAAACTGATTCTACTATTTTGATGTGTGAATTTCACGCATCAGTGTTGGTTTGGGGTGATAACAACCCCCACCTATCAAAACAAACTTAGCCTAGTGCTGTTTTTTTTGGTTTAGTTAGTGATGAGAAATTAATTGTTTACTGATTCAGTTTATGTTATTTTTTAATATACGATAATCTGCATTGGTAAAAATCTTTATAAAAATTTTGCTAAAAATAATCTCTGACCGAGTACTAGAGTCTTTATTAGTTTTAAGGAAGAGGAAATATAGTTATAGTTAAAAAGTATCTCAATCAATGCTGCAGACGCTGAAAAGCAGTTGATTTTTATATTTTGAGTTAAATTCTATTAATAATAACATTTTGCTTTTATCTTTTCGCATGAAAACGATTAATACATTCAACATGCTATTAAATGAAATTATCGCTGAATATTATTATATTAAAAAAATAATATATAATATTATTATAATATTATATAATATATTATTATTATTTTCAGAGCGGTCACTCTATTTACTTTATCCACATGAGTGGTTCATCAATCGTATTGATATAAAATATTTTGTTCTGCTTGCGTCATAAAAGATAATTGTTTTTCGCTTTCTTTTTGTTTGTTGGTTTAATTTTAATTCTCCAGAATATCTATTAATTTTTTTTTATTTGACACTAGTGAAACATTTTTTTGAATAACTGAATTTGATATATATTTTGATTGTTGTTAGTTACCGTTTCTTCACCTGTGATTGGTGGTGAAACATTGTACCGCAACCTTCACCATGAGGTTTTAATCAGAGACAAATAGTAAAAGCGTATGTAACATTTGGATTGTATGCGAAAGACTGACAAGAATGTCGTAGCGGTTCTTATTTGTGCTTGTGTGAACATACATACGTTTGCACACTCAAAATCAGTTTCATCATAAATCTCTCTAAACATTTTAAGATGCAAGAGAAAAATATAAATTTGTAACGATCAACGGATTTGCGCTATTTGTGGAGGAAATGAAATAATAGTAACTTTGTGATTCCCCAAAAAAATTATTACGATACGACCCAGGTCACCTGAAGATGACGTTGAACGTCGAAACCCATGTCGTATTGTAATAATTTTTTTGTGGAATCACAAAGCTACTATTCTTTCATTTTCAATATGAATCGATTCCATAAAGTGACACCCAAAACCATCAACTATTTTGGGAGCTCTGAATGCTTCATTCTGGATACTCATTTGGTCGTTTTCTTACAATATTTTTAAATAATCAAAGAGTCCTCCACCTCATGGGATACAAGGATAAAACGAAGTGAAAGATTGCCATTAGGAAAGAAATAAGCAAATTTCCGGGAGCTCGAACCAGATTGTTGCCGGTTCTTACCCACGAGGAGGATGAAAAAAAGAAATTAGTTGGAGGCGATGAATATCCACTGAGAATTTTCAGCCTATTTATTTTCCGGCCACCTCCATACACCCACACACACACACACTCTATCTGTCTCTCTCTATCTCTCTCTTTCCCTTTTCCCCGCCCGCGCCTCGGGGAAAAAACAGCCCGGTGCCGAGAGTTCTCGTCCACCAAAAAAAAAGGAGACGGAATCCCTTCCCCGCTCGGCGTCCTCACATTCCCCTCTTTTGTCTCCCAATCTTTGGTCGGGGCTTTCTCTCTCGTCCTTGCCCAAATCTTCTCACTTCCGCCGCCCAAGAGCAGGGGAGGAGCCTCAAGCCTCTCCCCCTCAAAATCCTTGTTTTTCCGCCTGGTTCTTTTCCTCATCCTCTTCCCTCGTGTCTCTCTCTCTGTCCACCTCTGCCGAGTTCTTTCTCACCCAACTTCCAATCCCAATGGGAGTACCTTTCGCCGTGGGTTTTGTGGACGCCATTGTGGCCGAGCTCGTTACAGCTTGGAGCTCGCTCTCTAAAACCCTCTTCCCTCCCACCTCTCCGCAAACCCTAAGCGAAATCCCCAGCGAGCAGTTTCCTGTTTTTATTTATCAAAACATTGTTTTTCGACGCCATTGCTTCCTTCGATTCCGTTATTTTGACCCCAGTGACGGTTTTAATGCAAAGTAGGTGCTCCCTCTGGTCTTTTTGCCTCTGCGTAGTCGTTTTTCGCGTGTGTTTATTTTTTCTCTTGATCCTCCATATTCATCCTCTCCACGGTTTCCCCCATCTTATCTCTCTCGTCCTTTTGTCTCTCCTTTTCCCGTGACATTAGTGTTTCGAGTCAAGTAAAGAACTAAAGTGCTCTCCATTTACCAAACTGTCCTCTTTTTAATCTCAGCCTTATGCTCTTTTTTTCTACTCTGCTGGGTCTATGCCTCCCCTTCAACGATTCCATAAATTTATGTGTGTAAAAACTGCAATATTAACTCACAAACTAACCACCACAGTAATAAACGCGAAGGTTAATTTTATTGGTGAGCGTAGAGCTACCACGGACTAAGGCCAACAGTGAATGAAATACGCACTTTCAGGGTAGGCAGCTAGTTTTTTTCTTTCCATATATAGCCTGCGGTTTCCCAGAAAGTCCTGGTGTCCGAAAAATTACATAGTCTGGGTAAACCACTGGACTGCCGAGTCCAAATTCCTGTTAATTATTTACTTATGAATGCCACAAATGATCCTGAGTGTCAATCGATTCCCGACAGACATTTCATGCCGCATATATCAGTCATCGACTGAATCTAGATTTTTTGCGGAACAAGTCATGGACTTAGCTTAGCTTTGGTTAGCTACAGGACCGAACAGTTTGCCTCATTCATTGCCGCTGTTAAAGGACTTAGCTAGTCAGTAGTAATTATAAATTAGTTTTTTGGAGAGGCGACCGACACCTGAAGCCATTTGCACCATTAGGGATTGACAGTAAAGAATGAATGGTAGAGAGAAGCCTTGGCGTCGGCATTATCCTACTCTTAACACAGTGCGCCAAGGGGTCCGCAGCTTAACGTCCCATCCGACGGACGGTGTACTAACTCAAAGTGCCCTCCGCAAAGCACCTTAAGTAGGGATCGGAATGCCAAATATATGCCACCGCCGGGATTCGAACCCAGACCCTCTGAATGGAAATTCGGCCACCGCACCATCCCGATCCGCTTAAAGATTAATTTTGTTGTATGGGATCCCATAGTACTACGTATTTTAATTTTGACGAACAAGAAATAGCAATAGTATTGTTGCGGCAACCAAAGACGTGTTCATACTCCCATTGTTGGAAAAATCTCAAGCTTAAGCATTAAAAATCACATTATTAAAGGATTTTGAAAATCACTTTAAGCAAAATAATGTAATG
Source organism: Hetaerina titia (assembly GCA_037158775.1). Lineage (NCBI taxonomy): Eukaryota > Metazoa > Arthropoda > Insecta > Odonata > Calopterygidae > Hetaerina > Hetaerina titia. The sequence goes on from CM073768.1 coordinate 100,421,121, forward strand.
GTAAATATCAGTATTCAATCAATTATCAATTATATACCACTGAAAAGTTATCACTCCAAATTCACTGCAGTTTTAAGTACCCACGATATCCCTGGATTTCCTCATATTTATTCTTTGGTTTTATTTTTCATTTGCCTCATTTCTTGCCGCTGCTAAAGGACTTTCCTATCCGTACCTATCCATATTCTATCTTCGCAGTCGCAAAAATTCTTATGTGAGAATTGCATATTATGCTTTAATTATTTCATCTCTCTCTCTCTCTCCATCTCCCTCTCCTCCTGTTTTGACCTGTCACATCAGGTTTTTTTTAGCTCTGCCTCTCTTCCTCACTCTTTCCCTTCAAATGGCGCCGAAAACGACGCCACCTCAAACCCGCTCTCCCTCATCGTTTTCCCACGACATTTCAACGGAAATCCGGGCTGACAAATCACCCGAGGACGAAGACTGGGGCGATGATAACCAGACTGAGAATAATTTTGGTTTCCATGTTTAAAAAAAAATCCTGGTCATTTTTAATGAATTTTTGATATTTCATGCTGGGAAAACATATCGAAATGTCACGTTTTTGACATTCTGCCGTGTCTCTGCGAGTTATCTGCTGAGCTGGAGTCCCCTCATTCTCATTCGTATGACGTCAAGCGTCAGCGTTCCCTGTATCGCGATTTTCCACTCGTTTCTGCCACTTGTCTCTTCCTTCGACGTTCCCCTTCGTTTGTTTCTTTCCCCTTTCACTCCTTTCCCTTTCGCAAACTTCCTTTCTTTGGGCTTTGCCGGGGAACCCCATGGGTCCTTTAAATTATTTCCTAGAAACCAAATTGCCCCTCATTCCAGTGAACGCAGCTGTTATAGCCTAGGAAAAACATCTTTTATTTAAAGAGAAACTGTCACCTCAGTGAAGTTAAAGTTACAATAAGCCACAGAGAGTGAAAGGCACATGAAGTGGCATAATACTTTTGTTGTTTTGCGTCTCTCGTCGTTTTTGGGACTAATTCAGAGCGCAATTTTGTCATAGTAGATTGAAACCTCATGTCTTCAGCTCTCGTGTGAAAACAAAGAGTTGCTGATAATTTCATCGTAGTTTTGCAAAATTCCCTCGTTTGTTTAGTTGATGTTGTTAAACCTCTTAGCTAGTTATAATTTCAAATTCAACCAAACTTTAAGGGACTGCGTTTCAATAGAACGTATAAAAAATTATAAAAGTAAAGTTTTCCCGATAAATCAGGGAAGATAGACATATTGTTAACTTATTTACCCAGCGAAGAAACCAGGTAGACATTTTGATCAAATTATATCCATTGTCTCTTTTATGCCCACCGAATGACTCGTTGCAGTAGGTATGTGACCGTAGAATAGACCATAGATTATATTCATTGGTTATACTATATTTGCGAGTGTGTCAGCTCCGGATTTTCAAATGCGCATTTTTTTTATCTAGAAGCGCGTGCGAAGGTGCTTTCCTCGCGTGCAAGTTGGAAGACGAGAGAGATTGTAGGCGGGTGGGAGGGGGTTCTCTCCGGCCTCCTAACGCGCCTTCATCCCACGTCTCTGTGAGGTGTATCTAATCCACCCATCGACCCCTATCCCCCTGCTCAGACATCCTCCCGGACGCATCCGACCACTTCTATCCCCCCAGTGCGCGCACACTTGGCCACTTCGCCTCGCTCTCTCCCGCAAAACTCTCCCTATCTTCCCGCCCTTCCCCCTAACCCCCCCCCGCTTCCATCTACCGAGTTCTCCCATTTGTGGGACGAGTGTGTGGGAAAGAGGTAGGCAGGGAATCGGATGAGGAGGGGAAGGTGAAAGAGAACGGGGTGAAGTGGTGGGTGGGTTGCGGAGCCGGCCGGAGACAGCAACCCTCCCGGACGTAATTGGTGAGGTGGGGGAGGGAGGGGGTTGGCGGGAGGGAGCGGGCGGATAGGGGAAGCACGCCATCCAATTACTCCGCCCCCTCCCCGCCCACCCCATCACCCCCCTCCCTCTCTCTCTCTTTCACCCGCACCCTTCCTTTTACTCTCTATCCTCCCTCTTCCTCCCTAACCCTCCTCCCTCCCTCGCGCCGCCCGCCCACGTCTGGCGACGTTTGGACTTCCGACGTGGAGGGGCGGGGTTCGTTCCCCCATTACGGCACCATGCCCTTTCCACGCATCCGCCGGCTCCCATCTCTGTCTACGTGCCGTTCCGCTGAAATGCATCGCCGTCTGATATTGAACGAGTATCGGAAGGGGGAGAAGGATGGGCAATGGGAGAGCTTCAACGGAGCGTTGGCCTAGTCTCAAGTATGGCAGTCGTCGTCTTCTACTGTTCCTAAGTCGGATTCCAACTGGAGTTTTATCATAACTCAATCCCTCCCAGTCTCTGGCTGTGCTTCTTAAACGACCCGTAGTTGTATTATCCTTCGCAACCGGGCGAAGTGTGGAATTTTAAGGCAATGATACCCATTTACGCAATCCTTTTCATTTTTTGTGGGCAAAACGACGGAATGAGATGCATAAAATTTAAGATGCCATCACATATCATTTTTTTCGTCTTATTATCATGCACGCTGTTTGAATGAGTTCGTCATCATTGTAATAATCTCCTTTTAATTTCGTTTAAGAGAGAATAATCAATTTCATAATGTCGTTTTCCCAAATCAAGCAGCAGAAAATGTCTAAGAATCCACGTTAAAATAAAATTAATTTCGAATTCCAAAAACATTCCATTTGATAAGATAATAGCTAAAGTCGGACAATCAAAAGTGACACCTTACTGTGGAAAATTTGACTATTTTGTTTGTTTTTGGGTGAAGCTTCAAAATGAATGATTATGCAAACTTTTTAACGTGTTTATTCAAGGCAGCATACCTATTAAAATTGGGTTTACAACGGTCTCAATCCGTGTTTTAGATGAGAAATTGTTCCTTTCCCCCGAATCGTCTTTTGGTTGACCAGAGAAGACTTCCAGAAGGATCAAAACTGTTGTCACTTCAAACAACGTATAAGAAGGCACTATCGGGAAATACGTTAAACTTACTTTTATGTTCTACGTATCACGTTAATTTCCTTTTCTTTTCGTAACATTTTAAAAAATTTAAGTTCCACGTGTATTTCACCTACAATCATACCGTCTAAATATTCTATTATCTTCCCTCCTGTGCTCCGTTTCCCAACCTCATACCACGCCTTCGACATTTTTTTGCAGATTTTGTTTCCAATGTTTCCCTAACAATTGTATTCCGGGTAGTTTGAATTCGTTACAGTCCATTCCATCTTAGTTTGTCACCACCAAAAATATGTCTTCCGTGATTTGTAAAATGAAGCAAGATGGGATTCAGAGGGGAGAGTTTTAAAGTGTGGGTGAGTGGAATGATGGAAAATGTAGGATCAACGAATAACTAATAGGCAAACACAGAAGTACGAGTATAATGGTAAAGGAGAGAGGGTTGTTTGCAAAAATCCTAAGGAGGCGGAAAAGTCGGATGAAGGGCATTTTGATTGGCGATGGATTGTTGAAGTTAGGATAGAGGAGAGAATATAGGAGAAATAGGGTGACGAATGAGAACTGGAATTTTGGATTGAATGAAGGCAAGTAGAAGGCATGCGGAAATGAAGAAGTGTCGTCGTGGTGTAGAGTGTCAGAATTCATCTTACGAGACTAGAGCTAGGAAAGAAATGGTTATTAGTCTGTTTACATTTAAATGCCTACCTTAAACGGCGGTAGACGACCGAATAATAAATGGATAGATCCGTAAAAAAAATTTAAAGTTGCGCAATTCACCCCCGCGGAGAGACGTTGACGGAAGCTATTTCGTGTGAAAATGTGCAATAATAAATCTCTCCCTTTGCAAGTGGGCGTCTGGCTAGACGATGCTGATCTGAGAGCATCGGCCCCGGCATCGACCCCGCGTCGCATCGGAGCAACACGAAGGGTGTCCCCCATCCCATTTCCCGTCCTATGGGTGGTGGGTTGGGTCACCTCAGAACGGGAGGGGGGGAAGGGGGGGCAGGTTTGCCAACAGTGGATGTGGGATCCAAGTGGTTCGAAGGGAAAGAGTGAGGCCGGAAAAGGAGGAGGAGAAAAAGAAGAGGGTGTGACCTCTTGACCTCCTGCTCTGCGATACGAGGGGAGGTGCCCCATGTGTGTGTTCACGTGTGTGGGAGGAGGTTGTTGGAGGATGAGGGCGGGAGAGAAAGGAGCTCGGGAGGGGGGGACGCGAGGGCGGGATCAGAGGCCGCTCCGTGAGAAGCGCGTCTCTGTCTCCTCGGAGAGCGTGTTTGCCGTCGTCTGCGTGGCCGTGCTCACGTGGAGAGCAGTTCGCCGAGCCGTGCGCTCCCTTGCCTCCGCCCTTCCCTTGAGCCGAGTGTTGCGAAATGAGAAACAAAATAATTGCATTCAGACTGTGTGTTCCTTAAGGAGAGTAGGGTATGGAATATGTCATGCATTTTCAAGATTCCTCCTGCATACCGAGCCAGCGACAATTTTAGTAAACCATGAAAATGTGATTGCGTAAGACAATCTTGATTTCTCGATTGAATTACTTAAATTGAGAGTACGTGGAAAAAATTATTTATGTAGGAAGTGTTTTAGACGAAGCTATTCAAGATAGTAAAGACACCAGAGGAAAAAATTCCATTTAACAAGTGAGGGAGCGGATAACAGTCTTAAATGAAATGCTTAGAAAATACGTATTAGTTAAAACGTTAATGCGAAAGGTTTTATGCTTCGTCTCAGTAACATGATCGGAGAAGGAAAATGATAGTGGTAGAGTGAATGCTTTTAAGATTTGGGTGTGGAGATGGGTGGAGGGAGTTGAATGGACCAAGAAGAAAACAAACGAAGAAGTCCTGGGAATGGTGCAGAAGGATGGAATCCTGAGGAAGCGAGGATGGTGGACGCCGAGCGTGTTTTGATTTGTGATTTAATTTGAACGACTCTGTAACGTTACAATGGAGAGCTTTAGGCAGGATTGTAAGGGATAGGAAAGGTCATGTTTGATAGAATGAAGGGAGGCAGGAAGGATGAGGAATATAAGGATAGCTTATTTTAATGCAGGTTATCAGAGTATATAGAGACCTGTAGACGGAACTTGGAAGTTTTTTGATGTTTGGCTCCTAAACTTCCATTTATCGAGATAATACTCTAAATGAAAAAAACTGGTTTTCCCTCAAGACATACGATTAACGGGGAATGTATAATGAAATATGCAAGAATATATATATATATATATATGTTGGAGAATTATTCACCACCATTACTCCAGTAGTCACCATGCAGGGTGATTTTGGAAAAAAATTATTATGAGATAGATTTGATACTATGCGTTTTTTGAGGAAGTTTAGATTTTGAGACACACAGCGAAATGTGGTGGTGAAAAAAGAAGATTGAATCTAGTAGAGTTAGCATATTGCGTCAGAGTTTGAGAATTTTGTTTCTAGGGTTTTTGTCGTTACTGATGTTTTTTGAATAAATAAATAAATGCCTCGCGAATCTTATGGTTGGCAAACTTAAGGAAACCTGGAGGATGAGGTTGATGAAAAAATTGTAGATATGATAAAGGTTATTACTATATTTCCTGGAATGCTGAAGAGGTATTTTTGAAATTTCTACTCGACTCATTTTAGTAGGTTTCAGTGTAATTCGCGGTGACACCATATGTTTCACTGCTACCTTCTACGCAGTTTGGACAGCCAACAGAATTTCTATAGCATTCACTTTCATTATGACTAACATTTAAACCAATTGGAATGTAGCATTAGGATTACATGTTATTTCAGTATCATAAAAAATGCCAAATGTAATTCATATGTATTGGATCGGATTAAATCTGGTAAATATTCATATGAATCACAGCCGATGGAAGAGGAATTAAATTATTTTCACGAATAAAATTTATTGACCGGGGCAAGCTAAGGATAGATTTATACTTTTCCATAAAATTTTGTGCAAACAAACGATGTGTTTGTATCTTCAGGGAGAATCATAATTCATACTACTTCATCTTTATACTGCGAATTTAATGATCCTTACACTTTTGCCTTAAATCCTCTAGGCTACAGTGAAGTTTCATTTAAAATTCGGTCATGTATTAAGTGCTCCGATTGCGTTAAAATATTCATGTCAAAATTTTGATGATTTGGTGGATTTTTACTCTCTTCTACTCGTAGGTATGTCGAGGTAGCAAATATGATGAGAGATCATGCATACCCAGCAGGTAACTGCACGTATGTAGTTGGAGGATATGAGCTGGATTCAGAGAACGTGATAAGATGCGGAGTAGGAAGATATATTTTTGGATCTAGCCATCCAAGTGGAAGGGGTTGTGTCCTCATTGAGCGCCAAGGTAACATTAAACTCTCGGGAGCCTCTTTGGGGATCCCGGACGTACTCCCGTTGTCAAACTAGCATCTCCTTAAGTGCATGCGTGGAGGTGAGGGGATGGGAAATATTCCAGCCCCACCAACAAAATGTTTTCGAGAATCTTTGCTTGGTGTCGACTACCTTAAAGGCCGCTAATATATAGAAGGTCACATTTAAGTATATTCTTCGGGTGAACACTTATTCCTGATTCTCACGAATTCTAAGGTTAAAACTTTCTAAACTGAAAACTTAAAGAGTCAAATGTATTTTTCGAGAAATTTTTAGCGACATTATGCGATTTTTATTATTATTTTCAGCAATTTAAAATAACTCCGTTTGCGATAACTGTAGATATTGCGTCAAAATTTAAGCTTAATGAATTATGAGAAAAATATTGTCACGAATAGTTACTTTAAATGAAGCACGTTCATACAGTAAAAGCATGGTCTAAACTCTGTGAGATTATTTATTACCTCATCTATACATGCAGCTCCATGTAGATATGAGTGCATATTCCTTCTGCCCTGCGACCTCATATCCATATATCAGCGCTCGCTCTGCTGTTGTAGGAATCCAAAATCTCTTAATGATTCGTGAGGGGGAAAACCAGTCTTTCATTCTCAATAATTGACACATAGTCAATAATCATAACGATGGAGTTAGTTTTCCTATAAACATGCATGATTTATTTCATTAGATTAGGATATCAGATAGTGACTTGCTCTGCACTTGGAAATAATAATGAAAATTTCATCAGTGGTAAATGAAAAAATCAATAATTTCAATCACAACTTGACGAGCGTTATGATATATGATATGGAATCCAGTTCTTGTGCAATGCATTTTATTTTAGCATCGAATTTTTGCACTTTATTGAAGTGGTTTTGAAACTTTGCAACGTCATTATTGGATGACGAAACCCGCATTTCCGTCGAAGGCAGTAGGAAAACAAAAAATAATACAAAATATTTGTCATTTCTTCAATCTACAGTAATAATCGTATATTTTCTCAAATTAAAAAAAAATATATTTAGGAGTACTTTTGCTTAACTGCCGTATTTATGTTCGAAAGTCTATAATACGTTTTAATTACGCCAAATAATGCACAAATAAATGATGGGTGTTTTTCTCTTTGAAAATAGATTTTTAAATTAAATTTAAACAAATTGCTTACATAATGCGGTTATGAATTGTCCACAGATGCTTTTTAATGCCGAGGGAGGCGCCAATCAGAAGGTATGTTTCCGTCGATTTTAGGTAGAAAGGTACTATACTCTTAACGTCGGCTTAAATTATTCTGGTCCGTAAACTTTACTCCGAGGTAAATGTTTCTCCTCTATAATGCGTACGCATTAAGCTTGAATCACCGACATTTTTCATGAAACGCTTTTTTTATCGGCATCTTAAAAATGCTCTTCTTTTTCTCAATATGAGAATAGAAAGCCGGAATAACTCTCGCGGAAATAAATTTTCACGAAGGAAAATCACTTCCATCCTGAGGGGATGCTGCTGCGTAGGAGGTAATGATGACGGAGGAATCTATATCTGAGAGCCCTTTCTGTTTACTTTGGTGAGAAATAAAATATTAAAAAAGCGTCAAAAGGAGATGAGTGGTCTAAAAATATTTTATTGAACTCAACCTCTCTGGTCTTGAAAGCTTTCGACTTCCATTAGATGGGTTTGAAATAAATACATCTGGAAACGAAACGGAATTGGCAATCACGTCTCGTAATGGCTATAATTCGATCAGGAAATAATGATGCCTTAATTCGATTAGATTTAATGTCCGATCTAAGGTATGCCGTTTACTGATATTTACACGATACCTTTTTATTTCTTTCTGAATTGATGCAAAAACTTCTTATAATTTTGCGAATAAATTTAATTTCTTTCAGTTCCACTGACCTGACCGATTTCATTGGCTAAATATCGCAATAACTTTCCACTAACGGAAACCCCACTGCTCGTTTTTGTAGTTATAACTCTGTTAACCCCCTAATCTCACTTTAACGTGCTCAATCAATCCTAATTATTTATTGGTAGGCTCAAACCAGCTAACAGCTATCTTTGAGGAAGCCGATGAGCCTTAGTAGTCTAGCGTACTAGTTTAAGGGGAGGCGACAGACAGGTAAGGTCATTTGCGCAGTAGTCTACAGGAAGTATCAAAACTGTTTTGATCGGTGAGGCTAAACATCAAATTGAACTTACGCCGTTTTGCCGTGTGAAATTGACACATTAAAGGGTTGGATTTTATTTTTTCCTCTGTACTATGTGTGGTTTCCCATGTACCTCTGGAATCCAGAATATCTGACTGTTTGGTTTTTATATAGCCTTGTCCAGTGTATCCTCCAGGATTCAAGGGACCAAGCAGTCGATCCTTACGCTTTGACTACGATCGAAACTATATTTTGACCGATCGAACGACTTTGACCATGATCGAAATTTAAAATATGTGAATGCCAAATGCTACTGAATTTTAGTTGGAATGCAACTGCGATATAGATGTTTACATTGAGGTATGAGCTTAATCTGAGAAATGATTCATGTCTTCAAAATTCATTACTTGTAACTGATTGACTTCACTTTCCTTTAAAACTGATAGAATAAAAGAAAGGAATCAATGAAGAATGTTTTTAAAAATCTAAAATGTTATTTATTATTTACTTATTAGTTAGAATTAATTTATTGTACGCGGTATTGTACCTGAGCAAACTGAGACATGTACAGGTTTTGGATTGGTCTCCTATCCCTCCAATTTATACCTAGTGTCTGCAATATAGGAGCAATATCGTACTTGTGCTCATTGGTTTTTCCCAATTCACTCTATCAAACGCCTATTCGAAATCTACGAAATAGGCAAATATGTCCTGATTGTTTTCTATATTCTTCTCAATTATTGATCTGATTACTGCAATGGCATCACGCGTACCTCTCCCCTTCCTAAACCCAAACTGATCATCTCCTATGTAATAATTCGCCCTGATATTCATTCCCTTGTTAATGATCCTGAGAGCCACTTTAGCTGCGTGGAAATTCAAACATAATTGTTCTGTAGTTCTCACCTGATGTAGCCTTTACCTTTTTTGGAATAGGAAATAACACTGATCTGACAGTCTTTCAAGTCAAGTTCCTTTCTCATAAATGCTATGAATTATTCCATAAAGACATCCTCTCGCATTTTACTAAACCTTTAAGTATTTCCGCAGAAATGTGGTCTGGTCCCACGGTCCTATTTGATTAAATTTTCCTAAATGCCCTTTTTATCTTGCCGTCGAGTAAGTTTGGACCGAAGGTATCTTTATCTGCAAGTACATGTACGTCATATTCCCTAACCTTTTTGGTCTAAGTTATTTAACTTACAGACCCTACCATGCTTTGTTATAAATTACAAAAATTAGCTAATGGTACTATGGATGTATACAATTAGATAAAACATCAATTTCACTTCTAATCATGTGCCTTTTATGAAATAAAACAAACACGAAGTTTGTACAGGCGAGGTAGTCCAGTCAGCAGAGTGCTGGGCTCCTCACCCGAATGTTTGGCTTTGATTCCGGATGACAGTTTTTTGGCATTCTGGTCCGATTCCTCTGGGAACCCTGAGCTTCTTCCAAGCTTTGTGATTTTTCGAGTACCAGATCTTCCAGGGAAATCGTAGACGCCACTACGGAAGGAAGTTGCCTCTTCCCATTCTGATGTGAAAATTTCACACGCCATTGGACTTGGTACTAGATTAGCCGTATCATTACCTAGGAAACCAAACTTTGGATCAATAATTGTGGATGATATGCTGTAATAAGCGAGATCATTTTTAGTTTGGTATGGAAATGTAAATCGTTCAAGAATTTTTCGTACTTCAGAATATCATTGAAATAATTGGTTGTTTAGTGGTTAAACTAAACGTTGTTTTCAGATAATCACCGTAGTGTCCTAGAACTAACAATGGGCGTGGATTTTGCGCCGAGAATTAAGGGTTCCAAGTTGATTGGTTCTCGTAGAAAAAAATTTATATTGGATAACGGAGTGAACAAACTTTAGGGGTTATAAGCCGCTTTTCGTATGTCCATGGCCTGTCAACGAGATCCCGGGTCAGGTTTTCAAGTAAGTATGCGTTCCATGCCTCGATTTCTTTTCTAATCGAGCACCAAATGTAGCGCGGAGGAAACTGCTGTCGAAGTGAGTGGTGATTCCGGCGGTGTAAGGGAAGCCCTTCAGGGCGGTAGGAGAATGTATCCACCGCGCTCCAACGGAACGACTCCTTAATCGTCGAATTTCACACAAAACCTCACACCTAAGTCTCCGGTCGTTCTTTGCCGGAGTTCGGGCACTTTTGTTTCGGAAGTCCGCGCGGGAAAAGCCGTCTTCCCCGCAATCCTGTGAGACCCGAGACCCTTCCCACCCCAAACCCCCTTCTTCCCCCTGCCTCCTCACCCAAAGGTTTCCCCTCCGAACTCCCTCGCTCATTCTCACTATATCCCCCTTTCCACCTCCGAAGAAGAGGAAGAGGACCCTTGCTTCTCTTCAACTCTTCCTTTTAAATTTTTAACGGATTTTATTTTTTTTTCAGCCCTTCCCCTTTCACAAATCTTTTCACAACCCAGCTCCCCTCTTTTCCTTCTTTCTTCAATGCCCCCCTCATCACGGATTATAAATTTCCTCCACGATCCGAAGGAAATTCAATTTCCAAGGATAAATTAATTTCCCCGCTTCCGTTTTTGCTCGACACGAAATTCCTAACTGGAAAAATTAATCTCTATTTACCCGTCCCCTACTTTTGCGTGGCTTGTCCGTTCTTTGATTCCCTCTCATAACGTTGTGTTTTCCATGGATTATTTTGGGAACCCTGTGACGGAAGAAGTGGGTTTAGAATACCTACCTACTGCGAATTTATTCTCAATCCCGGACCGATCCTGGCGGTCGGGACCTTGTTATTCTCAATCTGTTATCTTATCCTAGGATATCAATGGTCCATAGACGACGACAATAGCGAAGTTGATATGGCTTTATCTCAAGGGTTTTTAGTGGAGCGAGATGGTTATGAGAGGAAAAAGAAATGAGTTCCGTTAGAAGGAATGCCGAGGAGAAAAATCTGAATGAATGGTAACTCAGGATTGAACGAGATGAAGGCGCGGTGAGCGGTTGAGCGAGTACATTGTTGCACTCACGTGACAACTGGCACTTCTTGGGAAACTGAATCGCAGGACAGGGTACCCGCCCATTTACCCTGAGTTTCTAAACTTAATACACTTGTGATGCATAACTTTTCCCTATGAACCTGCCACACAACTACAACCGCCCTTGCGGGCTGGAAATTAGGAATATTTTGAGAAATATGGAAACAACTTTGTGCAATTTAATTTTATTGTAAAGTACTGGACGGGTAATGTAACTAAGAGTCATATTTTGAAAACCAATTCAAAGGAAAATATCTAAATTTCTCGGTAATGACGAAAAGGGAGTGTATATTTTAAATATTTTTTAAAATAAAAAAAAACAATATCATTGTGTTGTGGTTTGCAAAAGGTTATCGGCGGGCCGGGGTTGCTCTGCCATGAGGTGTAGTTTTGCATGTGCCCTACTAACAGCTGCCAAAATGGAAATCAATCATCTAGTTGAACACTATTATAACTTTGATATTAATGAGTTGATTAGTTAGGGAAGGGAAGGCTGTATGTTATAGTGGACATATGATAAATGACTGTCTATATTTATGTTCGTGTGATTGTGTGCCCGAGAATTAATCAGCATTGGAAAATGAATAAAATCAGCAATATATGAAGGTTCCTCGGAACCTATATTTTCATCGCAGTAAGGTTCTTTGACCTTTAGAGGAAATGTAGATTTTGCATGCGGTTTACGCAAACGAATATCAGTTGAAGCGCCTCTGAGAATTGTGGAATTCCTGGATTGGTTTTTCTAAGATTCTTACTGATGTTTCTAAATTTTCAAATGCTCTCCAAGAATCTATTTGTACAATTTCTCGTGAAAAAAAAGAATCCATCATGGACAAGTGAGAGTACAGTAATGAAGAACTAATATTTTGGAGGACGAAGAAGAATAAACCTGAAATGAGAAAGGGCAAGGGTTAGACAAGAAGCTGACGGAAATGAAGTAACGAATTCGTCGCAGGTTGGGCAGAAAGGAAGGCGAATACAAGGAAGCAGAAAATGTTGCCATAAGGTAGATTTGGGCGACGAAGCAAAGAAGAAAAGTGATTATGGAAAGATTGGACGCCAGTAAGGTTCAGCAGGCGGATTATAATCCTCATCAATTTGGAAAAAAATTAACGTCATTCGGTTTTTCTCTTTCATCTATGCTCACCCAACTCAAAATCCACGGAATTAATTATCCCCATAATAACTAATAGGTTTAGGATAATTTTATTTGCAAAAACTGATGAAAATGCATTTATCTCATTAAAAATCCATGCTCGTAGGTAATTATCTTTTTGGTATAAATAAGGGAACCTAGGATTCGCTTTCTCTATAGAGAGAGAGAGGTGTTATTCAAGGAGTTACTGTGGACGGCACATCTATTTTATTAATTACTGTGTTGAGTTTTTCAATAGTGAGATACTAGAATTGTTTCACAAGAATGAATGGGGATATGGGAAAATAATGCTAAAATTTCTAAAAATACAATGAACACCATGATTTTTCATAAATGTTGAAAAAAAAGGAAAATGGAAAAATAAGCTACTCACATATATTGGCATTTTTCATATCTTATAGAGGGCGTGGTTAGCTTTTTTACTCTTCATCCATTTACCTTGGTAATTCAGATTTAGTATTACTTGAAAGGTCATGCTCTATTGTTTGTTTTACTGATTGCGTTGATATTGAATTAAGGGTTGTTTAAAACATTGTTTGCTAAATTTGTTGAAGATTCTTCATTAATCAATGATGCAGTAAATATTCAATTAATACCCGAATCAAATTTAGTGTGAGTAGATCACCTCCATCAAGAGTTACCCTTCAAATTTAATGCGTAGAAAAGCAGGAGATATAGGCAGGTCCCGGAAATGGGTCGCTTCTCAGCAGCAATTTCGATGACATGTTTCATTGTATAAACAGAAGAATAGCATAGCTTTACCACGTGGTATGAAATTTAAAGTAATCAATATTGCTTCCACATGTACTTAATGTGACCTAATGTGAACATGATCGCAATTTTCAATTATCGATCATTCCGATCCGTGGGAGCCCACTCGAATTCGTGAATATTGCAGTTTTTACTAATCAGGTTTGTTGATTTAAAAATTATTTACATTTATCGGAGAAAACCCTCTTTAATATTTCAACTGAAAGTTATTGATTATTGATGAGTTTTTAAAACTGCCATTTATATAGAAAGTGCTTCAAACATTTTTTAGGCGCTTTTCTTGCATTACGCCTGATGACTGTTGCGTATACGGGCATAATAGCTGGGTTATTGGTGGAGCGGGGGTGCATTGAAGCCTCCAATACTCATTTTTCTGCCGCGAATGGGTTGTTCCCGATCTTCCTTCAGCCTAATTCTCAGCCAGAAGATTGGAAGTTTTGATTTTTGTTTAGTTTTAAGGTTCCGAGCAGCTGTATAAGCATCAAATCATCCGTCCTTAGGGATTGTTATTTAGCATTTGAAGAGTTTGTGTGTGAAAAGGTATGCATGTTTCCAAATTTTCCTTATTGTAATGTGCAGATTGCGGAATTGCTAATGATCGCGTTTTCGTCAGTTCCAGTAAAGCCGACATCGCCTAAGTTGAACTTGTAAACGTTTGAACTAGTGATTTGATTTTTAACTGGTGAACATTTCCTGAAAATGTCGAAGGCCGAGAATTGCCTACATAGAGAGAGTATGTTATTGGAATTAAATTTAGACGAAAGTTTTGCTCTGATTTTATGTTCTGTGCCATGAATTCTGTGATTATTATGGCACAATTTTTAATTTGAAAATTTTATTTCAGGAAACTGGTGGTGATGCCTAAAATCGAAAAAAAATTCACGTGCACGGGTGTTATGGGAGAAATGAACTAACAAACACGGTCGGAATAATATTATAGTTGATAAAACCACTCAGAGGGATGGAGGCAAGAAATGATGAGGCCGAAATAGCAAGAAAGGGCACCTTTCGCCGAAGGGAGTGGCAGTATCCAAGCTTCGCCCGCGGGTGCTTCGGTCGGTGCCCTATGGGCGAGAGCCTCCGGCCCCAGCACTACGTGGAAAGTATTTGATGATAAAGGGAGTGGCCTGATGGAATCGATAAAGAGGAAAAACGAGCGGAGAATATCTCTAAAAAAAGACCGGAGAGGTGAGAAGATCCAAAGGGGTGGGGCTAGTGGAAGGTCTGTGAAGGGAGAGAGAGAGGAAAATGGAGAAGCGGGTAGAGAATGAGTGACCCCATCCACGGATCGATTGCTGCTAGATATTAAAGAATTATCGTTTAACGAAATGTGCTCTCATGAGCCATGGCGGCAGTCATCGGCAACGACATCATTTCTCCCAATTTTAGTTCCCTAGTATACGCTGATGATTTACTTTAAACTTGCATGGAAATTAACCAAACCATTATTGGATAGCAATTCTGTGTTCTAGGCGGTAATCATGTCATTCAATTTAATATTTGTGGATTACATGGTTCCATGGTCTCTACAGTTAAAATCCATGTTCCAAGAATTTCCTCCTCGAAACATGAGTACAGGGATAGCAGTCATTGGGTCGAAAAATTCAAGTATTTCGTGCCAATAGTTTGGAGAATTTCCTCAGCAATTAATGAAATCTTAATAGTACTGTTTTTGGTGAGAATTTTGAATAATAATGTTTTTACTTTCCAGAAT
This sequence comes from Hetaerina titia, assembly GCA_037158775.1. Classification (NCBI taxonomy): domain Eukaryota; kingdom Metazoa; phylum Arthropoda; class Insecta; order Odonata; family Calopterygidae; genus Hetaerina; species Hetaerina titia. The sequence continues at coordinate 100,436,272 of CM073768.1, forward strand.
ACTAGAGTTTAAAATGCATAAACTTAAGAGACGATAATTTTCATAAATAAATTAGATTTCTGAAATCACATGTTAACCGCACTAGAGAGGAAATTTTCATCACGATACATAAACGAAATTCAGAAAAATTTTCACGTCTTGTGTTACCTCGAATTAAGTCGCTGACAAGAGTTACATTATGCATAACATGTCTCCAGATGGAGTAGCCGTAAAATTAATGACTCAACGAGCCAATTGATCGCTGCGCTTAAAAGTTCACCATCTCACGGGGGTGCCTAGCACTTATTAAGTCCACTTAAATTGCGCATGTGTCCATTGCTTTCAAGACTCACGAGTGACTGAAGCGTTGCACGTGATCCTCATCTCACGTCACTTTGATCATTTTTCATGTTGGTGCTGATGAGTAAAATATTTAAAGATCGAAAATTAATGTTTTTAGCATACGTTTAAATTAGTGCGTAGAGGGTTCCGTGGAGCAATAATTTTTGGAACGTGTTCCATATATATACGTAATCAAACACGAAAATCCCGCCATACGGCGAACAAATATTATTCTCACACATAGAAATAGATATACTTATAAGGAAAGGGGATAGGAAAACACATAAAAGAAAAACACAAAAAAGACAAGTGTTTGTCTTTTATGTGTTTTCTTATCCCCTTTCCTTATATATCTATTTCTATGTGTGAGAATAATATATATATATATATATATATATATATATATATGAATTAATAGTTTACAACATTATTTGAAATGAAAAGATATTAATATTCCAAGCTCCCTGTGTATACTTAGGTTTAAAATTAATTTAAAATAAACGGCATAGCAAAATATTTGAAAATCATATTCTACATCTACATAAATACCCTGCGAGCCACCAAAAAGGTGTGTGGCAGGGGGTGTAGCACCATGAGGGAAGGGTAAGGGTTGAGGGGGTTGGGGGTTAGGTGAGGAAAGGTGGGGGAACCTGTAAGAAAAACATATTTTTATATACATATATATACACATATATACACATACATATATATACATACACACATGTATACATATCCTCGCGCAGTCCCTAACCTGTACGTTAATACTTATTGTAATGAACTAAGTCCTGGGGAATTTCGGCTACAAGCATTCTGGTCCCTTATCGTTCTTGGAAAAAATGACATTATAACCCTATCAGTCTTGCAGTCTATCTCTCTAGTCTTATATTCGTGATCCCTTGGACCGTAATACGTTGGGGTTCGTATTATATCCTTGATGTCATCAGAAAAGGGCCCATATTTAAATGTTTTTAATAAGTTTAATCTACATTGTAAACGCCGCTGTGTAAGAGAATCCCAACCTAAATTGTCTAACAAAGTGGATACGCTGCTGAGTTGGTCATAACAATTAATATTAATGAAATTCATTTTCCATTTCATTCGGTTATAAATTTTATTGCATATACCGTTCAAGAAAAAATATGAATCAACTGTTTTTTAATGATTATGAATTAATTTTTATGCTCGGGGGAATAACATTAATAAGAATAGCTGTTAATATCTATCAATAGTAAAGCAAGAAGAGGAAACTGCTTCTTAACAACCCCACTGACATTGAAAAACACTTTACCATGGACATTAAAAACAATTATAATTAACATTATGTTTCACTAAATATTATTACTGCAATTAAAAAAAAAGAACCATGATATTCGCATATTTTTTTAATTTTTGCTACAGATTGCTGGTAAATTCTAAGCATCACTTGGGGAGGCTCGATCATTTTATGATAACTTATCAGCTTGTTAATGCATCTGTATATAAATAACTCAAAGTTGCGGAGATGGTGTAAGAGCCATTTAAACACTTCCGCACGTAATTTTGAAATGATATTTCTAAGTTTTTATTTCATAAATCAACCTATATAGTGATAGTTGACGAGTTTTTTTCCATACATCATTTCCTGCAAGGTGGGAACCTTTCAGAGGATGTCGAGGAAACCATTAGCAGTGAAAGCATAAGGAGAGAGAGTAGTGTGATATGGGAAAGGGAAAACGAGTGAAAAAGCTTACGGCGTGGTTGTAGATCTCGTAGTTCGTTGCAGCAGGGAGGAAAAGCCATTTCTCAAGGATCGACTGATGGGCGAATAAGTGCTAAGGGAAGAATGAGAGAAAAATCCCAATGTCAAGTACGATAGAAGGTCACTAAAGACGGAGGCGAAGGGGTGGTGGCCTTTTGGGCCAGATTAAAAGCAAATCCCTATTTGGTATCCATTGATTAATCGTCTCCCTACTCCATCTACGTCTTCTTTAAAGTCAGAGCTCTATGTTGTTTTGATAATTTTAAATATCACGCCGTTACATGATAAGTATTTTCGACTTGGGAATTAGGAGTTTTTCCCATTCTCCGTCAAGCGCTTCCCGCCTTCCATACCACATTCACGTGCGTACCAACCCGGTATTTTCTTCAAGTTACAATTTTCTTTCATCGGGAAGGGTGAGATTTCACAACTTTCAGGAATTTTCTGCGCTTGGGTGGAGCTTACTCCTCACCGCCGAGGTATCCATCTTCTTGATATTTGCCTTCTCATTTGCTCTCTCTCCCGCTTTGAGTCGGCTATAAAATGCGGTTCGTTTGGAGGAGTGTATCCGTAGGCACGTGTAGTATTCCTATTCCTTGTATCAAGTTAGTTTCAAATCAATAGTGTGTCCTTCGAGCACCACTCTGGAAACATTTTCTGGGAGGAGTAAGGGCAGCGCAGCTCTGATATCGCCTCTTCTCCCTCCCTGTTTTCTCCCAAGCTGTCTCTCGATCCTCTCTCTCCCATCGAATATTGCCTCTACGTGAGGTCCTCCTTTTGTGGCTCCTTCCGATCCTCCTCACCCGACGCCCCTCGTCTACTCCCCCACACCTCGATTGCCTTCTTTTCGTTCTGCCCTTCACGCTCTCATCCCCATCGTCCGCTCTTTCCCGTCCCCCGGTTTACTTTCTCTCCCACACCTTACCGCCCACGCCACGGCCCATCCCCGGGCCTTCGTTCTCTTTTTCTTTTCCCCCACACACGTCCCCGTATCACACCCACACCCGTATTCCTCCTCCTCTCTCTTTTTTCTGTTTTCTTATTCTCGCCTCTCACTCTTTCACTCATGTTCCCTCTCTTCCTCCATCACTCCTCTTTCCTTCCTCCTCGGTCACTTCCCTTCCTCACTCCTTTCATTATCTCCCTTTCTTGTTCCCTTCTCCACGATGTTGCCCCAATTTCGACTCCGCCATCCTCTTTCCCAGTCTTCTCCCGGTCCTCTCTCTCTCTCTTCCTCCTTCCTCTCTTCCCCTTCCCTCGCACTGTCTTCTTCGTCATTCTCTTCCCTTTCATTCTATTGCTCTCACCAGGGTCGTTTCGCCGCGATGCCGTAGTATCTCCGCGTGCCGGGTGCTGTTTCGTTTCTTTGCCTCGTCCCCTGACGCCCCGGGAGAAGGAAAAAAGGGTTTGAGGAGTAATCGAAGCTTTATGCAAATCTTGTTTCCTTTATTTTTCCAACCAGGATCTCCTAAAATAATCATTGATACGGCTTTCTTCGCGTATCATCGCGAAGGATTTTGATAAAGCAGTTTCTTATCTTTTACCGAGTCATATGACAGTATTGAAAAGATTCCGGAAAAACCTTGGTTGTCGAAGTTTCACTGACTTCGAATTCAGCTACTTTACTCTTTAAATTCTCTTTTATAACATTTGGAAGCGTATTTATGAAATCAACCTCTACATATTCCCTCTCAATTCCCGTGCTCTCCGAAAAACTTATTTACGCTCAGTTTTATGTTGCACTTTAAGGGTTTTTGTTACTTATGAACTCCCTTCTCCCTTAATATTCATTAAAGATGCCGATCATTGAATCAACTTCAGAAACTTCACTAGATAGAACCTTTAAAGTGAGACTTTATCCAGTTTCTTCAGTTTTATTTTTTTTAACTCCACCAGTTAGAGTCTAAGATTGTATTATCGCCGATCCTTCACCTGAATGCACTCAATCTCAATTTTCCTATTTTCCTTTCCTGCGCTCATTCCCCACCCGCTAACCTTCATTTTTCTCCTTCCTTAGCCCCCAAACCTTTCTCTATCTCTCCGTCACCTCCTTTCCCTGACATCGTCTTGCGCCGTGTCGAGTCCTCAAGACGCGTTCAGACATCAGTCGAGGTGCTCAAGGACGCAAGCTCCTCGAGTTCCACAGACATTGAAAGGACCCCCCTCCTTTACCAGGAGCGAACTCGTCTTCCGCGAGGCTTCAAATGTCCCTGAAAGCTTGGTCCAAGTTTCAAGTATAAAGACTCGAAACTTTCCCCATTGACTCGTAGAATAATTTGGAAAATGTGTGAACCATCGCTTATCTCCGCTTAGAAGTTTTGAAACTTTCTGTTACAGCGACGTAAAACTTGTACGTAATCCGCGCTGAAGTATGTTTCCGTTGGAGTACCTTTTAAGGAAGCAGCGCATTCTAACGCTTTGTGGGTAAACTCATTAAACTTCCGGTACGAATTATTGTTACCAACACTAAATAATTTGTGATTTCTAACGTAAGTGCGTTTTTTGTTTGTACTTTTTGTGTTCTAGATTTAATTATGTGTAAATTAAAGTTGCGTTTTACACTAAAGTAACAGAGATTGATCCGAGTAGAATATGAATTTTTAATGAAAGTTACTGATGACAGTAGTTGAAAATCAAACAACCAGTCGAGGCAGTGGGAGTCTTAAGAAAGAATGAATGGGAGTACTAGAAGAAGCCACAAAAACGATGAGAAACAAGATGAAGGCATTCTACTTTTGGCAATAGTTATTTGGAGAGGAATGCAATGGGATACAAACTCTATGCACATCAAGAGACATGGTTCTCGTAAAGTTGCGAAGTAAGTTTTTTATTTTGTGTAGTTTATCGATTAGAGGTAGGTTTTAAACAGCCTCTTAAAAATGTCATGCATATACTCTCTCTCTCTCGTATATTGTGGTGGGCCTTTAAAGCACTTTGCCGCAATGTCATCTACTTCGACCATAAAATGCTTCTTCTCCTTTCTCTCCATACCCTTTATCCCCTCCAACCTTCCATGGCGTCCAATATGTCTTTTTTCCTCACACCTTTCCCCACTTACCAAAACGTGCACTCTCTCCAACGTGTCGGACATCGCTCCATCATCCAATATCTTCCTCATCCACTTCTCTAAAATCTTGGAATTTACCGCCGAAGCTTTCCCGATTTCAGTGACATAATCCATGCGTCTTCGTTTGGCTTCCTCTTCTTACAGCTTATTTTTGGCATATCTAATTCTCCTAGCCCAAATCTCAAAAACCTAAAATCCTCGCACATCCATTTTCCACTTAAACAGTAAATTAACACGATATTTCGTAAATTTTAATTTGTCTTTTCTTTCGCCGTAACGTAGAAGCTATTAAATCAATTTTCTCGTCCAGAGTATTGTAAAATAATTACTCTTCTGATTAGTTTTATGTGGAACGTAAAATTGGTCGTCATCGCAAGATGAAAGGCGTAGCTTGAAGGCTTTTAAAATTTGGATTTGAAAGTGGACGGAAAAAATAAAATGGACTGAAAGGAATCCAAACGAAGTACTAGTACTGAGGTAGGGGAGAAGAGAGGATTGACGGGGAAAATCCGGAGGCAGGAAAGGTGGATGCAGATCATTTTAATTGGTGATAGAATATTAAAGACCTTGGTAGGGTGGAGAAGTCAGCTTGGCAGGCGAAGTTGGGGTAGAAAAAGGATAGGTGTTAGACGTAAAGAGTAGAGGTGGAAAGTAGGAGCAATTGAAGAACAGTTTATTCTAGTGCGGGGTGTCAGGTGATGTCTTATTTGGCGAGACAAAGATGCATAACAATGTTCAATCTTTGCCCATCCTAAACCTACGTCAAACGGTAACGATAATTATACTCACATTCGTTCAAAATACTGTCCAGCTGCGATAATTGGTCAACTTCCTATTTTGTCATTACTTTTGTGTTCATATAGTTTTCATTCAAATCATATATCTCACTTTTTCCTTTAATGCGTTCTATAGCGATTTCAATATTTTGCCTGTCAGGTTAATTGAAGTTTAATCTTCTGTAAACTCAGACAACTTTTTTTCAATGCTTCAAATGTTTAGTTATCTAGTTAGCTTCACCGTAAGGAGAATTTTCTTTCTTTCAACCCATGGTTAAGGGATTATAAACTGGAGCAGGACGATATGGCGGCGGTGGAGTATGATTAGATGGTTGCGAGACGCTCACTGCTCTTTTCTCATTAATCGCGAAAGCATTCCTCTCCGGAGACGGATAGTTTAGTATGATATTTGCCGCCGATCCTCGAGTTTGCCCCACCCGCTTTATATACAGAGCGCCCCGGCTTCCCGGCGCCAGCAAACGCGTCCACATCCCCGCGTCCCGTCTCCTCGCGTCCTCAAAGCGAACGGATGCGGCGGAGTGGGGAGTGGCAACTGGAAAGAGAGTGGGGCAAGGAAAAATCGGCCCGCTGGCTACGAAATTAGGGCGAGGCCCGAAAGAAAACGGGCAAAGAGAAAGACGAGAGCTTACGAGTGTCCCCGAAATGAGATCTCAAATCCCCGTGAGTGGTAGAAGCCTAAATGGGAAAGGGCAACAGCGTCATCCATTCTTCCTCCCCCTGCACCCAGGACCCATCCATCTGCACTTACACCGTTTCCTCTCTGGCTGCCAGGTAGGAATTGCAGACTTCCGCGGCGAGCGCTCTCCGGTCATCGCGTTCCCCGTCGTTCAGCGCGAGGGCCGTTGTACTCCTCCGCTCGCTGCGTGAGGCGGTTGGCAAGAGGTTGAGGTCGGGGTGATTTGGTCGATACGTCCTTAAGGGTCTCAGTAATTCCCAATCCCTCCCAAGTCCTTACTCATGAAATTCGCAGAAGATACCATATATTAGTTGTCCCGTTATTACAATTCGTCCCGTAAATTTACTCCCGTTCCGTGTCTCGCCCGAGAGGAATCGTATCAGGGGTTACCGTGTCGGTCCCGATTGCTGAAATGTAGGAGTTTTATTCGTCTTTTACAAAGCCAAATTTTGCCTTGAGTTTTGCTCCGTAATTGCAAACTTTTCGAGCACCATGTGCATCGAAACATAACGGGCCGCAGTACTTCTGTGCATCACTTACATTCCTTGGACAAAATCTCTCTCTTTTACGTGCGCACTTAATATCTAACGTATTACTTTTTTGAGGCGTGAAATGATTTAAATGTGAGCTATGAACTATTCCCTCAGTTTAAATTTCTTTCAATTTTTCTTTATGCTGAGGTTGATCCTTCAACACTTTTCTGGTGACGAGAAACGGAAAACTCATTTCAGAAGGAAGACCGAGCGGCATTTTCATGCTTTGAAGTGAAGGGTGCGATCCAATGGGAACCGAGAAAGAACTCATGTATCAAATCGTGATTTTTAGTAGTTTGGAGGTGGGAAGAGTGTTAATGGACAGAATAATTAGCATCAAAGGCTTTATTTCCTGTATTAAATTGAAAGGGGAAGTTTAATGCTTATATTAGCTGATATTATTGGCAATAGCAGCGGTTGAAAAATCCCATTCAAGGAAAATATTTTCGCGCAATCAGTGACAGCAGTTTTGACTTAAGAATTAAATTTCACTACATGCATGCGGCCTGATACTTTTGCACAAATGTGCTTGCTTTGACAACAGACAAATTGTATTCCCGATAACATTTACCAGGGGCAGAGAGGAAAAAATTAATTCTAGTCACGGTGTAGACAGTGTGAGAGGATAAAATGAAGAGTTCTCGTTCGAAATTGTCTCTGTAGGATCTCTGGTTAAGGCAACTGACGTTGCCAAGGTGGAGATAGATAAGTTGATACAGAGAGATGGTGCAGGAGATATGGAATGATGAAGACAGAAAGCAGGTTTTTTACTTTCATTCCTTCTCTTCGTAATCTTTAGTCTCTAACCATGTTCTTCATCTCCTCAGAACGTTACCCCAACCTCCCTATACTTCACACGTTGCACTCTTCTCCCCAACCCCTTTCTCCCCCTCATCCTCCCGTTCCATATCCCCTCCGCTCCTTCCCTCTTCCCCAAAACCTTCCCCCCCCCGACTCCTTCTTTTTTGATTCAAACTTTCATTGCCAGAATTGATGACCATGCCCTCCCTCACTCACGGCCTGTTTTATAGCCCCATTAATACCTAACTGGTTTCCATTACGGCAGATTTTTACCCATCTCTTTCCCTCCCACGATGCTATTTTATATTCTCCGCGACCTCCATCAAACGAACGCACACTCACACACATGCACACACACACGCACACACATCTGCAAGCCTTCCATTTTTCCCTCCCATATCCTCGCGCCGTTCTGATACCGCCCATCTCCCCCTCCTGTTCCTCCAGCGTCACCCGTGATCTTCCGTCCTAACCCCTCTCCTACCCGACCTCCGACCCCGTCGCTGTCCGAACCCTTCGCCCCGCTCGGGGTGTGGCGCTGGGATTTGAGTTTCGGGGGGTTCAAGGAAGTCAACTGTCCCACCCCTATTCCACCCCCGACACCTCCCCGTATCCGTCCTCCATTCCCCTCTCTTCCTCGAATCCCTCCTTCTCTGTCTCTCTCATCCACCCACTCCCTTGTACATCTCGCGGCGCTAGAAAAAGCGACGCATCGTCCTCAGCTTCGTTTTACTGTGTGGTCTCCATGGATCCGGTATGGTCGTTTCCGCACCTTTGAAAAAACCGCGTCCGCGAGTGTTTATATTTTTGGAACAAAATTTTTGTGGTCAAGATGCGTTTTTTTCCTCGGAGTACGGAGTGGTTTAACTTTATTCACGAGCGCCAGGTTCTCGTTTTGTCTGTTAAAATTAAAAAAAAGTTGGAGGATGTTTTGGTGCCTAGGTAGTGTATCTGAATTTCGGAAAAGGTGGTGTGGTTGGATTCAACTCATCGATCTCCTAGTCCCAAGGGGCCGTACGTGTAGATATTTTAAAGTTGAAAGCGAAGAGTGTACATATGTTGAACTTTCTTTTCTCTTTCACTCTCTTTTCTCTTCCTATGGGTTATTGCTGTGAAAATTAGAAAAGGTAAGTAATAAGGTTGCTATGAATTCTTATGTACTCGACAATTGTGCAATGTCTCACTATGTATTAAAACGTGCACACAATATATATATATATATATATATATATATATATATATATATATATATATATATATATATATATATATATATATATAAAGTTTAAAAAATTTTTAAAAATATTTAAGAAACATACTCTAATTTGACACACTTTAAGACACAAAATATTCATGATAAGTTCAATAGAGGGGACAATAGATGGAGATGTCTCTAATGGAGGCCATGGTTTGAATTCATCGTCCCAATAAAGAGGGACGTAGGACAGAGGAGCTACTAGGACATAAGACCATTAGTAATTCGACAGGGAAGCATAGTGGACTTACGTCAACCAATCCTCGTATTGAAGGACTTATGAAGATTCAAATCAAATCTTCTTCACGAAGTCTTCACAACTTATCGTAAAAGAGTTCACTTTCTGCCAGGGTCGTACTCTCATAATCGGCTGTCACATATACGCTTTCATATATGATTCGAAGCTTCTCCGCTCTCTTATGTTATCTCATGGACTCTTTTTCTCGTGGCGACCTACCCTCAGAGTCAAACGCTAAACCTTTCTCACAGGGAAATAAATCTCCCTCCATCGCTCTCAACCTCTCATAGGGTACAGTGCCGTCATCGTCCACCGCAGATTGAGATTCCTTATCCTTTCCCTCTGTGGCCTCTTCCACTTTCTACGAGTTTTCCTCGGTGTATTAAATTAACTCTCGAGTGGAGTACGGTGGAAGAGGAAACAAGTGACTCCTTAAATGGAAGTATGGGTCGAGATTTCGTCACCAAACGATGAGCACCGCAGAGGAAACATGCAACTACCTTAATATATTTTAATTGATTCTAGCTCTGTTTCACTCCATCAGATACTGAGCAGAAAACAATTTGCTTAATTTTACAAGGGGTAGAAAATAATAAACTTAGAAACAAAAATTCAATATAACTAATACTAATCAATTTTGATCAACATATTAACTATCCTTTTTAGTACATAAATTAGTTTTAATATGAATAACATTTACAACAAAATAAATTTCATATGGGCCAGTGACGATGACTTTTTTTCTTCCTATTAGAATATGATTAGACTCTTAACGTGAACTTAAAGATTAATGTAGGAAATACGCATTATTAGGTTATACTGAGCCCAAAGTGACTCGCTATAAATTTAACCCTAAATATCCGCCCTTAGCTATAATTGCCTCTGCATTGTGCTGTATGTTTTCTCCTGATCTCCTTCGCCATGTGCCCAACAACATCATTTCATCTTACAATATCAATCTTAAAATACAATTTTAAGCGTAATAAATGCAAACGATCTCTCTTGGAAAAATATTAGCAACATATAGAAGATCGCTTCTGTGTGAACAATTAATTAATAGGCAATGTATTTATATTTATTAAATCAAAGTTTGAGGCAACCGAAGTCGGATAAAATGTGTTTTATATATAAATCTTCAAGGAAGACTTCATTTTCATGGTCCTTAGACGCTTTTCTCTGTGTAGTTAAAATTTTTGGCGCCACAACAGCGTGCTACCCATAATAGTTGACACTGAGAAATAAAGTTTTCGCATAAAAACATTAGTCGCAGCAGCGTCAATCAAATGTGAGTGGGGTTTCTTATGGAATGGATGAAACGAGGAATTTAGTGCTCTTTCAGTCTATCGCCCGGAGAAGTCTGTTTTCCCCCTGGTTTCCCCCCTCTTTCTTTCACTCTCCCTCTTTCGCACCATATCACCTAATCTTCCTTCCATTCTTAACCCTTCCCATCGCGCACCCAACGGAAAACTCATCACCACCGCCCACGCCTCTCATTTTTATTCTTCCTTCCCGAATTTGATAGCTTTTTAGGCTTTCGCGGGATAAGGACGCATCCCTCTTCTCCCCCTCTCACCCCCGCTGTCATCTTCACTTTCCTAGATCTCTCGCGCTCCGTTTCCCCTCCAGTATCTTCTTCCGCACCCTCTCTCTTTCCACCCCTGACACGTACCCTATATTACTTCTCCCACCGATCCTCCGACCCCAACTGGCATCCTTCCTTCCTCCACTTCCATCCCTCCCACCCCCCCGCCCACTCACGCGCTTCTTTCCACCATCACCTTTGCGGAGCGAGGCGATGTGATTGGCTGAAAAACTCTCACGCCCTCAGCGAAGGCTCGCTTCGCCCTCCACCCTCCCTTCCCCGTCTTTTCCACATTCCTGCCCACCTCCACCCTTACTCCGCTCTTCCCCTCCCCACCCTTCGATTCCCTCTATTCGTCTTGATCCTCGCTCTTTCCTTTTATCCTCGGCATTTTTTAATAATCCGGCACAATTTGATCTCTTGCATCCCTTTCTCTATCTTCCTTCTTCAAGGCGTCGATGGCTGTGGTCCTCGAACATAAAGAACCTCGCTACCCTCGAGGTAGACAAGTGAAGATATCTCAGTGTAGTCTTCCACATTAAATGTGGAGGTAGATATTCTTTTTCGTAGATTTTTATTAAGTAATACTTCTACCGTCGGAGGATAGCATCATTTAACTTATAGTAATGGATGCGCGTTTCTTCGAGGCATTTTAAACTTTATTTGTTAAATACGAGTTCATCACGTTAAAATACATTTAAGAAGACAAATAATCATCACAGAAAATCCAAATTAATAAATGGATGCGTTACCATGCCTTCATTTTCATGTCAGAGATCATTTTTTTCCTTTTCGAGTTTTATACCCCATTATACCCCCCCTGCCACACACCTTTTTGGTGGCTCGCAGGGTATTTATGTAGATGTATAAGAGGTGTATTCTTAAAGTAAGTACCGTTTGCTTATATTTAAATATTAGCGCTTCAGAACACAGTTTTGCTCCTGCAGCGCCATCTACTGATTCATTGAGAAGCTATAGCAGCATTTGTTTTGTTTCAGAAGACTTTTGCTTGTCCGTGCATGCAAACAACAGTGTCCGCGACAATCGTTGATCCCGCCAGCTGTGAAGTGCGTTCTGTCATACGATTCTTGTATGCAAAAGGATTGTCGGCTGCTGAAATTCATCGGGAGTTATGCCTAGTTTATAAACCTACAGTTATGAGTGAAGGAAAGGTTAGACAATGGTGCTGTGATTTTAAAAATGGACGAACAAATGTCCATGACGAAGAGCGAAGTGGTAATGTACCATTCGGAGGAATTGTGTAGATTCGTGGGACAAATCCAGTCCTAATTATTAAATCCATTTATTCTACGGTAGCAAAACCAAACCCTGAAATGCAAAGTTGAGTAAATATTTTTAGTAGGTACTTGTCATTGAAACCCTTGAATTGCTTGTTTCTCTACTTCAATTAATATTGTAACGGAAGTATAAGTCCCAAAAAATGTCTTCTATGCCGGTTTGACGCTGAACTACTTACATTTTTTCAGCTGAAGAATGATCTGGTACTTTCCCGGCGAATAACCTTGGAAAACATTTTTTCAGCTACTTTTTCTTCTGAGTGGTATTCGTTTTCCATGATTTTTGGACAGCTTTAAAGATTTTTAACTTTGATTTAAGTTCAATTCATGAGAGTGAGTCACGAAATCAGGTTCCGCGGGAGGAAGATTGGATTTTTTTTTCACACTTCTAACGTGAAGATTAGTGCGGTTCGGCAATTTTGCACCTTGGTAATGGATGCAGAACAGTGTTTGTTTTAAGCTGAAATCTTTCCTCACTTTTTTATTGTTTGTTTGGGGAAGAATTTATTTTGAGATGGAGCTAAGAGGGCTACTAACTATTTAAATAAATTACGGTTTCCACGAAAAAAAAATTTTATTCGTTTCCACGGACTTCATTTTAAGATGCAGTACGTCTCATGTACCTGATGATGCCGAAAGTCGGTAAAACGCGTTTTATCCTAAAATAAAGTCTGTGAAAAAGTACAAAATCTTTTAATTTGGATATCACAAAATTCCACCAAGTGAAGTCTGAAACTGTAAAGAATATCGATCGATTTCTTTTAGGAGCAAGTTATAGCACCAAAAAACCACCATGCCAAAGATTGTACCCATGGCATTCATGGATTGGTGTGTGGCTTCTTGAAGGAAATAAAAACATTTCAAGAATTCCTTGCATGGAAAAGCATTAAATGGAATTATTAGCTTTGAAATCTGCGCATTCGTAAACAATGCGCTTATGATTTCTCTAGGAAAATACTCTGTGTTTATGAAATGATTACTCATTTTTACCAAATTCAAAGGCTACGGTAAAACCTTGAGTGCAAAAAAGAGAAACATGGTCTCACATGATTTTATTGAGGTCTGTCTATTGTCTATTATCTCTTTTTGGTACTTTTCATGTTAAATGACCGATCATGATCCTTTCAATGGTATTCCTCTTTATTTCACCAAGTAAACAGAGTATATTATCGCTTCATCCTCGCACCCGAAGTGAAACACTCTTTTTTCGCATATTTAACATGGGCGCACATTTAATTATCTTCTGTTCATCATTTCTACTTATTAAATTTCCCAGGACCAGGATCTAATCCTCGCTTCCGATCCTCCATACCCAACTTACTTGTCAATCCTTCTGTATCACCGCCTCTCAAAAGATTTTCGTGTCTTTCTCATGCCTCCAAACCCTTGTTCATAAATCATTCCATTGTACCATTCGACGTTTAGTCATTTATTTAAATATTGAAAATAATTTAATTTATCCTCTGATCAAATATGTTCCAGAAGTGGGTTCACCTCTCCTAAAATTGTTTTCATTTGATGTCGTTTCAAGTTTTTAATATTCCACGTCTCGCACTGCTTCTACATTTGTCTTTTTTTTAATTTGAATCTCTTTTCCATTATCACTAAATTGCTATCCGAATAAGTATGTCTGCTTCTCTGAAAAGGGGCTTGATTTGATGAGGATTTTTTCGAATCTTATCGTTGAAAATCTTGCTTTGAAAAACATTATTGTTACGTTCCCAATAGTGAAATCAATACTTGCAAATGGATTTCGCTCCGGAAGATCATTCCTATTTTCTTCAATTTTTTCATGTTTCCATCAATTTTCTCTGAACTATTATTTAAATTTTGGTTTCCTTAGTTGTAATCGATTTTTAGTTATCTCCATGTATAGTACTAAATTTTAAAAATATAACTCAAATTTTATACTTTTCAGCAAATTTTCAACATGATTTGTTTGAATATGGTTAGGTGCAATTTTCATATCAGTGGAAACCTCGATTTTATCCTTGCTTATCAATCAATATTGTTGAACTTATCCTAGATATAACAATCTCTTTCGTAAAATGACTATAATTTCTTAACAGCATAGATCTCACTTGTAATGTATATATTTCCATCTGATCCCATTACGTATTATATTTCCCACGTTTCGCTTCCCCATGAGAAATCAAGAAGTTTACACCTTTAGGAATTCTTTTACAATGGTTTATTTTAGCTATCATATTCCTGCGATTTATTGCTAATTAATCATTATCACCCAATAACTCATTTAAATATGGACCAATGTAATGGAAAAACTCATTTACTTGATTGTCTCCAGGTTTTCGTTGGCGCGTCAAATGCTGAGAAAAGTTGGGAACGTTTGATATGTCCTTGTGCTACGTGCGGCCCTTACGCTGCAATATTGCGTAATCGAATAGGGTGCTGCGAGACTAGCCTAAATGATTCAAATAAACGAGAGGAAAAAAAGACTTGAAGGAAAAGATGATTGGTGAGCAGAGAGAGACACGAGAGCGAGCTCAAAATGTCTTCTCCGCAGATCGTCACACGCCTTCCGCGCCATCTGAAGTACCTTTACTCTCAGTATTCTCGTCCAGAAGGATATTCGTTGCCATAACAATCAAGATGAATATTGAAATAAAAAATGACTATATACATTCTGGGCAAGATGTTTTGTCTATTTATTTCATATCAGAAAATCGTTTGGAGGAGTTTGCTTCGGCGATTTTACTTTTTATCGGCGAAATTACAAGCTTTTGCGAAATCGGAAATGTGTTCTCTTGCTATTTATTCGCGTGCTAAATGTACTAATATATTGAAAGTATCATTCCAAATCCAATGCAATAATCAATTACCTTCACT
This sequence comes from Hetaerina titia, assembly GCA_037158775.1. Classification (NCBI taxonomy): domain Eukaryota; kingdom Metazoa; phylum Arthropoda; class Insecta; order Odonata; family Calopterygidae; genus Hetaerina; species Hetaerina titia. The sequence goes on from CM073768.1 coordinate 100,451,425, forward strand.
ATGTTTGAATAAGAATCACACTCTACTTTCAATATTTACTTTATCGATTTAATTGTGTATTATTTTCCATGCTGTATAAACATATTGACAGCGGCGATATTTGCTAACATCCGAAATATAACGATTGTATTTCTGTAATACCTTCTCTCCAGTAAATCTTATCAAGTTCAATGGGAGGTGAGACGATATGCGTGAAAAGCATTTGGGAATGTTTCTTTAATCTGTGGGAATGCTTTTCGGCGAAATGAGGGAAAAAAATTTCACGATAAAAGTGAACGTTTTCCTTTAGTCGGAGATTCGAGCTGTAATCAATGTTATAGCTCTGTAATAAAAAATAAAATAAACCCAGCGACGTACGATTAAACAGATCGACGTCGCTTTAATTTTAGTCGCAATACCTATGCTTGGCTGAAAGGCATTATTGACAGTTGGCTTATTTTCCGATAAACTGCAAACGTTTTTAGGGGCATCGAGTCTATAGGTAGTAGTTTAGTTCAGTGCTCCATAGGAATGATAGATTATTATCGGAAGGCAAATGGGATCGACCAGTTTACTAATGGATTTTTTCCATTATAGTGAACGTAATTGCTCTTGAAATCAAATTTGGAGTCATGGGATTCGTCGTTGTTTACTTTATCCCCGTAGTGAAGTGCAAAATAATGTTTTTTACTCTTTGTAAAATCATGTAAAAAAGGGCATCGTTGAATTGCGCCCTTCCTTTTTTTCCGAGTACTAAAACAAATTAAATAAGCGAACATGCATCGAGCTCGATTCTCTCTTTCACGATTCCCTAGACGATCAATATAACCAGCAGATTCTCGCACTCAATCTGCTTTGAGGAGACGAATAATAAAATAAAAGTATTTCTGATCGTGAAGCGCTTAATTAAATAGCATTCAGTCGGCGTAGGGTATAACAAATATCTATTGTAGTAACCCGAATTTTTTTCCACTTTCATTTTACTATGTCTTGGTCATTTTTCCTGCACCTCATTGACTTCCTCGACCTCTCAGAGAAACTGTAAACTATCGTTTGTTCCCTTGTGTGCGTGTTGTTTTATCATTGCTCCGTTAAACTGTGTTACTTGTATATTCTTCGGAAGTAGCACGTTTATCATGGATGGAAATTATTATATTCTCTGGGTTATTTCACCAGCATAAAACTCCGTCCCTTTGATTGGGCAGTGTGAGCAAACAAAAACCATAAGTGGGCTGCCACATATTTTCCATTGTCTAATTCCTCCATGGCTGTCTACCAACACCACCGTTTGGGTGATTTTTTGGTTGCAAACAGAGTTTTATTTGCTTGTGAAGAGGAATCTAAAGTTTTCTTTGTCAAAAAACTTGTGTTAAGATACGGGTATCATTTGTATTGTATTGAGTGCGCGCCTGTAACTGAACTTCTTCTGTTTAAATTTAAATCACTTCTGAAAGTTTCGTTCGTTCATAAATATTTGAATCCTCCCTTTATCCATCTTTTTCATTCCAGACTTTTTATTACATTTTTATAACTCCATGAATATTCAGCACTTTAGGAATGATTATATTAATTTCCTAGTGCTTTCTTCCGTGATCTTTCGCATTAATTTTAAACAATCCTCGCCTTCTTCTGGCGCATCAGAAATCTTTTATCTAAGCTCATTTAATATTCCTAGTTTCACTTCATTATTATGTGTCTCTACCTTGTCTTCACATTTTCATACTTGCCTCGTTCTTCCAAATTCAAGGATTGTTACTCTCCTAACTGGACGCATACTCATTGACATTCCTAATTCATTCATAATCCTCATTAATTTGAACTGACTTTTGTTTTCATTCGGACATGATCCTTTTCCCAGTCAGTTTTTTTCCGAGTGGTTATCTTGTTATAGCACGTTTTCATGTGACAATCTGATCACGTGCCCTATTTATGTTTTTTTACACCGGAATCTGCGAGATTGACATTTCTCCGTAGGATCTTCGTCTGTTTTCGCCTCAGGCACGGATTATTTGTGCGTTTATTTATTATTTTGTATTTGTATATACTCTTCAATCCATCGCCAGGGTGTGTGGCATGGGGTGAATACACACCGGAATAATGATACCCAAACATGACCCTACCGCGGTCGAACATTGTTATAATAATCCCCTATCGTTCGCGGAAAAAATGACATCTTTAATCTATCTGTTCTACACTTAATCTCTCTAATTTTATTAGCACGGTCTCTCCTAATTTAGTACGAATGGGGTAATAATACAATTTTAACCCCACTGCTGAAGAGACCTCCTTTCAATTTAAGCTAGAGTTTTAATCTGTAATTTAACCTTCGCTCCGTGAGTGATTCCCAGCCCAGCTGCTCTAATGTTTTGGATACGCTACTAACTTTATCATAACAATATTTTACAAATCTAGTTCCTCTACGCTGCACGCGAACGAATTCGGCGTTTTAGCTGCCCTTAGAAGTGGAATCACCGCGTGGAGCCGGGAAAAAAAATTTGAGCAGGTACTCGGCGAAATAATTACCGTGACTAACATCGAGCGCTCCATCGGATGAAAATGACAAATTAATTTGTTGTGTGCAAAAGGTTTTGGGGGGGATAGGGTGGGAAAGTGGATGGTGGCATGTTTGTTGGAAACCCCTGGAACACGTTAGCCCTCTCCCCTCCTTCCGGCGATGCTTTTTAACTAATTAATTCCAATTCACGCCATGACGTGACATATGAGTGGATCCGTCATAGGGTGCGGCACTACAGTCCATGAGGCCATTACACGAAGAATTAACCCTTCTTAATATTCTGGACTACAGAATTGCAGCACGAGGGAATATCATTTCACCGGGAGATTGAATCGACTGACTGCCGACTTTCTAACATCATCTCATCTACTTTCCTAACTCCATAAGCGGAACTATCAGAAATATTTTTTGCCAACAGGCTGAAAACAGCTCATTAATATTCTATCAGTTGTTACTAATCAGTTTATTTTGCACGGCAGCTGATGCGATGATAAACCATAGGCTCTGCTCATAATGTGCCTAAATATTAACGGGACAATATTAATTCTTTATTCATTTAGTACGAGAGGCTCCACAGGGAACCATTTCGTTCCCTGATGTTCGTTTAATTTCAGTACGCTCAAATACATTCTTTTCTCTGCATTTAACTAAATTAATACAATTTCCTAAGTAAATAACTGTTTATTCGGACGCGTTTAGATACACGCGAACTCCCTACCCATGTGTATCGTCTTTATTTTCTCCTGCAGCTAATTTTATGAGTGTGATATTTTCAGTTATCTCATTACTTTTAATTCAATGTATATGTACTTCAGAAAAGAAAAAAAGTACAAAGGGAAATCATCTCTACATTCGGAGCATCTGTAATACTATATAAATTCATGTACCAATCAATTTATTACAGGTTTCAGTGAAAAGATAAATAGTACTTCATGGCATACGTTTAATCTACTTCTGTTGAAAAAAATAGTTTCTTGACTTCTATTTCAAGAAAAATTTTGTCAGATGCGAGCATTCAACTTTGATATGGCCGCATAAACGTTTGACTATCGTTAGGCTGAAAGTCCACTTTTATTCCAGTCTAGAAAGTAATTGGATTTCACATCATACAAATGAAAGGATACCCCCTGTGCAGTTAGTTTGCACCGGTGGGCAGTTTCAATTGGTATACAGTTGAGAAAACTTTACTAAGTAATTAAATTGTAAGAGAAATGTACCGCATCGGGAAAATTTCAATGGGTTTTGCGAAAACTCATCATGGCATACGTTACCCATATTTTCCTCGGTATTTTCCCTCTACGCGCGGGGGATGGTCCCCACATCTCTCCTTTCTCCTTTCCCTCCTAGTCAAAACGTATGGTTCTTCGCCGCCTTCGGCTGCCCCCTTATCGGGGCTCTCATCCCTTACTTTGGCCACCAGACTATTTCCCTCCCCTTTCCACCTTTTCTCCGACCTGACCTCCGATCCCCTCTTCGAGCCCACAATCTCTTTTCCCCCACTCTCAGCACAAATCGTGTATTTGAGAAATGGTTTTTGTTTCGATATGTTGGACGTTTTTTTTTGTATCACCGCACCCAGGCAGGGACTTCCCATCCGACCCTGTGCCCCGTCCTCTGTGGAGGGTGAGAGTAGGGTAAAGGAGAAGGGAAACCTTTTGATGGATGGATTGTCCGATGGCCCACTCAGTTTCCTTATTTTCTTTTTTTTTCCTGGGAGGGCAAAAGAGATCAAATATTGGGGAGAAAGGGATGAATTTTTTTTTCAACGGTACCTTTTTGAGGATTCCTTCTTTTGACCGGTTAGCCTCGGGTCATCATCCTCCCTCTCGTGAACCACCCCCTCCCCACCCTGGAGAGGAAACGGAAAGTGGGCCGTCCTATGTGGGGAGAATCGGGAATATTTTAAGCCGCCCGACCGTATCGTTCGACTGCAGTGTCGCACGGGAGAAAAAAAAGAATTCGGAGGGTAGTTCGTTCGTTTTGAAGTTCCGGGGTTTCTCCAAATCACCCCATATTTATGTCCCAACAAAGCGTTCGTTGCGTTTTCCTCTTGGCACCGTGGCGCTCGGAGTTCGGACCGAATTGCAAATTTTACGGAATTATTGTGTTACACCTGTACCTGAGCGTCGTTGTGCGTATTGATGAATAATGGCGGGTAAATAGCTGCCGTAAAAGGTTCCCTTGGCATCTATGCAAAAATGCAGCCATCTGTAATGTGTCCATACAGAAGTGATGATTTTCCTATGGAACAATATAATTTTTTGATTCAATAATATGGAAAACGTAACTGCATTAGAAAGTTTGGCATTCTGGGAAGATATGAAGTTGCTGACCTGAGTCTAGTTTCTTTTTAATTGCCCCATAGGTAAGAACATTTACTAGTTTAGTTCATTGGACTACTGCCTTTATTTGCAGCAGAAACATCTCTGGTAGTAAATGCATGTGTGCAAATTTGAAATCATTTAAACGAATTGTTTCGGAGAGAACTTGAAGACTTGGAAAAATATTATTTGTTTTCAGCCCGTTTATCAGATGCCGACACTATAATTATTTTAATTGTCCCGTTTTATTGACATTGGATTGCATTTTTGGGATTTTCTTTTTGGATGAGTACTACAATTAAAGAATATACGTTTCAACTCACAGTTTATATTTTTCATAGTTAATTAATCTATAATGTTCATATTTACTATAAATAGAAGATAATAAATATTTGTCTACTTTGATTTATTTTTCTCTATTTTGTACATGAACTGCATCATCGTTTTGGAATTCTACAGCGCTTGAATATCTTCATATAGCCAAAAACCAGTATACTCGTAACCTAAGCTCTACATACTTTAATGAATGGTATTAAAATTTAATTTATTAATAATTAGAACTGTTGTATGATAAATTTGTCTGTAGTACTTGTTCTGTCGTGATGCTCTTAATGAAATAACACTTCAAAGTAAGATTTATAATAGCAATTAAACGTCCTTGTTGAGGCGGGAATGAGACTAAATAGTCCCTTCCACCAAACTCCTAGAAGAAGCCTCTTACTCATTTATGGGTGACTTAAGAATGTCTCTGGTACGATTAATTAAAAATAGCAATTTTCCACAAAATAAAATTTAATGCGACCGGTGTCAATGTCATAATCATGGCCGCATTAAATTTTATTTTGTGGAAAATTGCTATTTTTAATTAATCATGATATTCCACCATTTCACGCCTGAAACGTCTCTTTGTACTCTGGTACGATGTTAACCCCAAATTCTAATCCCCAGGGCGAATCATGCCAACCTTTACTAGGCACCTTTAATTTATTACAGATATTTTATTTGTTCAATCAAGGAGACCATTATTCTTAGAGAGAGGAAAAATGTGTTTTTGAAATTTTACTACCCATCGATTTACAGTAAACCAATCAACAGCATCGTCACCATAAGCAGCCCTTAAACGACGATGAATCTCAGTGGGAGTCACTTTTTAAGTCACGCTGTTTAACTCGCATTGAGATATCTCCAGAATACGTCTCCATACTTCCGCTTCTCAAAATACACTGGATGAATAAGACGACCTCAAACTTGCGCATGCGCAATAAGGGGGAATGTTACTTCCACATGCCACCAGGAGTGCTTCTGAAGGTCATTGTATTTGTGGTCTACAGGCATGTGTGCATTAGTTTTCAGCCTACCCTCGTTGATTTTAAAGATGTATTAATTTTGGTTAAGGGCAAGGGAAACATTCTGATAGGTCTTAGTGCATTCAGCAGACTCAGAATACTCAAATGTATATGGTTAATATTATTTGCAGTAACTTTCCAAAAAAATATACTACGGCAGGACTTGCGTTCTTTGTTGATGGATAGATATAATTTTACCTACGTACTAATGGCGAACGAAGATTTTTCACATCCTATAAACTAACCTTCAACAATAATATTTACTCACTCGTATACTTGTCAATAATTTGTTTGTGATGATGAAAATCAGTCTTAATTGTTATATAAACGATAGTACATATCATTGGCATCTATGAAGTAAGACAGTTTAAAATCGAAAATATTCCAAATATATTTATTTCTACGTGAGAAGAACTAATTTTTTTCCATTTAAAATATAATTTATTTAACACTTATTATTATATTATTCCCTGTCAAGAGTTAAGTTGCTCCAATAAGAGAATCGGAATTCTTCCGTTTTTCTGCAGTGCTCGTTTTATCACGCATCCTGTATATCGTATACCTATTTCAATTTATGTTGTATTTTCTTCTTTTTTACCCACCTAGGATTTTTCAGGCTTGCATTTTATTTGAGGGAATCGCGTGTAACTTTTTTCCCATGAGAGAAAAATGTAGTAGAATGATGTAGTTCCAAAAGTACATTTCACTAATTAAAGTCATCCTTTTTTGTAACTTTTTTTTAAGTACGTAAAATGCGGTTATATCGGCTAAATGAGGGACTGCGCTTTTTAAACTTCAGAGGTAGCCGATAAATGCGAATGTTTTAGATGCTTCACTGACTGCAAAATCTAGGTGCCAAGTTTACTGTGCATTGTGCGGTGATTGTTCACAAAATGACTCCTGGTTATGGCATTAAAAAGTATTTTTTTTCTTTCCCCAAGTCAAAAGTACGTGACGTAGTCGACATAATTTAAAGTTAAGCAGAAAAACCCACCCCGTTTTCACAATTACCTCTATTTGGAGTGGAAGCGGGAAATTTGGCGGAATGGTGGATGTTATTTTTTACAGACTCTGAATGTCGCTCTATAAAAAAACATATTTTGGTGAGGCCGCATCGGGTTGATGGCAACTCAGTCCACTTTCTTTCTTTATTTATTTATTATGGTTATATTGGTCTATTTTAACAATGTGAACTTCCAGTTGTTCGACGGTAAAGGAGAGAAAATGGGAATGGTTATGCCGGAGAAGACAGAGAGAGAGAGGGAGTGATCGCAGCGATTAAGAGCCACCACACACATCACAGCTTGATAACAATTTATGGTCTATTTGGAACGCCATTTCTGATTCCTCTCTTCTCGGCGGAAAAGGAGAGCAGTGGTAGTTGGCAATCAATCACGGGCGGCAGGCGAACGCGTGGGGATGGGAGGAGGAAAAAACGAGGGAATGAGAGGAGGAAAGCGCATTTACGAAAATGGCCCTTCGCCGCTCTTCGGATAAAGGATTGTGTATATACACACACACACTCACATACGTACAAACACACACGCGCTCGCGCGCCCGTCTTTATAGCGGTTAATTTCACGGATACGTGCCTACACATAGATATGTAGCAGTGGTTAGGTACGACATTAGGTGTCTCTTTTATTTCCTCGCTCTGATTCGCACCTTCCCATCTATGCCTCGAGCGCTTGTCGGTCGATATCGTAATCATCGTCATTTTTGGAACGATCTCACGTCTCCGATTGGCTCGCCGTTTTCCCCCCAAAAAAAAATTCTCTCTCAAATACCCTGAAAACTGCGGATGCGGAACGATCTCTCAATCGTAAAGTTTTACCAAATGGATCTAAAGTGCATTTATTTCCTTTCACGCGTGTTCGAGATTTCGTGAATATCCGGGAGAGAATTCCCATTTTTGAATTGAGGTTTTTGATGTTTAAATATTAATGCGTTTTGAGTAGATTTGGGAAGAGTGGTAAAAGGTCTGTGTTAAATTTCTATTGTGTAGTGTTCCCTAAAAAGGTATCTGAAACGTTTATAGACTCGTGAGCTCTGCTCACACCCATTATGAGCACCGTAACAATTATAGTTTAGAATGCCGGTGAGTGAGTGCTTGCTTATGCTATCCTGTACTTTAGCATTGTTACTTCAGGGATGTAAAAAAAACTGTTACGCTTTGATTGAAGGAAAATATGAGCTTTAGAACAATTATTGAGAATGCGCCATTGGTCGTTTAAATTTTTTCCGGAGTATCATTTTGACCTAGGGAATCGGTTATGTCCATAAGAAGCTGCAATTTATCAACTGAATCGAATTCTTTGAATTGTATTAAATTTGAATTGAATTCGTCGACTGCATTGAATTTTTTTGGATATTCCTGAACAAATTGCCAGAAAAGCCTTCTCCATGACGAGAGAGTATGCGTGTAAAGAAGTCAGAAGATATTTTTAAGCTCATTTCGAGAAATCAACATATAACTTGATTGGGCATGAATTTCCTCCAAACTCATTTTTCATGGATCATTATGCTGAGAAAATGGTTGTTTTTGCTTACATTTTTTAATGGATTAGGTCTTGCATAGAGAGATTTCAATTAATTTTAGGTTTGTTCTCATCTCTGATATAGACATATCACTAGGCTTTCTCGAAGTCCACAGCAAACGTATTTTTTTGACGAGTAACCCTGAAACGGTCCTGGCCTACCCAAGATACTCCGATTAAACACTTGATTAACATATTTTATCACAAAATATTGAAAAAAATTAATCTAACTTTCACGGAATTCAAGTGTATTCAGCGTTATAAACCCTCTGAGGCTCTAATCAATTCCTTAGGCTGTAATTAGCACAACTTTTATTTTTTATAACTATAAAAATGATCTTCAGTTAAAAGATGACTGATCGATTTCTCCTTTGTGGTTGAACGTCAAACGAGAATATATCTTCTTACGTTTACTTTGCCGCGAAATGGGAAAAACGGGAATCCCTCGCCCCAGCGCAATGGAAAAATATATCTTTTTTCTCTTTCCCAGACATTTGGCGTCCATCCAGTCCCCCTCCCGCTCGCACGGGCGTCGGAGCGGTAGGGAGCGGGAAATTTAATGAAACTAAAATAAACGGTCCAAGGATGGCGGCGCTTGTAAAAGTGTGAGATGAGGGTAAAAATATTTCACGGAAAATGAGGGAAGAGAAACAAAAAATAAAAGGAAAGTCGCGCTTCCCCGCCGACAGATTTTCGTCATCTGGTGCCGTCAGCGAAAAGAGGGACAAAGAGGAAGAGGGAGGGAGAGAAAGATGGGGGTATTAGCGTTTCTTTATTTTTTTTAATTCCCGGAACATTCATTAGAGCAAATTTCGTCGCTCCATTTACTTTTTATGCCGCGTCGAATATTTTCGACGCCGCGGCGTGGTAGCTCCATTCTAACTCTGCGAGGAACGCCTGTCGGTGGACGCGGAGCCGCTTTGCGAGGGGATTTTAAGGGTGGTCCCACCCGAAATCAGGGCAAAACTCGGGTGAGATTAATGCCATGCGTCCACTTGCGGAGTTGCGAGGGGCGTCGGAAAGGAGAAATATTTACGCTGGAAGTCGCTGACGCGTCGTATTGAGCATGTTGGACGGAAGGGGTGAAGCGAATGGAAAGATACAGTGTAGGGGGATATGTAAAGTGTACACGCCTAATTTAATGGTCATCTTTCCATAAACCAACACCTAACGCCTTTCCTGGCCATTTTTGGGCTACCGTTTCGCTTCTTCACGTGAAAAGTAGCTTGGCTCCTCCTTGTCTCGCACGAAATGCATAACTTGTGATGATGCATTCTATCGCTTAGAGCGAGAGACATATGAGATGTTTATGAGATAGATAGATAAGGGAACTCGGGAAGAGGTCCTGTTACAAGTTGCTAAAATAAGGACGGAACATATTTCGTTTCTCAGTAGAGGAGAAAAATATTTCTTCACATTTCTCTTTGAAATGTTTCACAGCTTCAAAACAGAGGGGGAGTCCTTTTGAACTGTAAGCATTGACTGTGCACTTGACGTTCGTGCCAAGCTATCGCTTCCTTCGTCACCAAGAGGGCACAATTACCGGATAATACATTTCTCACGCAATGATTAGGTGTCATCAACCTTAATCTTCTATTTCAATCACTCACATTAGCTAACTTGATTTTTCTTAGATCTTAATCCTTGTCCTTTCTTCTTGCGAAATAGTTTCATGCGATACCTGTGAGTAGCCGCATTTCCATAGCATAGACCCCGGTTCAAATCCTGGTGTAAGTAAATTATTTATTTCGCTCTAATATGCCGTTGGTTGTTCTTTTAGAGAGCATTATTGCGCCGGGTTTCTTTCCGCATTTAATAATCATGTTAATGCTCTACTAGTCCAAACAGACTCCATTACAATGCTAAGAACATGTGTACGATATCACAGGAAATAGGAATTTAAAAATGACTCAAAAGGTAGTACTCATAAATTTCACTTGCTCGCAAATAAGCGTGAAAGTTGTGTAATAAATCAAGATAAAATAGTTCATAAAAAAGTTATTCCAGCGTAAAAAATACGTTTTCGAAGAGCACCGGTGCTTAAAATCAATAACGAGAAGAATGTCGAAATGTTTGGGACGTGTAATTAATGACAGTCATGGGTGGGCTTGAGAAAAAAGACATGGGACAATTACGTGTAGATTGGCTTTTGAAATTAGGAAAATTACTCGGACGTAAAGGTCTATTCACGGGTGCGATGAAAATGATGTTCAAGGAGCATCAAGGCGGTATACAACGCATGACTAGGAATGGTACGAAGGGAGCAAGGAGGACTCGACGTCCAGTCCAATCCGGTGTCGGTCGGCGGTTCGTTTGTTTTCATCAAGGAAGCACTCTTCCGCTCTTCCTACGGCGCACTTTCATTTCTCCAAAATAAACAAATTAAAGGGAAAAGCCGCCTTTTATTTTAGCTCCCTTCTTTTTTCTCCACGGTTCCCCCGGCACCATCCTCGTCACCGCCCGCCGTCTCCTCAATTTCTCCTCGCTCGTTTCCTCTGTTTCCCCCCCTACCACACCATCGCCGCCTCTTCCTAACCCCGGACTCGGTCCTTAAAAAGAGACCACCCTACCTCCATTCTCCTTCCCCTGGAACTAATTCCTTCCGCCCACCCCTCTATGTATTTCTCCCCCACCTTCCCCTTTCGACCACCAACTCCATCCCTCAATTTCCCTTCCATCATCGACCGTCCTTCCCACCGTCGCTTTCTTCCCTTCCTTTCGCTCTCCCCTGTGTCCGCGGGAGAAAGGGAGAGTCTTAAGAGGCTCTTCTTAAAAAAGCCGCCGAAGACGTAAAAAAAAGGAAAATGTTGAGAGAGCTTTTGCGAAGGGGTGGAGGGAAAAAAATGAATTTACCGCCGGAAAATGTGTCCCTGTCCATCATCCCCCTCTTCCCGCCGTATCGCACGTATAATAATGTCCTTTCCCTCCCAAGGGGAAAAATATTCACCCCCTCGTCCTCCGTGTGTATCCATCACCGCCTGCACCTCCCTCCCACCCCTTCTCCCCGGCCTCCCACCCGGGAACATCCCCGGCGACTCTTAAGGGACCAGCCGCGTATTCCTGCCGCCTCCTCCCCTCTCCGATCGGGCCCTGCCACGCAAAACGTTCTTTCCCACCCCGCTTAAATACCTCGCGCGCAGGAAATTCGCATGAATAATCTCTTGGGCCGAATGTCAACATTGTCCAAGAGCCACTTAAATGTTAGTGTATGTGCGTGCGTGCGGGCGTGTGTTCGGCGAATGGCCGGAGCGTAATGTAGCATGCGAGAATGGAGGAGGGAAAACCATGCAGATCATGATAGACAAGGAGGCGGAGAGTTTTCATCCATCTTGAAGGAGAGTGATTTCGGTTGGAATAAAACGGAACAGGAAGTAGAGAGAAGGAACGGGAAATATTAAAAAAAATAATATGCATGCAAGAATGGCCATGATGGTACGTAATTAACAGGGCAAAGGTTCATTTTTAAGTTAAAAGAAGTCACTTTTAAAAAAAATTTTTCCCAAAATTCAAAATTTCACGTAAAAATGTTTAGCTTAGAGACAAAAAACAAGTTTTAACTGGAAAATTCTCAGTGGAAAGGGGTAATATTTCTTTGCTACCCTTTGACAACCGCCTGAGTATTAAATTTCAAAAATGTAGTTAAACAAAACTTCTTTCGGCAAACTAATTTATTTTTGTGCCTTGCATGTGAATGATTTTATAAATTATTTATTTTCAATGATTCTGCCGAATGGTCCCATTAGTCGAAATGAATGTGTGTATCTTTAGAGCGATGAGTGAGCAGAAAAGTGGCTCCTATTTCAACTCGTAGGAAGCAATGTACTAAAGTATCCCTACGCTAGGAGTGATCGAAAGTTTCAAGTTTAGGAGCTACTAAAGGTTTCGGTTACAAGGAGACCTATCACCGGTTATCACGACTATGCAAGGGAAGGGTCTTCTCTACCTTGAAATTCTTCGGTGCATAGGTTGAAAATAGTTATCCAAAGACCTAATCATTACGAGTCGTTTATCGGCCATATCTCTATTAGGATCTGAAGCACCTATGTCTTGTAACAGTACCTACGTATTATGCTAGAATGTTGCACTGATGATGCATTAATGTATACGTTAATAAAGTGATCTCTTAGCATAAAGCGAAATCGCGAGTTGAACAAATACGTAGGTATTCAGCTAACGCAATACCTTCTCTAAGCGCTTAGTGTAGATAATAGTAGATTTTTATAGTAGACAATAATAGAAAATAATAGATTGTTATAGTAGATAATAATAATAGAAAAAAGTAGATTATAATAGATAGAATAATAGATAATAATGAAATGTGTTAATTATAATGAATGTTCCTCGTCTTCTTGAGAAACTTTAGAAGAAATATTTGGAGACGGAACAAGGAGAGGAAAATTCCTCCTTTCCCCCTGCCCCTCCTCTTCACCATGCTCTCCGCTCACATCCTAATTAATTTATAGTTCGATAAGCGTGTGTTATCCCCCTCCTCCCCTTGTCCCTTGTGGTTCGGGGGCCACTTTCCCCTCTTGTCGCACTTCGCAGTCAACCCATCTTGGTTTCCCCTCCCTCCTTATCCCTCCCGATTCTTATTCTCACCCACCCCTAGCGTAGGGGATGGAGAAAGTGAAAAAGTAAAAAAAAACAAGAAACTGCCATTATGCAGATGGAATTAGAATGCGGGGTCTCCCCGTCTAAGTAAGGCGACGGGAAAGTATATGCGGCTGACTACACCTTCTTCTTCACCATTCAAGACGCCATATATCCTCGAAGTTTGTGAACGTGAAACGTGGAGACATATAGTATGCTCCTGTTTGGGCGTATATTTATGCACACATACAATATAAACAAATGTTATCCATATATATACTATATTTTTTTCATATACATAGACAAAAAATATATATTTCTACATACATATACATATATATATACACATGTATATGTGTGTGTATATTGATGACGTTTGTTCTTGGATCTTTATATCTGGAATTGAATATGAATATACAATATGTATCTTTTAATTTATACGTATTTATTATGTATTTTATTTTATTTATAAATAGATTTGTGGCTCAAGTCCCGGCCAAGGAAATATTTTTGTACTTGTGAGGTGATTGATTCCGCCGTCCTCACCTCTCCTGCGTATGTCTTTTATGCGAGTTCCTATTCCTTGTATATATGTGAGGTCGATTTGATATATGATGATAGAGTTCACCCACGCCCGGTGGCGTGTGAAATACACACATCAGGGTATTATATATATATATATATATATATATATATATATATATATATATATATATATATATATATATATATATATATATATATATAATTACGATTAACGTAAGTTTTGGATGGATACAATTACCAATTAAACATCTTGTCACTCTTAATAAAGCACAACTCAACATTGTACTCTACAATCAGCCCGTCTTCAACCGCGTATACCTAACAAAAAATAATTTTATATGCATGAACATATATGTGTGTATAGTATAGTTATACACTCACACAAATAAGGAAGTACTGGAGATTGTGGATGAGGAGAGGGCTTTGTTGAGAGAAATCCTATGGAGGCAGGAAAAATGGATGATAAGCATATTGAGCGGTAGTGGAATGTTGAAGAAGGTAATAGAGGGGAGAATTTTAGGCAAACGAGGAAAGGGCAGGAAGAGGATGGGTATGTTGGACGGGTTGCAGGGAGAAAGGAAATACACAGAGATGAAGAGGGACCTGATGTAGAGTGTATTGCGGGATTGTGTTTTGTTAGGAGTCCCAGTATATTTATTTGGTAGTTGTCTCCATCCAAAAACCTACCCTAACCGGTAGATTACCTAATAATAATACACACACACATATACGTGGGTGGTCTGAAAAGTTTCTGACTCAGAAAATTTCAGAAAAATTGTCTTGTATGGACCACCCTTGTGCGTACATATAAATATCCAGCACTCGTTTCTTTTCCCTCACTTTCCAACAACGTCCCCACGTGAAATCTGGACGTTAATTTTTCAATTATCCGCGTCCAAAGGAAGAAAGTGAAAGGGCAGGGCATTTATTCTGTATTCCCTTTGAACCTAACCAGCACGAGAGCTTCTCGTTGGAGAAGTGAAAACGTTTTTCTGTCAAAGGAAGGAATAATTTTCCGGCGCTTTCCCGTAGTTTATATGGGGAATCTACGAACTTCATTAATATTTTTGCATTAAATATTTTTATTGTTCACGATGATTGATCGGTAAGCGCCATGAAACTTAAATGGTTTAAGGTGGCATTAAATAGTTTCCAAGTCTCTTTTCCATTAGCTATTTTAACTCTTCCTCAAAGAGATATTTTACATAAATAAACATGCTTACTAGCCTACCCAAGATGATCAAATGGGAAAAAATATTTATGAGAATAATAATGTTGGTTATAAAAGGTCTTCGCTGAGGCTTTTAAATCCTCTTCTACCTTAAAACGATATGCTGCTAAACCCAAGCATGCAGGTGGTACTTCAACCCAGTTTATAGAAGTTATTATATAGAGACGCGCTGCTTGCGCCAGAATTACTTGGCTGGTGTCACTTATCCTGGCGTTAGTTAAAGTTTTATGACGAAGCTATTGTTCCTAAATCACCTCTCATTTCAATTAATACCATATAGAAACATATTCCATATTAAAACATATGTTAATGTGATAAAATATCTGACTATATTCAGAAGGAGGCTGGAGGGTAATGGAGAAGGTGTCACTGATAATAAACAAAGCTTTGTTGGGCATGGGTCGAAGTGCTGGCTCAGAAGAGAGTAGAGTATCGATGGGAGACGGAAAAAATATATGACGGTCGCTTCCACGACGCGAATGATAGGGAAAACGTGAGAAATGTGATGGCACAAATGTACCTGGAGGGACAGAAAGAAGACTGACAGGGAAAAAGAAAAGGATAAAAGTTTCTCTCGGGCAAAAAAAATATATCAGAAATGGGATACACGTGTGCGACGGAATTTATATTCGAGAAAAAAAGGGCGTGTAACCGAGACTGAAAATTCCGCAAATTTTCGAGCAATGAGGAAAAGCATATCTCAAAACGTTCGCCCCGTATCAAATCGCGAGCTCGACTTTAAGTACCCGAACTTTTAAATCCTGGCCTCAGTCGTGCTTAAACTCGCATTACTCAGTAACGTTCCCACCTGCCACTTACTCAATGCTGGTCATTCATCCACCCCCTCCCGACTCTACTCTCCCTCGAGCATTCGGATGAATCATATGGAAAATATGAGGATCAGCGTAATCGTCTCGGGGAGTGTGCGCCTGGGGAAAAAAAACAAACGTCGGCTCATGCAAATCGAAGGGGAAAATAATTTCGTGCATTATTTATTTCCTCCTCCCTGGGGCTCGCCCGGCAGCATCCGTTTGATTGATGAATGACGATGAGAGGGGAAAAGTTGGGTCTCGGCAGCCGTGGAAGGGGTAGTCAGCCAAGCGAGCCGCGGGTGGAGGGAGGGAGTGAGAGGGGAGGGTTAGAGACGAAGAGTGGAAGGGAGAGAGGGTACGCCGTGGCGGAGCATGGTTTAAGGAGTCGGGCGGAAGGAGGAGAGAGAGAGAGAGAGAGAGGGATGAGGACGGGGGAATGGGTGGAGGGAGATGATGGGGGCCGGCTGAGGGAATATAATGAAGGGATTAAGGGAGTTTCCTCGCTTTCCAACTTCGGGCACCTCGCGCGCTCCTTCGCAGTGCGGCGTGGAGTGAAAGAACAGAGGAGGGGAGGGTGTGGCGTTTTGGGAAGGAGGGAGAGAGATCTGCAAAATGGCAAATTGGAACGGGGTATGAATGAGGGCGGAGGGGTGGTGAGGAGGGTGGAATGGGAAGAAAGAGGAGGAGGTGGTGGTTATTGCGTCAGCATGGGGGAGGGTCCCGGGAGGGGTGAAGACGCTTGCACTGGGATGGAGGAAGGGATGTAGCGGACGGAAGTGACGTTTTGGGGGGGGGACAGCCAGACGTATTTATTGAGGGCTCGGAAGCAAAAAGGCTTGGCCAGCGTTCCAGCCAGGGGAGTTGCGTATCGTGAAAAAAAATCGACGAAGAAATTAACGGAGCGTAGGAATTAATATGCCCGTGTCCCACGTAGAGTAAACAAAAAGGGGGCGTAAGGTAAACGTGAAATGGAGAAATAACCGTTTTACGGGAAAAATGTAATTGTTATTGCTTTCCTTATAGCGGAGGCCATTGAAGCCTGCTCCTCAAATAATTACGTTTTCTTTTTTCAGAGGGATATTTCATTTAAAGTAATGTTTTTACCTTTCAATAAATAGGCATTCCTGAATCATGAACACCCATTTACAGTACGCAATCAGTCGAGAAGAATGAGCGGAAATATTAAAAATTTGGGCGTGAGGCTAGCAGTCTTGGTTTAACATTGGTTTGTCAAGGTTGAGAATCCTAGGACAAATTTACCCCATTTTGGTTTTTCTCGTACATTTCACGAGATGTATTCAGGGAGGGAGTCATTTTGTACGGTGAAGGAGATTTGATGTTCAAGACATCTGTCGTGGAGTTTTCGGTCTCTCATCTCTGAGTTGAAAGGCGTCCATTGCTGACATGTATATTGTGTTCGTGACATTAGGCCTGAAGAACAATATGTCATAGTTTATGGAGTATCAATCGGCATAATTTCACTTAAAGCTGACAGAAAACAGTGTTCAACAAATTCCACATGAATCTTTCAAGTCCGAGGCCTACATACTGTATTGTTTCTATATTTCATGCTCCTAAAGGTGTATACTTATGCAGTCTACCAGGACTGGAATTTAATTTTCCATTAGTATTAGAATTATGGAAAACTGTTGACCAACATGTCTAAACGTAAGCCGACTGTTTTCTGACTGAGAGCATCATGTCTCCTCATCCACCCATTCATTATCTCCTCCGTTCCATATGCTACTTGTGTTTTGGATGTCCCTGATTTAGACACTTGTTGGAGATAATATCTTTGTAATATTTTAAAATTTTCCTTTCATCAATTTGATAAATTAGTATTTGTAAATAAAGTGATAATCATATGAATATGCATATGAATGTACCTGGGAAAAGTTTCTTAATGATCACTCATTTAGTAGTTCAAGTTTAATAGAGGCATATATTTTATGTTGAAATTTAATTAAACCTTCTTGGAAATAATCACGCTCTTCCTAATTCAAGTATTACACTTTTCCTACGGGACAAAGTGGGACAAAAGTGCTTATTTCCATCCGTATTTTTTGGTTAAGAATGGAAAAATATATCTCTTGTTCTATCTTTTGATTCTGGTAACTTTAGTTCACATCGATATAATTATGGCGGATCTTTGGCGGAATATTGGTGTTGGTTATTTTGCCCAATACTATTTGAATAGAATGCCCAAAACCAACTCGATAGAGCCAAGGGGCAACCTGACCGTCGGCTATTCCGGAGATAACTAGTTTGAGTCTTTGGTTTTTGAACTTGCTTTCTGGATTTTATACATATCAATATACATTTCAAAAGAATAATGGCTTATAAAATACCCTACAAACCAGGTTTATTTGTATGCAGACGAGGTTTTATTTCTAATTATCTAAAGATCAATTGCACTCGCAGAAATAGTGCCCAAAAACATTGCCGAGCACACTAGCTCAGAAAGGGAATACAGAAAAATACATCAATGTGCTAAATGCTAGAAATGGAGACCGATACCTGGAAACGAAATGCGCAAATATATGCCCCTTAAATGGGAACTGAGCCAAAAATTTACAATCATGTTCACTAATGAAACACCCGAAGTTCCATAAGATGCGTGTGCAAAACATTTACTTCAAACTTTCTAAATTTACTTGCCTTGAAGAATTTTTTTCCGTAAATGTTTCTGCAGTCAAATTATAATATTCCTTAAGGTGGCAAGTTAAAAGTGAAATTTTACTAAGATATACACACGCATAGTCCTAATATTCTGTAAGTTGATAATTATCAATAATTAAAATGAAGTTGAAGTATTTCCAGGAAGTGAAACATTTATGGTTTGGAAATGAGAATTATTTACATTCCATGTAATTGTTTCAAAATATTTGGTGTAAGGACACTTAGTCAATAAAGTCATATTCCGATTGATTCATGCCATATTAAAGGTTGGCTAGAATGCGGAATTGTATTGGAACTCACTGTATTGTCCGTTTTCGGGTTGTTTTTGGTTAGGAGAGAAGATTAAAAACTTTGCGAACAAATGGATAGGCTGCGTCCATCCAAAACGTGCCTTATCCGGTAGAATACCAAATAATAATAGATTGACTGACGTCCCTCTATCGTTATGCAGGGGACCAAATCATAGAGTATACCTGTGAATTATTTCCAGACAGAACTTCACGCTTTTGCGTAAAATCGCCTTTGCATTAACAGATTTTGCAATCAACTCACAGAAATTGTGCATTTAGAATGAAAAACATCACATACGAGCCTCAAAAACTCGTTGAGTCGAGTGTTTCAAATTACCTGATTTTTTACTTTTTTGCCCTTTGATAATGCCAGTCTAGAACTCTAACCTGTTTTAGAGTTACCACTAATACTACTCTGAAATAATTCCCCTCCCATTCCCGTCTCGGTCACCGCACGAACGCTAAACGGATGTGCACCAGAAAATCCGGTGAAAGAAAATTAGGAAATACGAGTCATAGGATAATGTGCGTTGAAACTGGAGATGTATCGAAGGGAAGGATGCCACGAGGTGGTGAGATACTTAAAGGGTGAAGAAAGAGGAATCCCAGAAATATCAGGGAAAGTGAATGAGTAGGGCGGGGGATTTGGTAGTGGAACCCTGCGTGCATAAAATCAGAGCGGAAAGACGCGAATCAGAAGGGAATGTAGGGGGAGATCGGGAAGGCGTCTATTGATGGGAGAGGGGCGATTCGAGGAAGCCGGTGTCTGCAGGAAGAGGAGGGTAAGTATGCAATGGAAAGGTATATAATACGATTTGCGATCCTGGATTGGTTCTTTGTTGGCGAGCACACACGTAGGTGGGTGGGTACATGGAGAGGGGGAGAGAAATTCTGAGGAGATCGGGATGGGGGAGAGGATGTCGGTGGGAGCTGGGCGACTGGGAGGGGAGGGAGGAGGCGACTGGAAAACGAAGCCAAGGAGGGAAATTGCAGGGGTTCTCCGTCTCTCTCGGCCAATGCAGGGTTCCGGAAATTCAAATTCGGGTAGGATAAAGGGAGAGGTGGGTGGAAGGGTGGCCGGGAGGAAGTGAGGCTCCTGAGAGAGAAGGAGAGAGAGTGAGAAAAGGGTTTCTCGAGGAAAGAGAGTAAGAGAGAGACAGGGTTGCCTCGCTCACTTCGGGATGAGGAGGAGGTGGGTGAAAGATTCAGGAGATACGGTATAAGGGACGGTAGGGACTTCTCCCGAAAAGGGGAAATTGATAAAAGTAGTTAAGGAAATAAATGTACTTGGCAAGTGGCTGTACCTACTCGACTCCGGGAAGACTACGCTAGTCGGATTTTCGGCTAGAACGACATTTTGGATCCAATCCAAAATGTCGTTTCTTATTCACATCTGATTAGAGATCTTATCACGGCACGGGAACTTCTGTTTGGATAGGAGCACTAGTGTGTGGATATTTGGGGGTCTCAAATTTCATTTTCGGATGGAATCTAGGAACGAATTGAAAGAATAATGCGAATGAGGCATATATAACTGTGAATCATATTTTCGTGTTCAGCATTAACTGAGTATAAAAATAATTTAGAAGGGCTCGTTGTTGCTCATCGACAATAATGGCTAAGTTTAGGTTTAATTTTATGGCTTCTTCTCAAATTTCCGACGCCATTCATCCAATGCGGGGAATAAAATTGATTTCCTTTGTGGTTGGAATTAAGAATAAAGTAATACATTTTACAATGCATTTCCCGCAGTTTCTTGAAATTTGGAATACATATTGTTTACCTACATTGCAAATCCAAGTAAAATGCCTTGATAGAAATGTTGGCCTTTACAGAACAATTTTATTATTTCTTAACCAAAAATTCGAAAGCAGACAGATAAACCTAACATTTTTTTATCAAAGATGGCATGTCAGTCGGCAGTACCATTTCAAAACGCTCAAGTTTCACGTGGAGGCAAACCCATCCTGACGTGAACATAGTCCGAAGCCTTTGTGTAAGCAGATGTTAAATCCTCCACGCCGCCAGATATGCAGGAAAACGATGAAATACACTTGTCTTTTAAAGATAAGAGATCCACGCTTCTTTCTCGACCAGTTTTGAATATTTTTAGCTCACTCTCGGTGAAAACTAGTGTTTCAACACAGACACGTTGTAAAAATATTGCCGAGCGCTCAAATAAAACCTCTATGTCTTACACTGGCAATGATACCTTGAATGAAAATGTAAATTGATGGAATTTCGGCACGGTAGCAGCTTCAAGAGTGGGATGGTAAATGTTCAAATAACCACGCTCACCCGGTCCAAGCGCAATGACTTTCGAATATTTTTCTCTGTGGATTTATTTTATTGCTCCTCTGTAATTTTTGCTTTTAAGAGGTCTATATTCAGCTTTTAAAAGTTTCCTTATCAAATTTTATTGCTTTGGACCGGAACCATTAAGCCACAAATAGCGTCGTTCAGTACGTGAAAAAGGCATTTGCCTGAGAAAAGAAGGACAAAAATGCTGATAAAAATAAACGGATCGCTCCAATGTGATATCCCCAGGGCTGATCATCTCGCGCGGTAAAAACCGAAACCCGACGTGTAATGGAATCGTGGTCATATATATCGTGGTTGTGTGTTTTTAAAAAGCTTATACCTGCCCTCATGGTGCAAATATTTTTGGCGCACGGAAAACATCGTTATTGTGGCTATCAAAAAAAAATACGAGTCGAGGTCTCCATTTAAATTTTATAGGCACTCGCCACCAGGGGATGTAAATTGCAACGGTGAATCGCGACAGAAGCGAGGAACTTCTGCTGTCATTCGTTGTCCCGGGGAGAAATATATCGGTGGCAGTAACGAAGGACATGGGAAATGAATCTGTCGTGTCGTGAAATGCTCACACTGTCGATACAGTTTGAATCGTAGTTTCCGTGGGAATGGCGATATTACTCATTGGAGAATAAACACATAGCTCTCTCTCTTTATATATATATATATTATTTTATTATTAGGTAATCTACCGGTAGGGTAGGTTTTTGGATGGACACAACTATCAAATAAATATTTTGTAACTCCAAACAAAACCCAATCCAGCAACCTCATCTACATCAGGTCCCTCTTCATCTCTGTGTACTTCTTTCCACCCTTCATCCCATCCAACATCCCTATCCTGTTCCTACCCTTTCCTCGCTTGCCCAACATTCTCCCCTCTATTACCCTCTTCAACATTCCACTACCGCTCCATACGCCTTTCATCCATTTTTCCTGCCTCCATAGGATTTCTCTCAACAAACCCCTCTCCTCACCCACCATCTCCAGTACTTCCTCATTTGTTTTCCTTTCGGTCCATTTCATCTTCTGCATTCTTCTCCACACCCACATTTCAAAAGCCTCCAATCTACGTCTATCCTCCTGCTTCAGTGACCACGTTTCCGCGCCGTACATAGCTACGCTCCATATCAGAGTTTTTACGAGTCTTGTCTTAACATCTCTACTCAACGTCCCCGCCATCAACTCCCTCCTTGAGAAAGCCTCCTTGCCTAGCGTAATTCTTCTCCTTACGTCCATACCACTTTGACTGTATTGATCAAAACACTTCCGAGATATGTAAACTGTTCTACCTGCTCTATTTTTCCCCACCTATTTTAATATTTAGCTTAGCCTTTTTCTTTCTGGAAAATCGCATAACCGTTGTTTTATTAATATTGATCATCATCCCATATTTATCGCACTGAACCTCCAATTCACTCAACAATGCTTGCAACCCCTTGGCTGACTGAGCAACTAATGCTTAGTCATCAGAAAACCTTACCGATTTTACGAATTCCCCTCCGACTTTCATTCCTACCTCCAGTCCATGCCTCTTTAATCATTTCCTCTGCATATAAGTTGAACAGCACCGGTGACAATAGACAACCCTGCCTAACACCTCTTCCTAACACTGCCCATCCGGACTCTTCGTTCCCCACTCGCACCTGAGCAGTCTGAGACATGCACAGGTTGCGGATCAGTCTCCTTATATAAATGTATATAACCTATATTTTTTTTTTTTAGGTAATCTACCGGTTAAGGTAGGTTTTTGGATGGACCCAACTATCAAATAAACATTTTGTGACTCCCCACCTAGCAAACTAATCTATATCAGGTCCCTCTTCATCTCGGTGTACTTCTTTCCTCCCTTCATCTCGTCCAACATCCCTATCCTGTTCCTACCCTTACCTCGCTTGCCCAACATTCTTCCCTCTATTACCCTCTTCAACATTCCACTACCGCTCAATACGCCCTTCATCCATTTTTCCTGCCTCCATAGGATTTCTCTCAACAAACCCCTCTCCTCCCCCACCATTTCTAGTACTTCCTCATTTGTTTTCCTTTCGGTCCATTTCACCTTTTCCATTCTTCTCCACACCCACATTTCAAAAGCCTCCAATCTACGTCTATCCTCCTGCTTCAGCGACCACGTTTCCGCGCCGTACATAGCTACGCTCCATGTCAGAGTTTTTACGAGTCTTGTCTTAACATCCCTACTCAACGTCCCCGTCATCAACTCCCTCCTCCTTGAAAAAGCCTCCTTGCCTAGCGCAATTCTTCTCCTTACGTCCCTACCACTTTGACCGTGTTGGTCCAAAACACTTCCGAGATATGTAAACTGTTCTACCTGCTCTATTTTTTCCCCGCCTATTTTAATATTTAGCTTAGCCTTTTTCTTTCTGGAAAATCGCATAACCTTTGTTTTATTAATATTTATTCTCATCCCATATTTATCGCACTGAACCTCCAATTCACTCAACAATGCTTGCAACCCCTTGGCTGACTGAGAAACTAATGCTTGGTCATCAGCAAACCTAACCGATTTTACGAATTCCCCTCCGACTTTCATTCCTACCTCCAGTTCTTCCCATGCCTCTTTAATCATTTCCTCTACATATACGTTGAACAGTACCGGTGACAATGGGCAACCCTGCCTTACACCTCTTCCTAACACTGCCCATCCGGACTTTCCGTTCCCCACTCGCACCTGAGCAGTCTGAGACATGTACAGGTTGCGGATCAGTCTCCTGTCCCTCCAATCCATTCCTATTTTCTGCAATACACGCATTAATTTTTCCCAATTCACTCTATCAAACGCTTTTTCGAAATCTACAAAACAGGCAAAAACGTCCTGATTGTATTCTATATTCCTCTCGACTAGTGATCTCATTACTGCAATGGCATCACGCGTACCTCTTCCTTTCCTGAACCCAAACTGATCATCCCCTAAGTAATCATTTGCCTTACTCTCTATCCTTTTGTTGATGATCCTGAGAATAACTTTAGCTGCGTGGGATATCAAACTTATTGTTCTGTAATCCTCACATGACGAAGCCTTTGCCTTTTTTGGAATAGGAACTAACACCGATCTCACAAAATCTTCCGGCCAGATTCCTTCCTCATAGATACTACGAATCAGTCCATATATGGCCTTCTTCCCACCTTTCCCTAACCATTTCAACATTTCTACAGGAATATTGTCCATCCCCACAGCCTTATTTGCTTTCATCTCCTTTAATGCACTTTCTATTTCATCGTCGAGTATGCCTGGACCTAAGCTATCTTCTTCTACGTCATGTTCCTTTTCTATGTCTAACCTTGTCGGCCTAAGTTCTTTACCATACAGTGTTTCTATATATTCCTTCCATCTCTCTTGGATTTTTCCTGGTTCAACTATTATCTTACCCCATTTATCTTTAACTGTTAGCACACATCTTGCCTTCTTACTTCCCGATAATAACTTTACCTTGCTGTATAGAGCACCAATTTCACCCTTCTTCTGTAAACTTTCCATATCCTCGCATTGCGTTTTCCACCATTCTTCTTTTGCTTTATTTGTGGCCCTTCTCAATTTATTGTTTAACTCTTTGTACTTCATTTTGCCTAACTCTGTGTTTACATTTTTCCATCTTCTTCTCTCATCCATCTTTGCAATCATCTCATCCGTTACCCATGGTTTCCTTATCCTTTTCCCGTTAACGGTTCCTATAGTGTCTTTAGCGGCTTCCAATATCCCTTTCTTGATACATTTCCATTTTTCTTCGATAGCACTCAGTTCTTTACCGTCATCCATCATTTTCTCTACAGACTCCTGATACTCCTTCCTCGTTAATTCATTTACTGCTTCTAAATTCCATTTTTTAGCCCGCCGCCCTTGCCTTATCTTCTTGAAACGAACATTACATTTCATAACAACTAAATTGTGGTCAGAGTCCGCATCCGCTCCTGGGAAACTGTGCGAATTTATCACACTGTTCCTAAACCTGTGCCTAACCATAATATAATCTAACTGATACCTTTCTGAGTCACCTGGCATTTTCCATGTATACCTACGCCTTTTGTGGTGTCTAAACCATGTGTTAGTGATGACTAACCCCTGTCTCCTGCAGAATTCAATTGCTTTCTCCCCGCGTTCATTCCTCGTGCCTAACCCATAGTCCCCCACCTCACCACCATCTCTTCCTTCGCCTACCGTCGCATTCCAATCCCCCATCACTATCAAATGTTTCCCTGCAGGAACACTCGCGATGATATCCTCTAACTCATCATACATCCTATCGACTTCTTCCTCCTTGTGGTTGCTCGGTGGCATGTATACCTGAATAATGACCAAGTTCGTCGGCTCTGCTTTAATCTCTACGAGTAAAATTCTATCTGTCGCTTGCTCTATGTTGACCA
This sequence comes from Hetaerina titia, assembly GCA_037158775.1. Lineage (NCBI taxonomy): Eukaryota > Metazoa > Arthropoda > Insecta > Odonata > Calopterygidae > Hetaerina > Hetaerina titia. Next base: position 100,476,967 of record CM073768.1, read on the forward strand.
CGCTTCTTCCTACCCCTTTATTTAAAATTACGGCAACCCCTCGTTGGCTCTCGTCCCCGCCGCTGTATATTACTCTATAATTGTCACTCCAGTAATCCCCGCTATCCTTCCATCTCACCTCGCAGAGGCCTAAAACATCTATGTTAACTCTTTCCATCTCTCGCTTAATATTTTCTAATTTGCCTCTCCTCAACATTGTCCTGACGTTCCAGGTTCCTATTCTAACTACTTTCGTCTTCTTCTGCATCTTCTGTCCTGCTGCTGTTATTTCTCCCCCGCAAGGATTTCGTGGGATGACGACCGCGGAAGCCTTGCCTCCCCCGCTGCCGGGCACGACACACGGCCCCTTGGGCCGAGTCCCGCATTTGCCAGGACTCAATTTCTGTTTTGCGTCCATCATATTTTCTTGGGAATGATAATTGAGGTGGTTTCCCGTTGCCTTCCTCAATAGTGTTTTTAACGTGACACCATCACTTAATGGCCGCCCCACTGGGGTCAGACGCCATTGCAGCCGCCTCACTGAGGAACAGACGCTGCGTGGACTACCTTTCGTCTGGCTCCTAACCTTCGACCTATCTGGCATGGGTGACCCTTCCAGGAGTAATTATTATTACTCCCGCCAGCACAGCTCTAGGGGTCATCGGAACACACAAGCCCTTCCACCACGACAAGGTTGTAGTCCATGGGAGGGCCATATAACCTATATATATATAGAAATTCTTTTTCATCATATTTCCATTCAAATACCTTCCTTAACCAGTAGATTACCCTAAATAATAATATTCTTTTCTTGAAATTATTAATGAATAGCGGTAGAGGATAGAGCTCTACAGTTATAATCGGCGGTATTACCTTTAAAAAACATATTTACAAACGCCTCGCATGTAAACATTTTTAGGTTAATTCTTGTTTGAATCCACCACTTTCGAAATTCATCAATTTGGGAGATCCCGTATTCGCATCCCGCTTTTTGCACTCCGCTGTTACAATTGCCTTACTATTTGTTGCACTATTTATATATGCTCAGAACTTTCATTCAATAGAATCGGAGGTCAACTTTTTAGAGGAGCTTATGTCATACCTTAAATTTCCACGTTCTTGCTTAAGTCTATTTTTTTAAATTATGAAACTTCATAAACGTTTAGAAAGCTAGATCAGCACAAAATTTGGAGAAATGTTACCGGAATTGTTGGATGGTTATTAAGTTGACCAATTGAGGGACTTGGGAGGTGAGATGAACGAGAAATCGTCCAGGGTATCGTGGTATGGTGCTTTGATGGCACATAAATGGAAAAATAACCACAGTCGCATTGGGTAAAAGGGCAGTCACTGCTTCTGCGACGATAAACAACAATCCCGCCGCTTATGCTGCACCGATATGGCTCCCGGTTCCCTTTCACGGGTCGAGAACGTAATGAACCCCTCCTCCACCCCATCGCCTCCCCATTCCATTCGCTCGTACTGGGGCTGGGGGAACCCGACCGAGGATTTAAAACCTTCGCGGGGTCGTCAACCACCGAAAATTTAATCAGAAGGCAGAGAGGGCCGTAAATACCGCAGCGAGGCCGCACGACCTCATTCTCGGAAGGTGTCGGTGAGGGGAAGAGAAAGAGGTGGGCGGGGACACAAAGGCTTCGAATGCACGCGAACGGAGGGAGGGAAGAATACGAAGGGAACCCCCTTCCCCATCATCTAGCCGGGTGGGGCATAGCCGAGGTTTGTGAGTGGGGAGGTGCACGGATGTGTGTGAGATACGCTAACTAAAGGATGGCAGTAAATTGGGGCGATCATATTGAGGGTAGACCCGCGGAGGGAAATGAAGTCTTAGGTGCAATCTCGGGGCGGTAAGTGCGGGAAGGAGTGAGAGGGTTCCCGGGAGGAGCGGGATATTCGCGCCGGAGTTGGGGAGTTCAAGGCCACCGCCGGAAACATCCCGGACGTCGCCGGAGCAGGGAGAAGATGTGACAGAAGAGAAAGGATCGGAGGAAGGAGTCCGGGTGTAGGAGTGTGGGGGTGTTTCGAAGGGCGGGTTTTGCGGGCGCAATGAGAGAGAGAGAGAGCGGCGAAGGATGGGGATAGGGAAAATCCGTGGAAAACAAGCTGGCTACTGTTTTTGGGATGAAGTCTGGCGGCCGTGAAAACGGGAGGCTTTGTGGAAATTATATAAGGCCTCAGGAAGGGAAAGGAGAAGGGGAGAGGTTCTGCAAGAAACTTTGGTGAACCAGGAACACTCCCAACTTTTCCAGTTTCCTTTCCCATGAAGGAGTGTGCTCAACGATGTCTGAACAAGAAACTGATAGCGCAGATGTATCGATATACCAATATTGTGTTTAGTTAATAATTGGTTTTAGATCGAGTATGCATACCGTCATTGGTTGTCAGACTACGCCCCCTCTAAGACTGGATGGGTAAAGTGTCAACCGTTATAGATCAATGAAAGTGAACGGACTGACGCTACTTATCTCTGTACTTGCATTGACCAGAGAGTGGTGGGTAAATTTTAGGATCTTATATTGATTAATCTCCTATCACTCGGAGTAAAACTTCCTCCTGCCGACTCATAGATATTTTAATTGTCCTCATCGGCACACCAGCAAAAATCATCTAAAAGAAATGCCATTCCAGTTTTCATTCAATCATAACGACGTGGCTTCCACGTTTTTATGGAATATTGTGCGTAGTAAAAGAATGCCTTCTCGATGTGGCCAACTAATATTTTCGTGTCCTAAGGTACTTAATGATTTAAAAACTGATAAAATAACCAGTGCGTTATCATAAAATATCCTGAAAATGTGGATTGGTTATGGGTTTGTGGTGGAAATCATCACGAAACGTCTTTTAAGTGCTCTCAAAACCTGCATTGCAATATATTTTAATATTGTACTTTAAGAATCACCTTATTCTTGACATTTTACGTAATAAAATATTGATCTTATAATTATCTTCTAATTTTATCTTTGCATACGTTTTACATTTTTTGCAGTAATTTCATGTAACTACCATAGGTACATAGAAATATGAAAATAGCATTAGGAAATACTAGTAGGAAAATGAAGGCCTAAATGATAAAATATATTTCGATACACGGAATGAAAATTAGTGGTAATCACGACTGTCATCAATATCATGATAATTATCATTGATGAAGATCAAGCTATTTAAAAAAATATTATTTTTAGTTTTTTTTAACATTAAATAATACCAATAATGGGTGCTAGGAATAACTCCTAACCATTGGCCACGTTTGAAAAAAATCAGCATGGAAAATGTTTTTATTTTAATGATTCATCTACGAAGGACAATTCGATATTGTTTCACCAACGAATACACAGAAATAGTCCGGAATAAAATGTGCGTGCGTGTTTTCCTCACGGAGCGCATAGAAATAGAGCATTTCTGGACTTGCTTGCTATAGTTGCGAGGTGGATGGATGAAACGAAGACTAATAAGAAATACGGCCCCTTCAAGATTACTTGAAGGTCAAATGAATGTCATGAAAAGCAAGTAGGGAATCAAAATAATACTGCTTTACGGAGTGAAATCGGATTTACTCCAGGATTCGCCCGGAATTCTGTCATATTCTCTAACGTATTCATATTCAATCACTTCTTCATATTCTTTCATCCTGCAGTAATACACATTTTTTATGAAGTTTTCTTGGGTCTTCCACCGGGTCAGGGGTTCCATATTGGCCGACGTTTTGATGATCGTCTCGAGCATCGTGCTCAGGGTAGTTGAGTGCCAATCTACATTTGGCCGTCTTATACTCATGAGCCCACGGGTCAGGTGACTCGTGATTGGTCCATGGTGGAGGAGCTCCTCCGATTGGTCGCCATGACTTTGTGTTGTCTTCATTCCTTTTCTAACTTTCATCAGCACTGGTTTCCACGCGTTGCTGAGGGAATATAAGGAGTCTCTGTTGAAATTATGTCTTGCCATTCTTATTTCAATTGCTTCTTTAATTATTCGTTCCCAGTAACCACCGGCGGGGGCAAGTAACTTCGTCCCATCGGAATTAATGGAATGATCCATCTCGTTCAGCGATGGCTGATTTCTCGAGCATCGAAACGTCGGCCAATATGGAACCCCTGGTCCGGTGGAAGACCCGAAAAAACTTCAGCATGCAGTTACACCGGGAAAGCACCAGATTTTATTTCATAATTCATTCGCCATTCATTTCTGTGTTGAAAAAAAAATTGTTTTGCGTCGCGCTGAACGGACTGCCTCGCCAATCTCTTGTCTCCACCCATCTCTTGTTACATTCATTTCGGGGCCTCGTCGCATTCCCCTCCCTCGCGCGCGATTTTTCCACTTCATGCGCTCACAAGCTGAAGTGTAATCTACAACCCGGGCTTCTCTTCGCCACGGTTGCCTGCTTCGGCTCGTCTGTTTCAAATCCTCCTTTTCCCCCACGTCTCGCCCTCTGGTTTACGTATGCCTCGCCCCTCTGGACCCCTCTCCCGCCGTGAGCTCTGAAATGCTTCGACCGAGAAAGTGAAGCGGGCTCCCCGCATCTCTCTTCAGGAGCACCTTAATAATTCCGAGTGTTATCTGCAGGGAATTCACTGAGTAGAGGATAGCACCGCGCAGTCCATTGTACACCTCAATGCAAACACGTTGAATGCTACTCCACCCTCGTCAATAATTTCTTCTTTCATATTATTTCAAATGCCCATTCGCTTTACCCGCCTTACCCCTGTATCTCAATGCATTATCCCTTTCATCTGGGCCTTCAATGGCCAGCTATCTATCTCAATATATCTTCTGCTCATGTTTCTTGTACATTTTCTCTTTCTCATACACTCTCACATCTTTCGAGGTCGCCTAATGCTCCCTTCGCCAAAATCATATCGAAGAATATTCCCTCTTCGATCTACCTACATCCCAGGCACCCACCCTTCTGGTCAATATAAACCCTTGCTCTATGTTGTGGTGTTGTGCTTTTTACATCGATAGTTTAAAGAGTCCTGGTTACCCAGATTGATTCTTTCGACAAACATCGTCAAGTTGTGATGGGGAGCATTTTTTCCTAATTGTTATCTTTATTTTCGTTAGAAACGCGTCCCGGGTAAATTGTTTGGACCTCGATATTACGACGCAAATATTTTCCCTCTCCGGTTTCTGCTTCCTACTACCATTTCGAGGCAGTTCGCGGAGTTCACCACCCCCTAATTTATATAGTAAGTTCATACCTAGCCCCTTGTTTACTGCCAAAATTTGCCAAAATTCATTCAGTGTGGTCCGCTGTGCTGTTGCTTTTGTCTATCGGTCCTCACACGCCCTGAGGTTACGAAAGTGACTAATGCCTTTGGGAATTCTCGCGTTCATCGTGCAACGTTCGGGTGTTGTCCATGCGCCCTTTACTCATTAATTGCGAGCGTCGGGCTGTGAAGTGAGACGAGTTGCGGCGGCGAAGGCTTTGCGGGAGAACTGGAGTATATCGGGAGAGCTTGCGCGGGAAGGTGGTCGGGCTCTCTCTCCGTCCCCTCCTCCCCCTCCCGCTCCTCCTTTAACTTTCCCTTCCCCCCCTCTCCGCACACGGCACATCCCCTAGGTACGTCCGTCGTCTCATCGCGGGGGATTTGTCTTTTGGGAGATTGATGCCGTTCCGCTTCTCCCTCTGGCCTCCGCGGGATTTCCTTCCCTCTCTCTCGCTTTCCTTCGGCCTTCCTCCGTATTCCCCTTTTCTCTCTACTGTCATCCTTTATCTCTCAGACTCCGAACCCTCTCCTCCATCCCCGTTTTTCCTCCTAAGGATATTTTTTTCACTTTTGATTCGGAACCTTGTGCGAATGAAACTGTGTTCAAAAGATATTTTAGACGCTCTGAGGGATTTGCTGCCTAATCGCCACCTAAAACTTTTGTTTTGATTTCATTGCTCTGCTGGTTTAAGTCTAGTCTTTATTTTTAGGTCTGTCTGAGCATTAGCTTCGTGGATTTTCCAGCCACTGGTCAAACGATGGCTCCCAGGCCCGAAGCCTTCCATGGATTTGGCTTACTAATGTATTTTCAAGCGTTTATTATTTTATGTCCTTGTACTTTATATGAATATTTCATGAAATTAACTTCACCGTTGCAATACCAAGAGAAAAATCAGTAGCTCGTTCAGTATAAGCGAATATATCTCACATTCGTATGCCTGACATTGGGTGAAGACCTTTTTATATGGAAGATATTCTACGATGCTACTTGAGGATATCGCAAAAATAGAAAATAATGCATTCACAAATATCTATTTGTCGTTTCGTATTCTATTTATAGGAACAAGCGTAGACAGCTGTTTCGCATGATTGTAACAAAAACTGGTTATTATTCAATGTATGCACAAGTTATAGCATTTATCAGGATAGCATAGCATAGCATTATCAGGATACGAACATTTGATACAATTTCGTTAGTGAAACGACGATATTTATTAATTCAATTCCATGAATTAATTAGTATCAATAAAAAATATGGACACAACTTAGAATCTATCCCCTTAAAAATCTAGATAACTTTGTTTTCCCATATGTTTTGCTGTGAATGCGAATATTTATATTGTTTTTTTGTAATTTTAATGAATTAACTAAAAAAATCATTCATTGTGCACCAAAAATAATCCACATATTTGCTGGTTATCTTTATTTTGACTGTGTTACTATTAGTTTCGTATTGTCATTTGAAGATTAAACAACTTGGCTTTTCTACTCAAAAGTTTTAAGTCGAAAAGCCAAGTTGTTTAATTTTCATGTGTCAACATGAAGATTTTCCGCCTAGTTACGCCAGAAACTGTTTTATTTATTAGTTTCGCGTTCCTTTATTATATCTAATGCTGAAAATCGTTTCTTATTTTTTCAGGTGAGTTTACTTCTCTCAAGCTGAAATCCTAGTCACTATGATCAACAAGAATGTGTCTCACCGTCAAGCGGTATGTATGTATTATATACTTGTTTATAGTACAATTAAAGGCAAATAGCTTCTCATTGTGATGCATTCTATCGTCAGTACAGTGATCGCTCCAAAACTCTATCAACATAGTTCCGATATAATCGATATACTTTTGCCTACGTCATCGTCTAAATATATCCAATTTCATATGGCTGATCTTCGTCCCATGTGGAAATAAATGAAGGAAAAAAATGTTTCTGAGAAAACTATTGGTGCCATTATCTCTAGGTTGTAGAAGTCCCAGACATCAGCTCTCATATTATAATATGAGCAAATGGTGGACATATCGTGGGGAAATTTGAGCCTACCTGAGAATATTGTAATATGATTTTCTATCATTTAATTTAGTAAAATGTTGACTGTTCCCAAAGGATTGCACCTTTAAAATTTATATGCAACATAATTAGCATTCCAGCAATAACTTCTGGGTCTTTGCGTTGTTAAAGTCTGACCTCATTCCCTTTTGATCAGTAAAATGATAAACCGTTTCGTTTGATTACTAAGGCAATCTTTCATAAAAGAATAAGAAGTGCTTTGAGCTCAGAGGCTCACATCCAGAAGGAAGGAAATAAATCATAATATATGCCTTTGTTAATATATGCTTCATATTTTATAATGAAGCAAATCTGTCTTTTCTCTGTATTCTTAATTTCATTCAGTGACCACTCATCATCAATTTAAAGTATTAAGTGCTCGATATTATTAAATATTCCGTAAGATTTCAATAAATTCCGCATAGTTACTCAACTACACTCGCTCATCTCATCTTCCCTTATTACGCAGTGTCCACTTCCCCAATCCCGGTCGCCTCTTGAGGCATCTCTTTACCCAGGCGACGCGACGGTGGTGGCCCAGAATTTAAAAGGTTCGGGTTAAGGAGCACAGCCAAAGTCAATGTATCCTTTCCCGAATCCCCTGGCAACTTTGCGTTTATCGTCTAATGCAAATAAAGCGGCTACGTGGGAAGGGTCCAGCCCAACCTTATCCCGTGGAGGTTTGTCTATTTGCATTGCCAATCTTGGAGCAGGCGGTTGTCCCTAAAATTATTGGCACAGCTCTTGATCTACCACAAGTACACTTGCCGCCCTTTTCTTTCCAACTTAGCTGTTTGCAGACGAGGACTCTTTGTCATTTGGTCGGTTTGCTTAAAGTAGAGATGGTAGTCAGTCGTTCGAAGGCAAGATGGCGGTTGCTCCGTGGGAGCGAGGTTGACTTTTTCTTCCGAGAACTGTCTGTTTGCTTTTCTCTCTAACATATCTGCATTATTTCCTTCGTTTCTACTTTCTAACTCGGCTCTCCACGTTCTTCTCATTCCGCACCCTCTTCATTTGCATCCTTCTCCTTTCATCCTTCCCACGCGAGCTCTCTCTTTAGGCATGGGAGGCACCTTTTCGCGTTTCCTTAACTCCCTCTCTCCCTCGGAGAGCGTTGAAATGAAGCAATTTTATTTCGACCTTATTTCGAGGTTCGCCGCCTCATTCCACCGGTCGATTATTTCTGATCCCTAGAGTATTTCACCAATGTCGAATTCAAATACATTTCAAATTATTTAAACAATTTCTTCTCCCTAGATTTAATTCTTTTTCGTAGAACGTAGGTAGCATTAGCTAATTTCGACAAAATGTTCTCTCTAATCCTGTTTATGAAAATGTATACTGCTCATTTGCAAAGGTAAATTTTATCATTAATTTAAATTGGCATTAATTAATTATGTTAGATCTTCCTGAGAATTTGATTATGTTGCATACTTTTGAAAATCAGTTGACAATTTTTCAATGGAATGAAATCATTTCGATTGTATTGAAATTAAAATGTTCAATTTTATACTTGCTCTTGTCGTTGTAAAATTGTGAATTAATAATTTTACACTCCTAAGAAAAAATATTTTATTTTAAACTGTTTGGTTTTCCTTTTACATTATTTTCCTTTTTTCACCAAATAAACTTCTCGAGTATCTCATGCATTCACACGAAGTATATGGTTATCATAGGATATCGTAGGAAGTTTATATTCCATACCATTTATTTTTTTGTGGAAATGAACAGTATCTTTTGTCATTTTCGCTGTCTTAATAAAAATATCATTTTTCTATGTACTCCATATTAATTAAAAACTCGGCCGGTGTCCAAGGACGGGATTACGATATATGCACCAGTATCAGACAAGTATTAAAACACGTGCTTTTATGCCCACGTTGAGAGAATGGATGAAGGTAAAATCAGAAAACCCTAAATGGGATAATTGTGAATGGTTTCATCGGAATGGATAGGCTGTGACGTTCAGGGGCGAATTTGTGTCAAGAGACTCCCATGGCAAGGTACAAGTCCCAAGAATGTAATATTATATATGAAACAATAGCCGAGATGAAAGAATTGAGCAAGGGCAGGTAAATATTGATGGCACTAGACATTACAAAAAAATACATTTGCATGAAATAAAATTCAATCAAGGTTTATTGGAAATATATATCCCAAATGATAACGAAAGCAATTATACGCGAAAACGTATTTTTTCTTCCCTTTAATCAGGTATCACAGAAAGTATTAAACCAATGGAATGGTTTGGTGCAGAACAGAACAATATATATAATTAAGTGAGGGACACAAAGCATCATGCTATCACTTTTAATCTCCTGCTAGCTAGACGACTCCAAGCTAGACTAAGCCTATTGCGCAAATATCAATCGAGCGATATGGCGTGCAACATGGAGGAAATAAATTATAGCCACACTAGATCAATAAGTTGGGCATTAGTGAGAAAATTAGACGGATAGAATGTCGAATAGATATTCCCAAGGATTCTTTCCTACACATAACACAAAGCACAGAGAGGGATTTACTGCATCCCTCATACTGTGTTTATAGCATATAAACACATGTTTCCCTATCAACGGTTATTCCGCTATAGATTCTTGAATATATAGTATTCATTTTCGCCCGTTTACATAGCCTCTTTCGAGGCTCCAAGAGGCACCATGTAGATAGATAATGATAGGACTAGCTGTAAATATAATATTTTTCCTGGAATAATAATGGTCGATCGTAATCGTGGTAATCAATTTGAAGGCTGATTTTGACTGTCGTTGGTGGAGCCAACTGCAAACTTAGTCCTACGCCATGTGTCAAGTTCACTTTTTCAGAACAATGGGGTGGGTAATTTCTTTCTCTGTGGCGTCATTCTGTTTCCCACGGAGCTTTGACCACCCGAAACTTGTGCCGCTTGCATTTACGATTAGGTTGTCGAAAGACCTCAACCGAAATTTTGATCTCTGGATCCTCCATTCGGTATCCGAACGCTTGACACAGTGAGGTAACGGATATTTGTTCAATAGTCCACAATGTGTTGGTTGGCGATCTTTGTGCATTATTTTTTTTCAAGCTCACGTCTCGTGGTTAATGCGATTGGACCGGTGGCAGTGGAGTGTTCCAGGCGGACGGTGTTATATTATTTATCTCTCGCGAACCCATTGAATGCGAAGTAGCGCACACTTCATCTTCTCCGTCGTCGCGTGTGTCCCTCGTCCCGTCTACTCATTGCATGCGATTTATTGCACGGGAACGCCCGCGTATTCGGGAAAGACTGAAAAGGCGGGAGGGAAGCATTCGCATGCACCCGGGGCGCAGGACGTTTTGCTTTCGCGGGGCGCATCGAATTTCTTCTATCAGTTCCCACATCCATTCCCCCGCCGGCCGGAGTTGCCCGATTGTTTTTTTTTCCACCCGTCCAGGGTGTTTTTCTCTCTTTCCTCAGTGAGTGCATTCCGTGGGGCGGTGGCGACGCAACGCGAGATAACGTGCGGCGGTCTTCCGCTCGAGATTTTTACGCTCGGCACAACGACCGGCGCGGCGGCGGGGGGGCGGGGCCCATTGGATAAGATTTGGAAGAATATACTGCGCCCCTTCCCCAGCCAAACCTTCCGTCCCCCCCATACGGGATCCGGATCTCGATGGTATTCCGGGCACGCCGCGTTCGCGACGGTTTCCCACCTCCTCTCCGGATTTGCATGCCGCGCCCCCGATCCGTCAGGCGGGGATGAAGTGCATTCGGCGGGGGGTGTGAATTTTCTCGGCGTTCGTCCGAGCTATTTGTCATCTTGGCGCCACCGCAGGTGCTAATCCCAGCAAGGACGGCGGTGGGCCTTTCCGAGCACGCCTCCGATGTTCCACCCGCGCGAGTTACCCGATCCGGATAGATAAAAGGGGTATTGTCATCTTTCATTTCAAAGTAGGGAGTATTCGCGGGTTTTACTAGAGCAAAATATCATGATCTACTGTCGGCTGGGCGTGTGCTCGGTGATACCTTGCCTTGTGACAGCCGGGATCGTCTTCGTGTCAAGTGACAAATGCTCTTAAATGATATCCAACGTCATTTCACTCGCTCACATATATTCCTAAAACTCCACAATTCCGTGACGGTTTGAGATCAGAGGAGATATTAATGTGACTATATTACTTTTTCCTTACTTTGGTGGGTACATTTCAGTAATATTTAAAAACACGTAGTTAAGGAATTTGAGACGGGAGCATACAAGGAAAGAGAAAAGAAAATTTCAGTCTTTTTTCGTCATCATTGAAGTCTTCAAACTCCAAAACTTACACTATCTTGTAAATTAAAATTATTATGGAAGTATAAAGACGAGATTAATTAGTTTTTTGAACAAACTTATTTTCTTTGCTAATGCAATGGTCCAGTCGTACAACAATGAACGAATTAACCCTAATAGTATTCGTATTAATAACTATCACTATAACGACTATCTGAATATAAAAAATCATGCATAAATTATATCTACCCTTTTTAATTTTACATAACAGAAAATATACCGCTAAAAATAAAGAAAAACGTAATACCTAAAATAGGCAGTTAACAAATTATGATGTTGTTGAATTACTCCAAAGATATTAAATTTATGAGAGAGAAAAATATCTAGATGACCACTTTTTAGCTTAGAGGAGATTTTTTTAAATACTAAAAACAAAGGAAGATAGATGTGCGAGTTGCAGAGGAACGAGGGTTTGAAGAGGCATATAAAATTAAGCGCTAGAAGAAGTGTAGGAATTCTCTTATATAGTATTCGTGCGTAGTAGAATTACTGTCAATGGAAGAAGGAAAAAATCACATTCTTAGGAGATTGGCACCAGCTGAGAATATTTTCTTCAAGAACACAAATCTTATTCTTAGCAGTTCGTAGCCATAACTTCTAGATTAATGCGATACTTGTACTGTTAAGAGTATTAGGGAAAAGATATCGGTCGCAATCTGTATTTAATACTTTTGAAGTAATGCCGAATATAATACTGAAACGGAAATGAGCGTATCGTAAAGCGGAGGACGATTACATTGAGTGTAATTAGGAAGAAATTTTTGTAAGAAAAACAAATTGGATGGAAGAACGAATGATTATAATGAGCTTATCTTGGAGCAAGATGGGCTTTTGAAGGCGCCAACATGGCAGTTGCAAATCGAGCGTGAGAAAACACTAAAAGGAAATGCCTCCAGATGAGATGGTTCATGTGAATAAACGCAAGAAATAAAAGCAAAGAACTCTGAAGATGTCAACATAGGAGATGGGAAAACTAGCAATAAGTGGAAAACTGCGTGAATAAAAGATCATCATCACGGTGTTTTTATAAAAAAATTGATTCTCATTGTGGAACTAATGAGAACATTTCGTGATTCCGTGACGAAATAACCTAGTAAAATATGTATTTGCAGGCAATATTTAGTGGAACTTTTTCATGAGGAGGTTAACACTTGTGTTTTTGCATGAAATGCGGTATTTGATCAATACTGAAGTAAAACACAAAGTTCGCACATGACTTCATATTAATCAATCGAATGTAATGAAAGCAGTATGTATTAGTCTCAATGTGCGAACATCTTTGGTTATTTCACTCGTCTCTCCTTACCGCTACATTAAACTGTCTTCCCTCGCTAGATTTTTTCAAAAGAAAAAACTGAAGCGCCTTTTCACCATTTACTAATCATGTTAATGAAGCAAAAGGAACCTCACGCGGTTCGCGTTGCATACATTACTCGAAATCTCTCGCTGTGCTCATCGCAGTTGACTAGACTCGCCCCGCTTGCTTCTCGAACATGCAGGTTAATTGCTTCGGGTTCGCCAGTTTTATTGGATTTGATGACCCGTAATAGGCACACATTTGAATTGCATGAGACAGATATGCGTTACTTTTATTGGGCCTCGATCCTTGTTGTCGTACGCCATGAAACTATCGACCGCGGAATTCCCGCGATGCGTAGCAAAATTTAGGCGATTCGGCGCCGAATGCGGCATTTTTATTTCGTGGGGTGTTGGCGGCAAAAGCTCTTGTACTCTTGGTGGAAGTTTTCCTATTTCACTCTTGTACTTGCGACCGCAATACGGAATCTGGTGCTCACATAAAGATGCGACATTTTTTTTTTTTTAGGGTTAAACCCAAATTACAGTCGGAACATTAACGATGCCCCACGTACGGTTCTAATAGGGAGATCCATAATTTTGGTGGGGATGAAAGCCACGAGTCTCGTTATGCAGATGTGATTTCGGTAAGCTCAATCACCGATTTGATGGACTCATAACAGGGGAAGAGTGTGTGATACTCGTTTGCTGGTACAGCTGCAGAAATTGAGCTTCCCCCCGAAGCGTAAACAAGGAAAAGTGTCCTTGTCGCGGTGAGACTAGCAGTTTTTTCATTGTGTACTTCGGTAGGAATGTAATGGAAGTGGATGTAATGAGAAAAAACATTGCATGTGTATCCAATTTTCAATCGGAAAGAGGATTCCATTTAGTATTATGGCTTACCTCGTGATCAAGTAATGTGTGACAGTGTCTAACTCAATTGATTAGATTTAGACCTTTAAGGTTTTATTGCTGGACTAGCTACAGGATTCAAAGTCATTTTAGGGTAATTATATTGTGTGAGTGTCGTGTTATATAGAATTGTTTTGTCGGTGTTGTCATCCAAATTCTATATATCATAGACAGCATCACTGTAGGTCAGCATTAAATGTTTCCACAGTTTTCCAACTTTGTAGGCTTCCACAGTTTTCATACAAATATCATATTCGTGACATACCACATTTATGAGAACCTGACGTCATTCTTGAAGACTATTAGTTGAAATCAAAAATTATTTTCAATGTTAATTTTATTTAGTGTTATGGAAGAAACTACGTTTCAGAGAGGAGGAATCTCTGCATTCCTGCCTTGTTTGCTTGCGCTGTCCAACAAATCTCGAAAGAATATTGGATGTACTGACTTTTAATAATCAAACCACTTTACTTTTCCACATAAACTTTTTAATTTTTACTACCCAGGTTTCGTTATAACATAACATCATCAGGTAAAAACAGTGTAAAGTAAAGTGGTTTGATTATTAAAAGTCAGTATGAAGATTTTCCACCAAGTTACGCCAGAAACTGTTTTATTTAATATTGGATGTGTTTCATAACAGATCAAGATGCTTTTAACCTTTCGAAGCATTTCGTCAGTCTCAGGACTATAAAAGGTTCTCTATTCCGTTATTTTATTTGATATTAAACGTAGAGTATTTTTATACTTTTATTGTATACTGAGATGTGATTAGATGAGATTTTGACAACTTTTGTGTGACATTGATGTAAATTTTGCACTTGTGTGATTTTGTAATGGCATTTGATATTTATTCAAAGACTTTTTCTGAAGTTTTGCTTGAAGCAAATGGGACGGCAGATGAGCCAAATATGTTAGTGGGCACGGGGTTGAAAGTTGAAAAGTAGATGACAAAATATAGGGATGCATATTAATAAAGGTTCCTGTATCTATTCGCATATAATTTGGGTGACAAAGGCAACTTGAAATTGTAGCTTCATGCAAAGTATCAATCCAATATACGTAAGTTAAATGTCTCAACTTCACTACTAATTACACGGTCATAAATATTTAGTAGATCGTAATAGCTCATTATCCTCAAGTATGTATTTATAATGCAGCAGCATTTTAGTGATGGAACTCATTAATTCAGCAGTCGCGATGACTTTCAAGGTCAGCTTTGCACGTTTCTAACTTTTCTTTACTTATATAGCATCCTTTTAGTGTAATAAGAGTAGCTTTTAAGCAGTCCTAAATTTACGGCACCTCTTCCTAAAATGTTTTCCTAGGAAGACGAAATTATTAGGGGTTAGGTTGTTATTTGATACTGTTTGATGATTTGCATATCCTTAGCGTCTCGCAAGGAAAAAAAAGGTAAAATTAACTGCGTAACATGAGAGGAAATTGGAATTGTGGATTAATTAAGGCGAGTAATCGTCCATTTAAAAAGAAGATGATCCCGAGAGCATTTGAAATTCCATCTCGCATCCTCGGACTCGAGGATCTTTTTAAAACATTGACATCTTCATTTCTAGCGTAATTTCTCTTATAATGACCGCAATAGAAGAGTCACGGAACTCCTAATACGTGCGTACGTATGGCGTAAATAACGTTAATTTATCACAGATAATATTTCCTAGGCAAAGGTTTTAAAAAAATTTATTAAATTAATTTTTTTATTGAAATAACCTTGAACCAGAATCAAAAGAAAAATATTAAAATAAACTTACACAAATCTTCATAACACGCTCATATGGATAATTTAAGCTCTGAGTTATATCTTCAAATCAATTCTCCTAATGTTCATCGGAGAAATTAAAGTGAAAGGAAATCGTTTATCACAGAGTCGTTTTCTGATATCAACTGTCTAGTTAAATATTAAAGTGTCTCGATTACCTAGGAAAATGGGCGTGTCACTAAAGTAGATACTTGGTAGACATCCGAATGAACTGCAGATTGCACATATTGTACATCTTAATTAGTGTCGGGCTTCTAATTTTAATTGCAGGTAATACTAGAAAATATCAATTGTATAGGTAATTGATTATTACGAATGATTTGGAAGATTTATTTTTCGCAAGTTCAAATTTAACTGCAATTGTAGTGGGACGGGATTAAAATTTTTAAGGGAAAAAAACCCCTAATTTTTCGAGCCCTCTCATGTATAAGGTCATTCCAGCAAAATTGGTAGTTAAAAACTACCATTGCTAGGGAAATATTTTAGTTAGTTAAGGTTAAGTGTAAGCTAACACCGTACGATGCTGTTAAGTCACCTCATTTCACCGAGTTAAAACTTTCCAGAGAATGACCGAGGAGGCGCCCCTCCGCTCGCTGCGACATTTTTAATTCGGCTGAACCGAATTCGGAGCGCGCACCTTAAAAACACACGCACTCTTGACGTGGCGTGCAAAAAGTGCGAACCTTTTTTTCTTTTGCTGTTTCTCTCTTAAAGAGGTCATTGTGGACAGACGCGCCATGTTATCGTAAGAGTCTGGAGTCTCCGGAATTCGCAAGACTTCCGTAATTTCTCGGGGAGGAGAGAAGTGGAGAGCGGAGGCCCGGTGGCTGGCTCCTTCGGACGTTAATGATGTTGCCATTAAATGGCAAAGAAAATCCTGGGAAAGGTAATAAGCATATGTTTCCGTCTTAGTCCGCAGTTAAAAGAAGCTTTAAAGTTTCTGTGCTTGACTTTAACTGCGTCGGGGATTTATTTGATAACCCGCTCTCTCGAAATCAGTAGCTACATTTTACTCTGCACTGATCCTATGAATCCTGCGAGTAAGCCGTAATAGCTTCTCCAGTGGAAATGGGGGGTGGAGAAGTGGGAATGAGTTTTGGCATGGGATGGAGAACTGCTGCTGATGACCGTATTTCAGTAACGACGGCACAATTAAACGGAGTTTTTTCTTAAAGTGACTTACTTCTTCCATTTGGTGGCTGAGTCGAAGGATGCCGTCGAAGTCTCACTGAAAACGAGATTTTGCAAATGGAAATAGCAAAATTTATATTGAGCAGTATAAGTTCCGGCGTTGAAAGTTATCGACGTTTTACTGGTAACGACAATGCTGATAAAAAGTATCCCTATGGTTTCAGGAATGTTCGTGCGGATGGTGATCCAAAGTTCAGTGCTTGTATTTCTGAATAAATGTTCGAGAAATCATTCCATGGGTCTGTTACCGCCTTTTGATTCTTTGAATTCCTTCAGATTGGTGTACCATTTTATATGCTTACTCCTCATGAAAAGTATCTTCGGGCACGGAAAGCTCTGGTCTTTATACAGGATATTTATCAGGATTTTGTTGTTTCTAGATGAATGGGTAACTATAATGCTACAAAAAATGCCAATAAATGCAAGAATAGTAATAAATAAACTATAAACAATACATTAGTGTATTATACTTTTGACGAAAAGTAAAATTTCGAGTACTAAGGTGCCCAAAAAAATGACTTTTTTGTCGTAACATAGAGATAGATCATGGATCTGTTTGGGATATTTGTAAAATCGTTAACGTACGTAATTTTTTCGTGTCCAACCTCAAACTTCTAGGCATCTAAAGCACCATTGCACGATGGAAATAAAGACACATTCCCTTAGGACCACAGTGAGTAAATGATGTTATTTTTGTCAGAGAAAAATCGTGGAAATTTTTTTTGTAGTCATTAACATTTGTTCTGATATAAAACGTAATAAATACCGACGATTTGGATTAAATCGTTCGATTATATAAGGAGAGCCGTTACATTATACACCTCAGGCTTAGAAAGATGGATGGAACCGTAACGCTGAGTAGAAGAGGGGGAGGATTAGGATTACTAAACGTGATATTAGTGAAGCTTTCAGAATCGGCAGTAGATTCTGTAGGAGAGAAGCGAACCCTCAGCTCATTTGTCTCTTTGTCAATTCCTCTATGCGTCATTAGGAATTATGGAGAAAGTTAAAGGTATGAGGCCGGCCATTAGCCTACGCTTAAATTCCCTCAGTTGGGAATGGTAGGAATTAAGCACCGAAGTCTGGTCAATTTTCTTACTTGGAGGTACTACTCTGGACTTAGGAGACGATAGCAGATTCTAAATGTCCATAGATCTTCACCATAGAGGTGTCATAGAGAAAATATTGGTGGAATAAATTGATTTGGTGAGGAAAATGGTTATCTGAAATCGGTTTTATGTAATCCTCAATGTGTTCCCGGAAGTTAGGTCTAACAACACGAAGATTCAAATTTAAATATTTTAAAGCATAAAAGGAAAAGGTACCAAATTACATGAGAATCGCTGAAAACGAAGGGTCCCACTGCAAGAAAGTGCAAGAAAATCCAGGACGGGCAATACCTGGCGAACCAAAATTATTACAAGGTTTTAATTTTAAATGCACTCTGAATTTTTAAATGTACTACTTTGATCCTGACACTGAAAAAATATTGCCTGGCCTCACATCATTTCATTTAAATGCCTGCAGTGAGAATGTGTAGGTGTAGGACATTCTGCCCATAGACTGTTATGAATATTATCGCACTGATGTTATAATTCTAAACCATTGTATTGAATAAATCCCTAGGAAATTTAGTTTTTATTTTCCAAAGAGATGTTTCAATACACGTACCCCGAAATGTCATTGTAGAAAAACAATTTCATATGTATTCCATTAAATATGCATTAGGATATAATTAGGTATCATATCTATTTTGATTGGTTTTGAAGAAAACAATAAGTGAGTGTAAAAGCGGTTAAAATTAATCAATGCATAATATGTAATTTTTAGTACGCCTAAAAGAAGAAATACTTTAGAACAGAGTATATCGCTTGATAGATCTGAAATCCGCTCCTTTTTTAGGCAAGAAGATGAGAGTATGAGGGTATATTAGAGGATTTTAAAATATATAGCATGGGAAATAATGGAGTAAATACGTTGAAAATAGAAAAATAGCAACGAAAATTAGGCGGAAAGAGGAAGGAATATGCAAAATGAAAACTGGAGGAAGGAAAAGTGGGTGGAGGGAATATTGAGAGGGAGGTAACGTTAAAGCCTGATAAATGTATTGGTAGAAGGAAGATTTTTGGATTAACGAGGATGATAAAGAAAGGAAATCGACTTATTGGACTGCCTACAAAATTTTGTTAGGTACGACTAGGTTAAGAAGGGAATAATATAGGGGAAACTAAAGGAAGCTCAAGCAAAACGTAGTGAATAGTAGTGGTGTCTGAAATTTAAACGCCTAATGAAATTTAGGCCTTGGCTTTCGTTTGATCTATCCCATACATCCTATATATAGGTCAGTAAAACTTTGATAATTGACCTTATTTCCCAAAAAGGCCCAGGTTTGATTCACGAAAATTTGCATTGATTTCTATAAGAAATTCATGCAAAGTTCATTAATTATCGCTTGCAGGCATAAATTCCTTACCAAAATTAAATATGAAATGATGGTCGTACAAACTAGAGGGAAATCTCGTGGGAAAGTATGTAAAATATGTAATGCTTTTTTATCATTACATTTTGCTTTTGATTAGAAATTGCCAAATATTTAACAAAATATTCCAACACGTCCACAAATTCAGTGGTATTTGAAAAGTATCTCCATATATGCCCGTGTCTTTGTTGAAGAATATTTGCAAAAAGCGCCAGAAAGAAATCATTGGAGAAAACAGAAGGGATGTCCGTACTTATCCACTTCTTTATTTATTTATTTAATAACCAACGTCGACCGTTGCTCTACATTTCCTCATAATTTTTGAAAATATTTTTTCTAATTGTGATTAAATCACATATATTTAATTATAAGTTTTAATAGATGCATAAAAGTTAAATTCAACTTAAAATTACGTAGAGAATCATCCCATAATATTGCGTTGGTTTATTTATACATAAGAGGAAATAAAAGAACGGAGCTCATCCATGGAAAAGAAGATGAACAATTTACTTCGATATCAAACCGCTATCAAAAAGATCTGCTTAAGATAATACCCTGTATAAAATTGGAATATTAGATTTCCTGAATATCCTAAGCAAAAATAACAATTTAAGTAGTTTCAGTTGTCAATAAAAATGTATGCATCGTAGTTTACTATAGTGTAAAATTACATATACCGTAGTTAAATGGCAATGCACACGTAATTTTTGGCAAAATAATGAATTATAGTATGTCCATTCCAGTAAAATTGTACTTCTGTCACGCATTTAATTGGTTGATGGTCATTCATCTGTAAATAGGTTGCCATTTAACCTTTGTTGAAGGTAATTTCATGTACTATTGACGTTCGCTACCGCCAACGAAAGGGTCCGTTTTAAATTTCGATTGACTACTGATGAAATGAATAGTCTCCTTTTTTTATTCTCAAACTGATCGATAAAAAAAATACATTTTGCCTTGGAATCACACTACATTTTAGCACTTTTGAAAATATTAATAGAACGTACCCGAAATAAATTGGCCCAATTTTCTCTTTTTTGAGCGAAGTGAGCGTTGAAGTTATGGATAGTAATTGAAAATAAAAATTTGTGAAACTCTTAGATTTATGAGCAAAAAACTAGTCAATTTTTAATCAGACAATTCATAAATGTGGTACTGTGATGGCGCGTAATCTGTACTCCATTTCCTACAACATTTACCGTACTTATTTATGATTTATTGCAGCTAACACAGTTGTTTTTGTTGGAAGTGAAAACAATATTGACAATAAAATCCCGTCCAATACTTCAGAATTTGAGACGAAAACCACAATTTCGGTATCACAAAGAGCATTTCTGGAAAAATAGTATTTTGTGTATCCAGGTTTTTAAAGAGTTTCCGCTGAAATCAGAGTTTGTGAGTAATACTCGTAAATCTATGACGGTAATATATTCTTACTGTCTTTCATTTCGTTTCATGTGCTAATTAATTTCAAGGAATAAATTGATGCTTGAGTTTGTTTATTTCAATGATACACTGGTGAGTCTTAATAATTCAATATTTTAGCATTGCGCAAGCTCCTCGACAAGGGAAATCAGGGGAATAGAATGTTTCCTGCTTAAAGTTTTCCTACTCTACCTCAATGCCGGAAGCTAGCTGAAACCTCTCCTTGGCTGATGAAAACAGTTGCTTGACAAAGAGGCACCAATAATCCATTTTTTTGTGACGCTGAGAGACTAAACGTGCAATTCGCTTGATTATTCTCTCGAAACCATATGACATGTACTTTGTCGTTTGATATTCTGGCTTATAGGTCCCATAGATAGCGTAATGAAACTACACATTAAAAGTTTTTAGGCAAAATACTTCATGCTTAAATTTTGGTTTATCCGCTGTTACCTTTCTAAAAAGTGACATTCTGCAAACCTTTATAGTAATACCCATTTCACTTTCACTTTTCATATGGTTACCCCCACCACGTATACGTAGCTATCTCTTGCGTTAAAAAAAAAACTTGAAGAGCACCACGTTCCTTTCGTTGAACCACGAATGGCGCAACGGAAAGGTTCAATTTAGCATTAAAGTAGGTATGTTTTAATGTCTCCTCTTCTTTTACCAGCACATTGCACCACATCTTCATTTTTTATTTTCTCTGTTCGCTTAATTCTCCCTAGCTATCCCAAGTCTTAATGCGTGAACGCAGGTTGCAGGCGTTTTAGTTACTCTTGGAAGTGGACCGAGAGAAAACGTTGCGTTTACCAAATTTTGAAATTGAAAATAAATGGTGAAGCCGGAATGAATGAATGATGAAAAATAAATTTTCGAAAGTCAGGAATCTTACTTCACTTCAGAGAATAAATGAACCGCGAAACCGGTCCCATCTGCTCGGCGGTTTGACACTTTAATTCCTTCTGCAATCCGTCGTCATTTAAGGTGAGAGCACACACAATTCGGGTGTTCCTCCGCCGACGTCGGTGGCTCGCGAAGAGGTTCACATTTATCACCCTCGGAATCTCATATTGAGGGACCATCTGCTCCGTCAGGGAAGTTATTCGAGCAACCCAACAGTCGAGCAAGTCACCCCCGCCCCCCAAAACATCACCCATCTCCAAACTCCATGCTCCCTCGTCGTCAAAATCGGCACCGGGGACGTGGCACCTTGATTTGCACGTCCGCATGCAAGAGTTTAAGACGCATGGGGAACGGGCGATCCATGGCAGGCGAGGTTGGACAAGCGTGCGGTTTCGCACGCACGTGTGCGGGAAGCGTAGAGGGAGAAAAGCCAGGAAGGGGAGAGGGGCTGGTGACGGGGAAAAAACAATTCCCAAAGCGAACGTGGAGAGGTAGGCGAGAGGAAGATGGGGTGGCGGGTTTAAGGGGGATGGTGGCGAGAAGAGAATGGAGTGACGCGTTTTTCGCTTTCTTTTGTTTTCATTTTCCATAAAAAAAGTTAGACGCGGCGCCCTCCCGTTCCCGGCGGTCTCGCCGTGCATTTCAAACTCGCACTTCAAAGGAATGTGCTGCTTTTGCTGACCCACATTTCCGCCATGCCCTCCATCTCCCACGCCCACGTCCTCGCCCCACCTCCCAGCTCTCCCCTTCCGACCACCCCCTGCTCCCTCTCCACTTATTTCCTCCCTCTTTGCCCTCCCGGTGTCGCTACAATGGCTTTAAATCCACAGAAATAACTCATTATTGCGGTCGGGTGCAGCAAGAGGGTAAACAAAAGGGGTCCCTTGTTTCCCGCAGGCTTACCATTCTTACCCTCTTCCCCGTTCCCCCTCCCCCTTCCTCCTCTCTTCCTGATTTTGTCCTTCTCCCTTACCGATGCAGTTTTTCGCGATTATTCCGCCCCTACCGCTCTCTCTCTCTCTCTCCTTCTCACTCTCTGCTTACCACACACGCCCCCAGAGGCCTTATTTTTTTAATCAGCCCCCGGAACGAATGCCCGAGAGAATTCAAGGGAACATCAGAATTGAAGTACTTTGTGGGGAATTGTCCACGGTTTCGTGGTAATTCATTCATGGAGACATAAAAACGTGTTATATTTGTTTAAATAAATTGTCATATTTTATGTGACGCTTTGGAAGGCAAAGGAATTATTCGACAACATTTTACTGAGAAATGGTATTCTTCTGGGTCGGAATAATTCGAGTGAACTTAAGTTATATCACAATGTTCCTCTAATGTTTCTGTTTTTTTCATCTGGAAGTGGTACAGTCGTGAAAGTTGAATAATACCAATCTTAGGCATTTAACATTTCGTATCACGGTTAGGAAATCACCTTGATTAATTAATAACTTCCTGATAATGATATTATACGGTTGGCCTCAATCCATTTGTATCTTTTCGTCTTATTGGCGTTCATTCTTCCCTTATAGTGCGCCACCTTTTAGTGGGTTTTTCATTAACCCCTTTATTTGGGAGCGGAAAAAAACGTGGGAAGTGCTTCCTCTTTCCGTCGTAAGTGGAAAAATGAAGAACTCAAGCTTTTTTGGCTCCTAATCTAACGCGAGACTGTTTTGAACTTGGTGGGAAATTTCAAGCACATAAACGGAGAATTTTGATGAGAAGAATTAAATGGCACTTTGACCTGTGAGAAGTTAGGCATTTGCAAAGGCCACAATACAATATTAAATTATTTAATATCTGCACTGCGAGGGTCATCATGATGCTTCTGAAATTCCTGCGGAGAAAACCTCACGCCCCCGTGGAAAGAGTACTTTGCTGACGTTCTGCGGTAATGTGGAGCCAACCGCTTCAATGCCTGCACTAAGTTTCCCCTTTGTTCCTTAAATGCCCTTCGAGTGGGATGATGATGATCCCGACCATGCGTCATCAAAACGTTTTCATTCCTTATTCCGGCGGCGTTCGTATACATCCGCGCCTTGGTTATGCACTACCAACGGGGCGTGTGGGATTGAATGTGAAAACGCCATCCTTTAGGTATATTTTATCTTATCCAAATATATTTCCAAGCCGGAGTCAATTAATCTTCTTATATACGAAATTGATAGATAAATTATGGTCTCCTGATGATTTCCACGGTTTCACAAGTATATAAGACTCCTAGACCTTTTTAAATTCCTTAGGTCATCAAAAACGACCTATTATGGGTGAAACACGCACGAGGAATACGTGGGAAGGATAACAAAACATTAGGATTAATTTGAAGAGTACTGGGTAGATGATATAAAAAGGTCAAAGAGAGAAATGTTATCTTTCACTGGCTTGGCCTCATTTATAACATGCTGCTTGTATATTGGACCCTAGTGAAGTTGGATTGATTGACGAATTAGATCGCGTGCGGCGGAGAGGAGCTAAATTTGTAAAACGTTGTCATAATAAACTTAGTAGCGCTTCTAAAATATTGGAGGAGCTAGGGTGGGAATCATTCACGGAGCAAGCAAATTACAGATTTAATCTCTTGCATACATTGAAAGGATTCATTGTCCGATCACGGTAGGGTCTATATGGGTCAAAATTAGTTTGGTGTGTATTCACCTCCTGCCATACACCTTAGCGGTGGCTTATAGGGTACTTAAGTAAACAAATAAAATAGGATGTCTCTTTAGAAGTGATGTTGAAAATGTATTATTACCCCAACCTCACTACGGTGTGTATTATACCCAATCACGCATGGTAGGAGATTTCATGGCAATAAAATTAGAGAGACGAGGTGTAGAACAGATATATTTAAAAACCATGAACGATAAGGGATCAGACGGGAAAAAATAAAAATCGCGGACAGATAAAAAATCTGACCACGGTAGGATCATTTTCGGACCAAAATTAGTCTGGTGTTTGTCTACCCCATGCCACAAACACTAGCGGTTGCTTGAAGTATACCAAAATATCAATAAAAATGGATAGAAGTTGTTGCTGGATGCATTTACTATACAAATTGAGTAGCTTCAGGTGTGATGTGGTGGAAGTCGAGCATAATAAATGACTGATCGTAGCACTTTTCCACTTTTTAACAAATCATCATTTATCAAATGGGAAAGCGCTACGATCAGTTGTTCACAAAAACTTTATGAATTCGTACAAAGAGAGATCAAGTCAATAAAATTAGAGAGGGTGTGCATGTACCCCCTGCCATACACCCTAGCGGTGACTTTTAGTATATGGAAATAAAAAATAATCTAAAATTAGAATCTAGAGGCTCTTGGAAGTCTTTCACGGAAAAAATCGCAATCCATTTTTTTTACTTAAAAACCTCTTGGAGATTTCCAGAATTCGGAAATAGTTTTAGAGTCAAGCCTTTAATCTAGATTGATCACTTCGGCTTTTACTCCTACAGTTCTTGGTTTTGTAGCAACCCCATCGCCTTTACTTCCTTTTCGTAAGAAATCTTAACAAATGTAGTTAATGGTTTTTTTTTAGAATCATTCAAGTCTTTGATTAACGCTCCCTCCGATGGATCTCGACTATTTCCCACATATTCCAAATGTAGCTGCGGCATTGCAAAACAAAAATTTCCATTTCCAAAATTTCGAAAAATTTTCCTAAAA
Source organism: Hetaerina titia (assembly GCA_037158775.1). Taxonomy (NCBI): domain Eukaryota; kingdom Metazoa; phylum Arthropoda; class Insecta; order Odonata; family Calopterygidae; genus Hetaerina; species Hetaerina titia. The sequence continues at coordinate 100,502,148 of CM073768.1, forward strand.
GCCGTCAATTTAATCCAAATTTTTAAAGCGAACCCGCATTAAAACTGTGTAGACTTTTGTTCGTGCATGAGGATGCACGAAAAAAAAATTCAAGCCAGTCATGTTGCATGAAAAATGCTCTTGAATACAAATTTTATTATTGGATGGAATGGAACCGTGGTTAATGCGTAAAATTTTTATATTTTCCCAGAGCCTGTGAAATAACGGTGTTGTTAGCGTGTGATCTGCATTTGTGTCACAGAAGAATTTTAAAGTTTTTTTTTTTTGGCCTGTCGTATTTCAAGAATTCACTTTGGGTTCTCCCCCTTCGTAGCAGTTGCGCATCATGCCATCCACAGTCATTTGTCTTAAGAGTGAATAGTGAGTCATGTTAGGGTTAAGAGGCAACATCATTTATTCCACAATAATTCTAGTTCGTCGTCAAACCAAGCATTCTGTGTATTGAGAAGAGTGAAATGCAACATAGAGATGTTGTGCGCAGTGAAAAGTTAATTTCTGCGTTTTTACGTGCACAGGTGATCGCTGTCCTGTTGATTTTGCGGTTTTTGGACTACAATCTATTTGTACGGAAGAAAAGAGTTCGTGTGAGTTCGTAGCAAACAGCAACGGAGTTACACATTTCACGAAACAAAATGGGATGAGGATGAACGAGATCCACAGCGCTCTTCTTCTCGTTTGTATTTACATGCTAACTTTTTGCTTTGTGAGATGAGCTGGTTCGGAGAAATTACCCGCGGGTATGCCTACAGAGTGAAACGGTGGAAATTTGACAATTTTCGGTGACTCAAGCGAGAGATTAATTCTGATTTTCTGATTTTATCTCCATTGAGGCTCGAACGGCTCCATTAATGACTCTCTGCAATGAGGAAAGAAAGAAACGACTATTACGACCCGAATTGAAGCCATCGAAATCTTAATCGTCGAGCGAACCTGCCGCTTTGGAAATTCGTCAGAGAACCAATTTAATCTGTTCAATAATTCACTTGGACTCGGCGTCGTGGATGAATTGGGAGAAGTTGATATGCGTACTTATCCAATGAATGGGTGAATTAAAAAAACACGTTATCTTGACTTATGTCGGGAGCTGAGTTCCAGTATGCAATTTTGTATGCTAGTGCATTATTGTCTGAAAATAGTACCTGATGTTAGAAAATTACCACAGGAAGTTATTAAAAGTTATAAATCCAATAAATTTAGAGTTTGTGCCAAATACGTTAGGGTAGTAAAAAATTGAACGGGTTTAGAAAACTTCAATTGGACGACTTCACCGTTAACATTATTGGAAACCATTATTTTATATTCATGCCGGAACGTGAGTTACTTTTCAATTGGTTGCAGTATTATTCTCTGCTTGTCTGGTATATTTAAAATCAATTTTGTATTCAATTAAAATAAAAAAAGAATGGGTCGTTTGAGTGACATAGTTACCATAAACCATAAACACAGTAATCAACCCGAAGGTCGGTTTAGTAGGTGATGGTAGAGCTCACCCATGTACCAAGCCCCACGGCGTGTGAATATTCACACATCAGGGTAGGGGGGCCAGTTCCTTTCCCTGTGCCGGTTATGGTTTCCCAGGAAGATCTGGTACCTGAAAAATCAACAAGCTTGGGTGGAGCTGCAGGTGCCCAAAGTGCCTTGCCCGGGAATCGAACCCGGGACCCTCCGGTCAGCAGTCCAACGCTCTACCCGCTAGACCACCGCAACCCGCGACATAGTTACAATATATTGTAAATCTTCAGATCACCTCCGGGCAGTTAAACTGCGGGATCAGATAATTGCCAAGAAACTTGAATGTAAATGTTGAAAATGAATTTTATCATCTTCCCTCGGGGAACTCTTACATGGGTCTTCAGAAGAAAATGAAAGGCGTGTTTTCATTTAGAGCGTAAATCTATTTTCGCTTGCTAATGAAGTCGTGAGTAGTTAACATACTGTTTGGGTAAATGAAAGAGCAAGTTATAAGTAGATGCGGGGATGTGTTTGCGTATTTAGGAGCAAGCGAAAATCCGGTTGGAAGCTTAACTTCCAAACAGGAGGATATCATTTATTTCTTTGGTGAAATACACGTATTCATTTTACCATTAGTACCATCAGTTTTCTTTTTAAGAGTAATTTTAATTGTTAATAAGAGTATTCAAATAGATTGAAGTGTAAACGTTTGCGGAGAGAGAAAGATTTCACCAAATCTTTATTCACCTGTATTCTATTTAACCCATTAAGAAAGAGAGAATTTCAAATTCTAAAAGAATAATTTTTTTCATCTGGTTATTTGTTGAACTCAAAGAAACTGCGGGAAATATTGAACTTGTTAATCGGTTCTGCGGGTATATATTGTTTGTAAGTTTCCATTTATCTTTAATTAACCAAATTGCTCTCTCTCTCTCAGCTACTGTAAAGGTGCAGGGATTTTATAATGACACAAGAGGAATTGTATAAGTTTCAATGAAAAATTTGAAGCTCGAGAGATAGTCAAATTTTTCCCGTGCCGTATTCGTTGTGCTCCCTTTACTCCCATGGGTGGTGACTTGCTAATGAAGTCTTTCTGCGTTTTTAAAATTCCTCGGACGTTTTTATCCTTTGTAGAAATTGCCGTATGGCTTAAATTTACTCTCGCTTCTCTACGAGTAAATTACATGGTTTTTGGAGACTTGAAAGAAACATTTAAGGAGCTTAAAATCTCAAAACTTCCAAAAAAAGAGGATTTTTGCAGGCATCGAGATTTTATTCGCCAGTTAGGAATAATACAAATGCCTATTTAAATGTTTATTTAGTTGAGGATAGAGATAATTGGTGGTTCACACTTCAACTCGTCTTGTCGTGACGATTTATTTCCAATATGCGGAAGAAGGCTACTTTGTGGCTGAAATACGCGTATTCACCTTTCTTTCTCTTTAACCAATCCTTTAACTTGTGGCGTTTGCTATCTAATTCCAACTGTACCCTGTTTTGAAAGGTAAACTGTTTACGACTATTGGAGTTTTTTTTCAATTATTCAATACTATTAGCCGTAAGAACTCAATTCATTCATTAAGTATTTTCTTCCAAATTTTCTAAAGTAAAGAAAGATTTCCTCAGCTCAATTTTGCCGAATTTTAAGCGACACTGGGATGCCTAAATTATTAAATGAGAAAACTTGCTGAAATTCAGAAATATTTTCCGAAAATTTTGATACATAATATAGGTTGAAAACTATTTTCCTGAAATTAAGGTAGGGTCTTGTTTGAAATTATGACGAATTTGAATTAAATGTCTGCATAAAAACAATGAAAATATTCATATAAGACGTTCTGATGGCGTTATCTCTGTGAATTGGTGAAAAAACACAAAAAATGTGAGTCATTTAAATTCTCACCACCCACAAAAGCAATAGCTATTTTGGAACTCAGCAAAGAGCCGTTTATCTATTCTACCCATTTGATATTGAAAAAAACATTGGAACATCAAGGAAATTTATATAATGACAAATTTCCAATGACAATAATTGATACTATATTACATTTTCGCAGAACAATCATAGAATCATGCTTTGCACCGTACAAATAGTGCCCCCATACAATCCGAAACCATTCACCAACTCACTTATGACTCACTAACAGCAGCCATCTGTCACAAAGAGAAACCACCACATCAACAATTGACATAAAGACATGGACCACTGATGCCATGATTACCAAACCCACCACTACACAATCCAACGCAAGATCAACATCGCCTTGAAATTCACCTCCCCGATTTCCATCTCACGTTTGTTAATGTGTATATGTAACAATACCATTGTGACAACATCCAATCTAAAATGAATTTTTGTTTTCAAACTACTTGCAGAGTAATGGTAGCGATAGAAGAAGCACGGAAATCTTGCTAAAATAAAAAAATTTGGCTGATTTTAAGCAAATTTTTGGCTAAAAAAATCACGAGTACCTTAATCATAAGAACCTGCTGAATAAAAGATATTTGGTGATAGCAAGTTTTGTTCTAACTGAAAATTTATGGGATTGTCTTTTGTTGGTACTGAATTTTTTAAACTCCCCAAAAATGGGTGAATATATTTGTTAAAAAGAATAGGAAAGCCAAATATTTTAGTGACAGGTAGAATGAGAACTCAGTCCGTATAACTTTTATGCCTTGGTGAAAAATTAGAGAAGGAATTCAGAAAATACAATGCAATTGGCGTTGAAAGATAAAAAAAATAACTTAAATGGTGGGGTAGGTTCTAAAAGAAAATGATTGAGAGAGGAGAGGGGTGAGACATTGCAATCATCAAGAGAGAGGGATCAGTTTTTTTAGAGGCTTGTATATTTTTTATACGCTTGCACACAGAGATCCGTCCGAGTCAGTTTCTCATTCAGATCTGAATTTGTAAGATAGGTTATTTTCTCTCGGGGCGAGGTCTTATGCAGGCCGAAGTCGTGAGCACACGAGCGACCCACATTACTCCACGAAGACAAACCGCCATTTGTATGAGCCAAGCCATCCTTGCGCTACTTGTCCGGTTTCCATTCAATAGCAGGAGGAAACGATCCCTCTCCTGCGAGACAGGACATTATTCTTCCGCTCTCTTCCTCTTCTCTTAACGCCGCGTGCTCGGGATCCGCCGGGAATGCGGCCCGCCTTAATTGCTTAGTCCCCGGCGCAGCCAAAGCGATCGCCTCCCACCCTTTGAGGCCTAGTGCGTCCATCTGGGGTCACTGGGGCATTCTCCGAGGGCAGCTCGAGGGTCGGTCACATCTTTGCAAGGTTCTCCACCACAGGGTGCGGAGTGCAATTTCCTCCCCAGGAAGGGCATCTCTCGTCTCCCGCATTCATTGTCCCTGCCTTTACTCTGAAACCTTTTCCCGACGCGCAACCCAATTTTTCTTGTCACGTCAAGGAGAAGAGGCAAGTCTTTAATATTTTAAAACCCAGAGTTTTTCATCGGCAGACAATGAGGGCTTGAGAAAAGGAAATGAAGGGGTTCCCTTCAACTCTAGACTAGCCAAGAATCAAGGTTTAATGATTACGGAAACAATGATCAAATGGTTGTTGCCCGCCAAGAGGAGTAATTATGGTTTCCACCGAGAAAAAATCGTATATGAATCATGGTATATTGGACAAAAGCCTTTTTTATGTTTTAAATTTAAGTGTCTTCCACGGACAAATCGAAAAGAGATTGAAAATAAGCATTTAGTGACAAAATAATGATGTAGTTATTTGTTGGAAGTCCTGCAAACTCTTATGCCAACCTGGGATAACTTAATTTATATAAAAGGTGTTTTATCTATCCCAGAATGATTGTGTTGGAAATCAGAAAAATTTGGAACTCTAAAAAAGTTTTAACTACTGTTAAAATTAAAATATTTTTTATTTGGCACATGAGAAGAAACTTACCTAAACGGAATTATTATTTTTAACGCTATCACTAATTAAAAGCATGGCAACAATTAATATAATATACTGGCTAGAGTTGTCAGTACAGTATGTATCCAAATCCATGTGAGTAAAGTATGTATCCAAGTCCATGTGAGTACAGCACATGGATTTGAAGGAACTCGTCTTCTTATCCTAGGAGATATTGTGAACATCATTCAGTATCTTTTCTCTTTCTAATCCCCTGTTCTACTTTTTTCTCTAGTACAATAATGGTGGTAGTTGATAATATGTTCGTTGATAAAGTAAAATTTGTTCTTTAATAAAATGTATCCATTCAGAAGTGTGTTTGGTAGCATAAGTCTTAGAAGTCATAAGAAGCCTGAAAGCACCCACCATCACTGATATTTTCAAAATAATAACAGGATGGCAACTACCGGTGAAAATATTTTTTTTAATATTATGGGATAAATCAAAGTTTAGGGTTTACATTTTAGAAGTCAGAAATAGGGGAAGTGAATTCTAAACGTCCATTCCATTTTATTTCGCCTCTCTCCGTACGTCTTATTTCTTTCTTTTCAGCGAAAGTGAAAGGAATGACATTCCCATTAAACCTCCAACTATAGGTCCCCTCTCCGGTCACATAGTTTATTGACATGAAGTTGATATTTGGGCTTTGCTACCATTTGTTTGAATGCCATGAATATCAGAACAACGCAGGTCCAGAAATATTTTACCCTCATTTCTTTTTGAAAAAGCGAACGGTAACTACGGCCGTATGAAATAATGGGAAGAGTTGACCCCAGCCGTACTCTTAAAAAAGGGCAAAGGATAGGTAAGGGGAGTTAGAAAAGATAGAAATTAGCAGAAAATAATAAAATAAATTTTTAAAATTTTATTTCGTGTGACTGTCAGACCGTTGGCGTAGAGAGAAATCTCTCGTAAGTCCTGATTGAGTGCGAGTGATTGAGACTAGCAAGGATCAACTCTTCAAAGTACATCCAAGCTAGAGAGTGCGTGTTTATTTTTCATTTATTAACTTAAATTTAATCATTATTATTAATGATTATTATATGATATATATATATATATATATATATATATATATATATATAATTATAATCATTATTAATTAAAAATTTAATTTAATTTAATCATCATCATTATTTAATCATTATTATTAAAATTTATTAACTTGTAATTAAATCATTAGACACACGGTTGTTTTGACCGTTTGCGGGCTCTATTTAATTAATTTATTTTCAGTATCTTTTATTATATTTATTTTATTATTTTCTGCTAATTTATATCTTTTCTAACTCCCCTTACCTATCCTTTTCCCATTTATAAAGTACGGTTGGGGTTAACTCTTCCTATTATTACTTCTTTTCACGATGGAAATACGAAAGTATCAATGCAAATAAACAGGATTACAATTAGTGGAGCAATTTAACCTTCGTAGTCATTATTAAGTATAATGCAGATAAAATTGCCTAATTACAGACATTACAGTTGCCTTTTGTCTGAATTATTAAATTATTATATTTCCGAATCACATGAAAAATGATTCGCCTGGCATAATCAGGTGGTTAACGATCCAGGCTGTCAATACAAATTTCGTGGTTTCTATTCCCGTTTCGGGCAAGTCCCCGGGGCACTTGATGGTATACCAGGGGTGGCGGGTGGAATTCCCAGAGATGGAAAAGCCAACAGACACGTTTGTAGGGAAGAGAAAAATATATAGGCGCTAGAGGACCATTGACCTCATTCAGTGGCCGTGTCCATAAATGCGGGTGACTACGGAAACATATGCTTACTTCAGAAGGAAATTTATTCCGACGGATAATTAGAGTGAGATTGGAGTTTTTGTCTGAGGCCATGGACTAGTTACGGGGTTCGCCCACGTTTGGATGGAATTAGAATTTGGAGAAGAGTAAGGAACGACCTCTTTCGAGCCCACGGTATGCAACAGGGGTAATTACGTCACTTGGTACTAACCATTAATGTTAATTGTATAAAGCAGATAGTATTCACATTTCAATCGACAGCGAAGGTATTTCATGCGTGAAATCCTAAAGCAACTCATAAAAAAGTCAAAAGTTACTCATTCCAGGCTTATTAACTTTAGAACTTGAATAAAAAGTAATTTGGTGGATTTCTATTGTAGTATACTGTCTGGAGGAGTCTGTTCTTTCGAAAGTTCGACCAAGGCAATAAAAACCATAAGTCTGAATAGAAAAGGGTACAAAATTGAGCGTCTAAGATTTGGGTTAGTCATACCTCTTAACCTTAAGCCATTAAAAAATAAGGTCAACAAAACTTTCTACCTGATTTTCTCACAAACTTCACGAAGAAAAGGCAGAACAATTATTCACGTTTTTCATTCATCCCAAGCGAGTCCAATTACTTGGGTCCTCTAATATGTTCATTTCGCGTACATCGTATGCAATTATTCACGAGAGACTTCTCAATGGCTGGCTCGTTGGCTGAACGCACGTGAAGTTGAATACCCTCTGCTTCCGAGGGAAATTCTGTCGAATATTTGCTCATTAACTCACCAGGACTCCATACGTTGGAATTGGTGATTACCTCAATGTAATATTAAATGAAAGGACAAACATGAGAAACGGAAGGACGAGTTGCATCAACGCGTAACCTTTATGATCGTCTGATAATGATTATGAAACATTACGCGACGTAAGAGTCGATCAATTAGGATTACATCACTTTCGGCGTGATGGTATTTTCTGAAGTACACCCAGAATTGATAACTCGCTACGGAGTTCTGCTGCCAGTGCAGGTCCATGTAATCCTCTTCTCGTCTTTGAAAAGAAAATTCTGTGGTGATACGATATTTTATACATAAATACGTGGTCGTGAACGGCGGATTCGAATACAACCTACGCCTCGTTACGGTTGCACTCATCCACGAGAGCTCCTGTCCCCTAAATCAGCCAGAGCCATTCGCATCACTGGTCTTTCCCCTTCCACATCCTTTCACTCCACCCTCCACTTGAATCTCCCGCCCAACCCCCTCCCACCTCCCGATGAGGATAAATTAAGGAGGAATGCTTTGAGAGAAAGAGGGCGGAGAAGAGCGGTAGGAGGAATTGGGGAAGAGGTGCCTGGGAGTAATCCAGAGGAGTTTTCGGATCAGCCGACTCAAAAATCAAATGAGACCCAGTAGAGGATTAGTTAGCAGGCGGAGAGGTCGGCTAGGAAGGAGTTGGGGAAGAAGGGGGTTGATGGAAGGGGTGAAGCCGAGAGATGATGGGGTGGGCGAGAAAGTCAAATTACGCGCAAGTTATTCCCGAGCGAAAGATTATCACACTTTTTATATTTTAATTCGCCCAATGAAAAATTAAAGCGGGTGGCAGGGAAAATTAAAGGAAGTCATCCCTCTCTCTATCTCTCTCTTCGCTCGATCTCTCACTCTCGGGAGACGCAAGCCCCATTGTGTGCGATTTGAGACAAAGTGAAAATGGGCCGCTGCCTTTGTGCACGTTACTGCTTGCCTGCTAAGAGTGGTAATAGAAAGTTAATGATGTTTGCCCTTCAGCTGCTCTTCCTCCTCTCCTTTTAATTTTGAAGGCGTCTAATAGAAAGCGAGATCCTTCTCTTCCTCGCCCTCTCTCTCTCTCGAGAGAGAGCTGTCTCCCTCTATATTTAACCCCGTTTGCCCTTCTTTTTCTTCCAAGCAGTAGTCTCGCGAGTTTTTAAGTACAGATGGATTCACTCTGATTTCTTAATACATCTTTACCTCGCAATAGTGGCTCTTCCGATTTAAAGGCGATTTTCGTCTTGGATTTCTCTTGAGTAATCTTTCAAAAGGTCCTTTATCTCTATTGTTAATTTATTTAATGATCCTCTGATCATCCACCAACACATTTAGTTTACTCTCCGTATTCTGTTTCGCACAATTTAAGCTTTCTATATTTCTTCATTAACTACCTTTTTAGTTCTCCCTATAGGAATAATTCAAGGCTTGAGGCGGCCTACGCGAGATTCAAGTTATTGGGTAATTAAGAGGCAAGGCCTATGATGTCATCTTTTCACTGCTCTTTCGCTGAAGAGAAGGTGGTTGAAAATAAACTATAATTAATCATCGTAGATCATGAAGATAAATTTTAAATAATTAAAGAAGATGTCAGGATAATATATGTCAATGGAATATGCTTACCATTTTAATTGGAGTATTTTTTTGTGTAAATAAAATAATTATACGAAGTATTGATATTAAAAGTCATGCATGAATTTCATATTCGTGAATGGCAGCTCAAATATTGACTTAAGATCGAAGAATATTACGTCAAAAGGAAGAAATTTAATGGATATTATTCGCAAATGGTCCTTCGAGTTCATCGTACTACACCTTCGAGTGGACGTTAACATGTAATTGCTTTAGTTGCTAGAATAAAATTCAAATGAATTCATTGTCTTGGCCAAATGGGAAACCCCTATCTTGAATTTACGATACTTCTTATCTCATTTTTTTAAGCTATTCCTGTTTTAGTTGGTATATAAAGAAGCATGGATTGAATTGAAGAAATCAAAGATATTTTTCAGGGAGATTTTTGAAAATATGTTAACGTCATTTGATGACGTAAAACACGTTGTCAACTTTCTATGTCCTATCAATACTGAATGCTATAACGGCTGATGAAACTGCCTTTTTCTGATCGAAGTATATTCATAAATAGTAAATGTAATTTTTAAAATTTTCTGTTTGATTACCAAACATGTAGGGTTCTAATCGGAGGGTCTTGGATGATGTCTCAAGGCACCTCCCGCGTAAATTAAGGTGGGAAACATCCAAGACACTAGGATTTTCTGAAAACCCGAAGGCGATGCGGAAACGGTATTGGCCCGCCTAATATGAAAGCGAGAAATTTACTCACCTCACTTGGGATGTACTCACTTTGCTCGGGAATCTCGTTAGCTATGTGCGAATTCATTTTTAATCGGATACATTCTTCACGCAGTTGCAATGACCATACAATTGGCGATTTGTGTATCTTTTTGGAAAATGGCTCCGATCTGCAACTGTGTGTTTCATGTATGTTACATGAAACAAACTGTCCACCACGACCCACACATTAAAATTCAAAAGACAAAAAAGGAGGGTAAAATAAACGTACCATGTAAGTAGCGCGTCCCTCTTTGCCCGAGGATGTATTTAACGTGCTGGGAAGTTGTTCCCCGCTGACTGTGTATGCCATTATGTATAATGAGTTGCCAGGACAGGTAATTTTGTGTCGTTTGTTTTTCACGAACGATGTCATTTAGGAACGTTACGAGGACTCTCGTAGCTCCGGATGACATGATACAACGATGGGGAGGCCGAGTTATTTTTTTTTTCGAAAGTTTAGCAGAGCACCCATCCAGAACGGGACGCGTCCCTTCCAGGCGTCTCTGGTAACGTTTCCGAAGTTCGGAACGATTTTATTTTCGACGGGGTGCAAAATGTTCTCGCCAATACGCTAAAATTGATGCAGGAGCATTGCATTCGTCTTCCGAAGACTTGATTCCTTAAGGCAAAATAAACTTCTTTTCAGTTTATATTTCTCGACTCAGTAAACTCCTGAAGATTCGTTCCTATGTAATTTATAAAATGCGTTTCTATATTTGTGTTAATTTTCTTCCATTACCTCATCTCTCATTTCTCGAGGAAAATTATGCTCATTCATGACGCGATGCACCGTGAACAACAACGTCTTTGAAGGAAGGGGAGATGGACGAAGTCACGTCCCTGTTTGGACGGACTCAGACCATTAGAAACCTTCAGTATGGTGGTATTGCTGTATTTGGTTCTCGGTGGTGTTCTAATGTATTCCCGTCACCTTTTCGTACACACTTGTCAAGTCTTAACACTCTCTCTCAATCCGCATCCCAGCAACCATCCATTTTTTAGGCTATCATAAAATCTCATTCAAGTGCGGAATACAGATATGTGCCAACCTCCAATTCTCTTGTAGCATCACATAGACCTCGGATGCGATTTGTTCAGGAGAATGCAAAAGTTTAATACTGTGTATTGCTCTTCGCGTATTGCCAACATTGTTTCCGTAGGCGAACTGAACTTGAAAGGGTAGCCGCTGAAACAATACTGGAGTCAAATCAGTGAAATATGTACCACGCATTCTAAGTCACGCATGAAGGCAACAATCAAGCAATTTAAGCAAATATAAGCAATTAAAAGCAAAATTAAATTTTTGCACAGTAAATAAGTCAGATAAATATTTTATGACCTACCTTATCGAATAAAACTAATATCAGAAAAATATATCTGAAAGAGTTGAATAGTTTGTTACCCCTTTTAACTCCAAATCACTGCGTTAAGTAAAAACATATCGTCATTTTAAAATCACTACTAGTTTTTTTCGTCCTGCGTTGCAATGATTAGTTTTATTAAGACTAATTAAACTAATGTTTTGATACAAATTCTTTAAAAATAATAAGTACCCTTTCTTATTTAACAGAATGCGTTTGATGTTTATCTAATGCACGAGCGTATTTAAACAGCAAACCTCTCTAGTTTTTCGAAGCGTTTCATGCCCCAGTTTTGGAGAATCACTTGTCTACATTTGATTTAGAGAGTACTAACTATTTTCCTGCTCTTTTCTCCAAGGAAATCTACCTCTTGCACCCAGCCCGTGGAATTCACGAGAAATAAAATTTAAAAAAATACGCATGAAATTTCATCTGTAGTTCCGTTCCTGCATGCAGTATTTAATTTTTTTTTCTATTTTCCTCATTATCGCTTAAAATATGGCTGGGAGACTTATTAGTCATTTCATCTCCTCAGTCGTAACAAATGGGTGTATTTTAGGTCTCTTTCCACGCCTCACTTTATTCGTAGAAAATATAAGAGGGGATCATGCCAACTGAAACATGCGAGGATTCCTGTTAGCAAAAGAATTGATACACGGTAATCTTTGAGTGAAACTCGAGAAGAAAATTGTCTTATAAATATAAATAAATATGTTCATTGTCCAGTAACATTGCTCAAGGTGAATCGACGTTAGTCACAAAGAAATGCACGAGTCATGATTACACAGTACTATACTTTTTTTTCCCTCGAAATGTTCTCCTCTGAGAAACCTAAGTGGAGGGAGGAGGGAAGGGACTCCTCCCTCCGCATGGGATATGTCGTACATCCTCTCTCTGCTTCTCCCTTCAAATACTTCAACTGAGCACTCCTCCTCAAGAGAGCAACCTTGCTCCTTTTCCATTGCCCTTCTTCTCTTTGCTTCGTGGCACTCATATATGATCCGAAATTAGATTTCTTTTGACGTGTTTTATTCTTTTCGCTCTTTCGTCATTTCCCTTCTCGCGTCCTGCTCAACTCATTCTTCTCAGATTGGGATTTTTATTTCCCTCGTCGAAGGAATTCTTGGCTTTCGCGAGGGTATATCGGATTCACATATACGAGAATCCATGTGTATGTGTAGGCATACGAATGCGGACGGTAGGGATGTGAGCCTCGTCACTCGGGATATGTATATTGCTCACGCGCATGATTTCGTCAGGGATGGCGTGAATCGTTTTATGAGGGCCGTCGATGAAGGGAGAAGTGGACGGAATTCAGCTTATGTTCCCTTCCGTCTCCAAGAGCGAATATGCGATGGTGATATTTCCCTATCTCCTTACGCGAAAACGTCTTTCCCGTTGCCAGTCGGAATTCAACGCACTCCAGAATGTGCGCGCAAGTAATGCAACAAAGATGAAATGATCTCTTCGCATCCTATGAAGAAATTTCACGATTTTTCTGGAAAGGGAAGTCTTGAGGCAGTGAGAATGCTAAATGGTAAAAACATATGCTGAATGCCAGTTTCATTGTGATTGAATGTTGCATTTAGTGATACGATAAATTGTATGGTCCTGTAATGTTTTTTATTTGGATATAAAGTGGGTTAGAATATTCTTATTCGGTAAAGAAAATTCATGTTTTCAAAGTACACTAATTTGCCTTTCAGAAAAGCTAATGGTTCTCCGTAGATTGAAAAATTATCAATAAAACAGTTTCTGGCGTAACTTGGTGGAAAATCTTCATATTGATGTTTTTATAAGTCAAACCACTTTGCTTTTCCACATAACTAACACAACACACACTTTTTATTCTCACGACCCAGGTTTCGTTAGATGTTATGCTATAACGAAACCTGGGTCGTGAGAATAAAAATTTTCTGCGGAAAAGCAAAGTTGTTTGATTTATAAAAACGTCAATAAGAATTATTAATATTTGATTCTGTTGCTCTCTGATTCCACAAATATTTAGCACTGCATAATTATTTGTAAGACAAGATGGTGGGAAAAATGTGGTTATTTCGTATCATTTCCCTTGAAAAGAACGCTGTCCACATGCACCGCATGAAACTCGGTGAACGGATCCCAAACGTAAGAATAATTTCTAATGTACATAGCAGAAAATTAATATTTATCTGCCCATCTGTATATCTATTATCAGCCATCATGTCATTCATCGAATTAAATTTATATGAAGTGCAAAAATTCATATTAATTTTTATATTTTGATTTGATATTATTTTGCTGGGATAAAAAAGTATCTGTATCCGCTTGAGTAATTTTAATACGTTTTTCTCAAACTCTCTCTTCTTAAGCATTTCCTTTTTAAAGAAATTTTATTTACGAAGGGGTAGAGTTCGTCATTTTTAAAACCAATTTTTTGAGCGAAACAGAATAAATTTGAGTGCATTCGATTTTCTGCTAATATTATTTTGCTTTTGGTTATAAGGAAGTATTGTATCTTTCTATGATAAGCGGTTTAGATCTTACTTAGAATCCAACATTTAGGCTCATGAGCAATCTAGTTATTAGTTTACCGAGGTTTATTCAACTGAATATAATCACCTCAAACCTGAGGATTGATTAAAGAGCTACCATCAAGAGCCGTCGTGGATGAATTCACGTTTTTTGACCTGGGGTCAGCTCTCACACCTGTGCCTCGCAGATAAATCCGTAACCCTGAAAATCACCATAAAACTGGATTTGGGTGATTGTGTCCTTATTTTTGGGCCAGGGATCATACAGCCTAATCCTACCAATAGCTGTTCCCTCTCCCTTGTGATACTTAGGGTAACGTCCCACCGATCGTGATTTACACCTTCGTTAATTCTTGACATAACTCTTTAATACATAAATATTTTATCAGTTTATAGCAATTTTATTCACTAGGAATGCGTGAATAATAAGATCTTCCGAAAAACAATGTGAGAGGGGCCTTACAAACAGTTGTTCATTTGAATTAAAATATTTGAATAATTGAATTGAAATTCAAAAAGTCAACTCAACTATAACTTCCTACGATTTTTTTATTAAGGTTTAGTTATTAGCAAGAACAATATCCGACATTTAAGAAAAATCTGCCATGAAATATGCTGCAAACAGGAGGAAAATAATTAGAACGATAAGTTGATAGTGCGTTGAATTATTTGACTACCTGAATTTTAAATTTGTAGAAACAATATATTTGTTTTTTTTTATTTATAATTTTCATTTCTTTGAGTTCACCATATATAGGCAATTAGTACACTTTTGAGATTAAAACAAATTACACTATATACATGATGTCATGTTAATGTCAAATCGAAGACTATGTTACTTAAACACACGTTGGACTAATTTTAATTCTGCCGTATTGATATCGAAATCCTTAGTTTTAACCCTGTCATTTATGCCAATTAATCATAACTACTGAAGTCATATAGATATTTGATAACTTACTCTGCTGTAAGTGGCTTAAATATTTTTACAGTTGAAAAAACGTTCAAATCCTTGAAATGCATAATATCAAGGATGTTTATCATCTTCTACTTTAATAGTTTAAAACGAAACTTCTATTCCCCTAACTATAATATCCAAATAGTTTTCAAGCATGTAAATTTATATATACCTTTACGTATATATATATATATATATATATATATATATATATATATTGTATTTGTCTATTTCTCCTTTGGTAGCTGTAACGGCTCCTTAACGCCATATCTTGGCTAATGAATCGGAGCACTTCGGCGCTTTATAAGATCGCAAATTTCAGTGTACCTTACATTTTCTCGATAGCTCAAGAGGTTAGAGCATCCGCCCGGTAAGTGGAGAGATCCGGTGTTCAAGTCCCGGTCGAGTAAAATATTTTTACAATAGTGGTCTGCTTGATTCCGCCTTCCCCCCCCTCTTCTGTGTTCGTCCTTTATATGTGTTCCTTTCCCCTTTCCTTATATCTATTTCTATGTGAATGAATATGTATATATAAATATATATACGTCGATATATATATATATATATATATATATATACGTCGAACACCTATTCATTCACATGGAAATAGATAGGAAAGGGATAGGAACGTATATAAAGGATGAAAACAGGAGAGGTGGGGAAGGCGGAATTATGCGGATCACAAGCGTAAAAATATTTCCTTGACCGGGACTTGAACACCGGATCTTTCGACTTTCCGGGCCAATGCCTTGTGATCTGCTACATTCCGCCTTCCCCACCTCTCCTCCTTAGGTAATCCGGAATCTGATATTGTTGCGATTCATTTGAATTCAATTAACCATCTTCAAAATACTAGCGAACGGATGCACCTTATCAAAGAACCCCCTTTTGTCAATGCTATAGGAAACCAAGAAATCATCCTCTCCGCCTCTCCCTTGGAGGCCCACTCAGTGTCTTTTTAGTCGAAGGAAACTTATTTAATCCCCTTCTTCTGGTCAAAAATAAAATGCACACGAAATACTACTCCTTTGATAGCAAAGTTGCGTTCTGTGTTCATTCTATGGGTCTACTAAGTGCTCGCTACCCAGACACACGCGCGCACAGGCAGGATGAAACACGCACGAGCGCACACAAGCTATATCCGCCGAGTGACCTCCGAATCGATCTCAGTTTTTCGTCGCACTGCCGTTGAAAATCTTTCCCACTCGTGACGCGAGACGTTATTCACGGGAAAGCAAGGCCGTATGTACTATACGTCAAAGGATTTAAAGGATGAGGGTCGCGGCAGAAATTCGCCACGACTCAAGAGGCCGAGTTCGTCTAGGAACGGAAACAGGAGAGAGGTAGAGTTTGGAACGGTGGCCCATACTCGGCGTGAGGACGGTTTTGCACAATCGTCTCTCGCGTTGGGTGATCCAAAGCAAAGATTATTTTCTATTCATGATAATGCGATCGGAAAAAACGCGTTAATTTTTGTTCACTGAGTTGACCGCTACTATGTCCCTGAGAGATCGATTATCGACCATTAATCGACTTTTATTTGGTTTGCTGTTCGTAATACCCAATGAAATGTGATTTCTAAGTCAACATTAGATATTCAAATTTGGACTAGATATGCGAGTTTGGAAAACGAGTGAAGTTACTAAAAAATAACAATAACATATGTTCTTATATTGTCTTATTTCATCATCATTCAGATTTGGAAGAATAAGACACCCGAGAAACATTAATATCGCGTGAAATAATGCAAATGAACAAATGTTATATGAACGAGGGGAAAATATTGTGTACGGAAGTCAGAGAGAAGAAAAATTTGGAGATTTAGACGAACATAAGGGAAGCATAAATCGATTTTTGGAATAAAAAATTCGTTCATTGCGCTGTAAGGAGTCTCGTTAGGTGATAATTTGAAATTGTGGCAGTTATTAGTACATGTTCTAATTAAAAATCTACCTTAAGTAGGGTATTACCATTGGTAATGACATGAGGAGCAAACATCTCCATCATAGTGTCTTTCATCTTTCTGTCACCAGCAAT